>VXBP01000739.1:0-18747 GCA_013400115.1 Rhinopomastus cyanomelas | reverse complement strand
ATCCTGCTGTGGCAGGGGGATTGGACTAGATGATCTTTCGAGGTCCCTTCCAATCCCTCATGATTCTATGATTCTATGACTTGGTCTAGGTGATCCTGCTGTGGCAGGGGGATTGGACTAGATGATCTTTCGAGGTCCCTTCCATTCCCTAATGATTCTATGATTCTAAGTCATAAAACAGGTGACCTTCCCTGGAACACCTGTAAAGCTTAGAGAAAGACAAGATGGAACTGAAAGCAGTATGGACAATTATTGTCTTTCTTCTGCTTTTGGACCTTAAGAGAGACAATTTAAACCAGCAGAAGGGTTGTTATCTCTGTGTTAGAAATCATAGAATCATTAGGGATTGGAAGGGACCTTGAAAGATCATCTAGTCCAATCCAAATCACGTCAGATGTATGACAAAAACATTTTAGTGTGCCTGACTATTCTGGTTTGAAGTAAAGCTCCATGGGCCAACAGCAAAGCCTCTCCTGCTGCACTACAATGACTTTATGTGGGATCCATTAAAAAGGGAGTTGGTTGGAGTCAGTTGTGGCACTTTGAGAGCAGTGTAAGCCACACAAGGATCACAGAACATTAGGGATTGGATGGGACCTTGTAAAATCATCTAGTCCAATCCCCCTGCCACAGCAGGATCACCTAGATCCAGAATATAATACACAGAAAAAAATGTGATGTATTCATAAATATCAATAGATATAGTCCTTGCATGTTAATGTGGAAACTGACAACACAAAAGCAAAGACCACAGGATGGCTTCCCTGTTTTGACTTCTTTGAAGCAACTGGACTTTCAGGTGTGTAAAGAACACCAAACTGGGCTGTGACTGGAGACCAGCCAAGTGATGGCTGTGAAACGTATTGGAGGCTTACAATTTAGTGCACCAAGACCTAAGGTTACGCAGAAACTAGGACAAAGATATAAAAAAATAAAATCTGGATGAAGCACAGAGAAATTTAAAAATAATCTCTTTCTTAAAAAGCTAAATTTTAAGGCAATTGCAGTCGAATATCTTTATTCAGTCAGATCTTTCATTCTGGGTGTACTACTGCGATAGAGGTTAATTTTAATATTAGAAACAAGTATGGTTCTGGGAGTAAAGTTGAAGGAGAACTGATTAAACGTTTGATTTGAACAGATTACATTCTGTTTTAGAAAATATGACAATTTTTGTTGTAGAAAGACTGCAACCTGCATACCTACCCGTCCTTGTAATTGTTCTGTGACGTGAGTGGTAGGAAGAGCTTGGCTGTCAGCGTTACAGATCGGTGTGATTCAAACCTAGTGAAACCACCAAATTCTTATGAATAAAGGAGCTGACCGTGCACAGCAGCCACATTTTAAGCCTCAGTATCTTGGCTATTTTTAATTAAAAAAAAACCCTCTAAAAGTCCAAGTTCATTGAAAGGACCACGAGGGCTACATAGAAAATCTCTTTGAGAAACACCACTGATCTGAAGTAGAACAAAAACAAATAAACCCGCTTTTTCCATTATTTTTTTTCATAGGACCCTAATGAATTAGAAATTTGTTTTAATCTAAAGTTTGTAAAACAAAAGAAAAATATTGTTGGATTAAGATTTAATCCTGANTCCCCCTGCCACAGCAGGATCACCTAGATCCAGAATATAATACACAGAAAAAAATGTGATGTATTCATAAATATCAATAGATATAGTCCTTGCATGTTAATGTGGAAACTGACAACACAAAAGCAAAGACCACAGGATGGCTTCCCTGTTTTGACTTCTTTGAAGCAACTGGACTTTCAGGTGTGTAAAGAACACCAAACTGGGCTGTGACTGGAGACCAGCCAAGTGATGGCTGTGAAACGTATTAGAGGCTTACAATTTAGTGCACCGAGACCTAAGGTTACGCAGAAACTAGGGCAAAGATATAAAAAAGTAAAATCTGGATGAAGCACAGAGAAATTTAAAAATAATCTCTTTCTTAAAAAGCTAAATTTTAAGGCAATTGCAGTCGAATATCTTTATTCAGTCAGATCTTTCATTCTGGGTGTACTACTGCGATAGAGGTTAATTTTAATATTAGAAACAAGTATGGTTCTGGGAGTAAAGTTGAAGGAGAACTGATTAAACGTTTGATTTGAACAGATTACATTCTGTTTTAGAAAATATGACAATTTTTGTTGTAGAAAGACTACAACCTGCATACCTACCCGTCCTTGTAATTGTTCTGTGACGTGAGTGGTAGGAAGAGCTTGGCTGTCAGCGTTACAGATCGGTGTGATTCAAACCTAGTGAAACCACCAAATTCTTATGAATAAAGGAGCTGACCGTGCACAGCAGCCACATTTTAAGCCTCAGTATCTTGGCTATTTTTAATTAAAAAAAAACCCTCTAAAAGTCCAAGTTCATTGAAAGGACCACGAGGGCTACATAGAAAATCTCTTTGAGAAACACCACTGATCTGAAGTAGAACAAAAACAAATAAACCCGCTTTTTCCATTATTTTTTTTCATAGGACCCTAATGAATTAGAAATTTGTTTTAATCTAAAGTTTGTAAAACAAAAGAAAAATATTGTTGGATTAAGATTTAATCCTGAAGGGAATTTTTACAGCTGATTTATAAACCCTCCACACTAGTGTGTTTGTAATGTAAATGCTGACGAATGTGACAGTAAACACCAGTCACGGGGCCATAGTAGCTGGTCGAAAGGTGGATGCAGGAGTTTCTAGTGATGTCACAGTATTTTTTTCTGTTTTCTAGCACTATTTTACTTAAGCCTGCTTTCAGGCTGAGTAGCTGTAAAATCAGATCAGCCCGTTTTATAAATCGCTTTGTTATTTATATTTCTATTGAAAAGCTTGGGAATGTCTCTGGAATATGATTTCATTCAGACTTTTTTTGTTTACATGTCTGAATACTGATCGTAACATTATAGCTTCAGGAGAACTCAACTTCCTACCAAAAGGCAGCCTTCAGCGAGCGAAGGGAACGTAAACAAACCGGCCTCAGACCAGGATCTAAAAATGGATTGCCATCAAAGAGATCTAAGGCTTTCAAAAACCTATTATTATCTTTTCCCAGAAGTAATTGACACTGTCAGTTTTTTGTTCTTAATGCGGTGATAACGGCGTGGCTCTTCGGGGAGACCATGGAGGAGGATTTGCCTCAGCACTGGTACAAGCAGGGGGTTCCGAGCGAGAGAAAGTCCTTTCGCTCTAGAGGCAGAAGTGCCAGCTCTGCTGAAGTTGGGAGCACTTTTGTGTGCACCTCGTTAGGGTTAGGGTTCCACCGGCTTCCCGGGCTTGCCATGCTGTCGTGTTGCATCGTGACTCCACAGACTAGGATGCAGCTATCTTGGACTGAGACAGGAGCAAAGGGAGAAGGGACCCCACAGTCTTGTTATTTCAGGGATATGGGAATCACACTTCAGCAGGAAGCTTGTCTGCAGTGTTTTCGTAACGTGTTTATATTCTTAGCAAACTGAGCTTCCAAGACTTTAGGACAGCCACATGGGCCAAGTGATGGGTCAGTGTGGCATCTTGTTCTTTCATTCATGTTCATAGCCAGAAGAGCGTGCGTTAGTTTTAAGACAGGTGTTTTAAAAATAAAAAAGGCACCTAAACTACCATTCTGGTAAATATTTTCAGTTTTGGAAAAGTGAAACAAAAAAATATAAGCTCTCTTCCTCAGGTTCTCATCTCCTACAAAACACTGCGTGGCCGCGAGGTTCCTCCAAAGACTGACACAACACAAAACGCATCTCAGCACTCTGTGTGTGCTGTTTGCATATTGTGTTAATTGACTCATACTTCAGTGGCATCTCTTTTTCCTGTTATTTTTAGAATCAGTGGCTCATTTAAGAGTGTGACTACTGTTCTGTATTACTGCTGCAAAATTTCCAGCGATCCATTAAAAATCACGATTCTTATTGTGAGATCCAGAGTTTGGTTTGTATTTAAAAATAAATTGCAACTTTTTCTTCCTGCTTTTCTCTAGTCTTTAACACAAGTGTGGAAAAAACTTGGAGCCTGAACAAATCCCAGTGTTTTGTTATTAAACCAAGAAGAGAAAAGCAATAATTTTTGAATTATTTCTTACAGACATGTTTACACTGTGAATCTCTTAACTTAAGACTCCGCGTGTTATTTTTATCTGGTGAGATGAAAAAGAAAAGAAATATGAAAAGATATTTAATCATTCCATGGAAAGCACAGTTGTACAGAGATCACGAGAGGAGTGGTGCTGAGAATTGAACACTGAATAACAAATTTCATTGTCCTTAAAGAATGTTTTGCTTCTGGTAGTGGTAACGGTAAAATGAACTGCATCATGCGAACAGTTGGATTTGGAACGTTGTTCATTCTTAGTCCCTTTTCTCATTTTATTTTTAGAAAAAAAAACTCCCCCCCCAAAAGAAAATCTGAAGAGGTGAAACACCCTGGTTTCTAGAGAGGTTCCAGTTACATTAGCTATCCAGCAACCCCTTGGAAAAAGAGCATCCTGACAACTGGATAACAGATGCAGTGTGTGGAGTCGGGAAGGTCAACAAAAACAAGTGAGAAAAACCCCTCAAGGAATCAAGTGAAAAGAAAATGAATGCTGGAGTTTTAATGCCGTGTATTAGATCACTCGTGACAATCTTAAAGTGAATGGAGTGAGAAAAAGAAGACGAATCCCCACAGGAGCTAATAAAACGTAAGAGAAGAAATCAAAGAAGTATTAGAGTGGGATCTAGAACTTTAGGCTTACAAACCTAAATCCAGGCTAAGTCTTGATTTCTCTAACAGCACGAAAATTTATAATACAGATCAAAGCCATGCTGAGAAGTCAGGCAGAACTGCTGCCCTGGAAGGAACATTCGCTTCTAAGTTCAGAGATGTCTCCTGAACGGGCTGGTTGCTGCCTGTCTGCTGCAAAACATCGGGAGAAATTAAGGCAGTGGCCAGGAAAGATGCCTGCGGGAGGCAGGGAGAACAGGGAGGAGGGCGAACAAAATAAAAGCGAGGAAGAAAAGGGCTTTCCGTGACCTCCCCCAAATCAAAGACCACAGCCTCACCGGTTGCCTGTCTAAAACGGGCGCAGGCGGTTTCCCAGCCCGGCCCCGCCGGTGGCCGCTCCTCCGGGGCCTCCCCATACGGGCCATCCGCGGCCAGCTCCTGCTCGGTTCCAGGACAGAACCAGTCCTAGGAAGGGAACTGGGACAACAAACGGTTGTGCCCGTATATTTTCCTTTACTAGCCCTGGGACACACAGAGCATTACAAAAAAAAAGTAGAAAGTGGACTTTTATGTAAAAATAAAGCAGAAGGCGCTGGGCTAAAATTCTCACCCTAGATTGTCCTGGTCCCTGGCAGGTAGCTGGGCAGGCAACTGAAATCCCTGGAAAAATCATTCTGCGATCTGGAAAAGATATGTGCCCCAGTCAGGACTTTCTCAACAGCAGTAGACTGCAAAACTGTTAAAGCAAATCAGATCTTCCCTTTACAGAAACGATATGTACCAGCAAATTTACAGGCACTGAGCCTCTCCACCCCTCCTCTCCGGCACTCCTCCCCCTGCCCCCATCACACTTTTCCACAGGCAGTCCTCGGTTTTCGTCCCACATCTACACCATCCTGGCTGGGCGTGAGAAGCAAAGGCAGGAGCACGGCTCTGCGTCCCGAAGAGGAGGCGCCCGGGGCCACCTGCTCAGAGCCTGTGGGAGTGCCCGGTCGCCTGCCCCTTCCCGCCGCGCTCCCTAGCCCCGCTCCTGCCTGCTGCCGCCGTCCAGGAGCTCAGTCATGAAGGAGATGTACACTATGGCCAAGCGTAGTGTCTCTATCCGAGACAGCCTCTTCTCGTAGGCGAAGGTGGGTACCTTCTTCCTCAGCTGATCGAACGCCTCGTTGAGGTTGAACATCCTCTTCCTCTCTCGTATGTTGGCGGCCTGGCGCTGAGCGTACGTGATAATCCTCTTTCTCCTGGGTCTGTCCAGGAGGGAAGAGCTGCGAATCTTCTGCTCTTCCTCATCCTCTTCCTCGTCTTCGAGATCACCATCTCCGAAAGAAGCCAGGGGCAGTCCACGGGCCATCCCCTCCCGGACCGACAAGGCACTGTCCCCGAAGGAAGGCCCGGGGGTGACCTCGCAGATTCCCGGTCCCCGGGATAGGCTCTGGGAAGTTCCCAGGGAGAGGTCGGCCACGAAATCCAGCACGGAGGCTCCCAGCAGACCTTCTGCACAGGGCACTTGCGGGACTCTGCCGTGCAGCTCATCCAGCAGCCGCAGGCGCTGGTGGGCTGAGAACAGGCTGGCTGACATCTTACTTTAGAGGTGGCTTACGCTGGTCCTCGTCCCCATCCCCAGCGGCGTTAATATTTATAACCCTCTGGATAACAGGATTAGCAGGACTAGAAAGAGAGGCTGCAGAATTTCTTTCCGTGATGCTGATGAGAGGAGACAGGCAGCCCCAGCGGGGACGCGTGGATGCTCCCGAAAGAGGGGTCCCCAGCGACTCAATCCTGCCACCGCGATCAGGGACAGTTCCTTCTTGGCAAAACCCTCCACTCCTACCTGCTGAGAACTTTTGTCTCCTCTTACACGCCCGAGACCAAAGGATTTTCCGTCTCCTTAAGGACCGCAGTCGCAGAACCGGGTCTCCACTGGGCTTGTTTTCCTGCTCTCTGTCGGATTTCTGAGCCCGGAGAGCCAGCCTGACAATTGATGTCAGGCAAGTGCATGTACGCTTTTAATGATGTCCTGAAGAGGGGACCTGCACGCAGAGGGTCACCGGGGAGTGTTTACCCTGTATCCCAGCGCTCCCAGCGCAACGGGAGCTGAATGACAGGAGCTCCATTAGCCTAAGTAAGCATTGTAGGGGACCCGGTATTGCATTCCCACTAGTAACTGTTGGAGTCGTCTCTCTACTCCTCCTAAATCCCCTTCAACTAGATTTCAAACATCTCTCCCGTAAAAGATTGCCTCATAATACTCATTTCTGTCTAAGCAATCTCAACGCACTTGCTTTGAAAGTCCTTCCTGCTGCCCGTGAGATGAGGATAAACCACCCCGTCTCAGGGGCTGCTCTTACACTTTCCCTAGAGCCGTCGGGGCTCAGGGGAATCAACCTGCCTGCCCGCACTGATAATGCTGGACACGCACCGCAAAAGGCCATGAAATGCACATGAGCACACCCGCGCACCCGACACCGCCGAATTCCTTTCTTTGATCAAGATTTCCTTGGGGACGGACGGTGGGGACTGGTTTGCTTTTGTCTTGGGAGCCTGGAAGAGGTTACGGGTTGTGTCTTCGCCCTCCCACACCATAGACGGGCTGTAAATAAACAGCCTGGTCCTCCCGGAGCATTCAATATACCCAGGTTGGATCGGATCGATTATCTCCGTGCTCACAGCTCTTTCAGGAGCTCCTGCCATTACTCTGGTGCTGCCTCCTAAACCCTAACGGCCGCCTTTGTCATTCATTGCCACTCTCGCTTTGTGGCTAATGAGTGTCTCATTTCTAAGAGGCTTTTCAAAGCCCACTACATTAAGGCAGACGAGTAGGGGCTACCGATGGATCCCGATCTTCGAAAATCCTTCCTTTTTGCCTACAGAACCGCGAACACTTCCCAGCGAGGAGCCAGGACCCGCTGTCATTTCACGCATCCCTTTTTTTTCCCAGGAACGATGTTGCGGGAAAGAAACTTCCCCGTCGCAGCTTCCCGCCCCGGCCCGGCTGCTGTCGGAGGCTGCGCAGGGTGTCGCGGAAGGTGAGCGGCGGAGGAGCTACTTTGGACAGCTCCGGGGCAAAGCCGGGAGCCGGGTCCCGGCGGCCGCGGTGGCACCACAGGTACTGGGTGGCTCCGCAGAAGGGACCACCTGCCCTTCTCACCCTTCCTCCGGGACAAGAACCCGCCTCTCCACCCTTGTAGCATCATCACCATCGCCAAGCGATGCTGTGTCTGCTTTAAGGAGCCATGGCGTACCGAGGCTAAATAAAGAACAAGTAGCCGTAAGGCTTCTTTTAGTTTTCCTGTCACTAGGAGGTTTCTCAGGGAAGAGTGAGGGTTTCCCTCAGGGATTAGCTTGTTTTTGACTAATAACGTTAATTAAGTACTTGATGAATGAACCAATACAAGGCAAAGAGGAGCTGTAAAGCATCTGTTAAGTGCTCACTAGTGAGGATCCAAAACAGCAAGTTGAAGAGCACTAATGTTACGTGATCGGTGGAAGAACGACTATGTAAATATTTATGATCGATCCGCGAAGGAATGTGACTGTTACGACCTCATTTTAGGTCAGGTGGCTAGTACTTCGTTTAAAGACGTGAAGGCATAAACGAACGACAAATGTCAGTGAAGAGGCGTCACCGTAGAGAGCAAAATTACCAGGAGAAGAGAAATACTTCAGGTAATGAAACAGGTGAACGGAGAAATGTGACATCACCTGCTCTGTGTCAATTAATTCCCTGTTGCGTGGGAACCTGGCGTTTAGAAGGGGAGTGGATCAGCCCTTCACCACGGTCTCTTCAGAAGGAAACTCTTACTCATATCTAGTTTCCGATTTTTGCAGAATACAAACTACAAAATCAAGTGGAACCAGAAGCGTTTTGTATTGCACGAACGTAAAGGGAGAAGGTTGTGGGATCAGTTTAGCACTACAAAGCGAAATAATTTAAAACATAAACAATTCATGTCGGGTGTGCTTGTCACTGAAACCCCAAAGAAGCACTAAAACCGAGGCTAAGCCAGAACTGGAAGGTACTAGCAGAAAATGAATGCATGTAGCCACTATGAATCTTCCTTTTAAACTGGTTTTGTTATTTATTTGTCTTAAATTGCTGTTTTCTTTCCTGTTTATTGATCGCACTTCTGCTAAATACGGATTTTCCTTTTATATTAACTGTTTTAAATGATGTGTAATAAGCTGAATGGACTGTGGTGGCATGTTTCTGGACAATTAAAACAGTGTTTGGCGATTTTTATCATATAGGGGAAAGTGTGGAGCTGGGGAAATGCATAATAAATCTCCGTGTGCCGGGGACAGGTTTTCAGTGCATAGATAACAAAGCAATGTAGGAGAGGCGGACTGAACTCTCGTGAGGGGCTGTTCTACACTCTGAAACCTACTTTAGGTGCTTAAGTGTGTGTTCTAGATTTGTCTTAAGTAAGAATACGGTTTGCTCTATGGCTGCGTATCTTCCCTCAAGCACTTCTTATTCCGCTTTTTGTTCCACTTGCTTATCAAACCAGTGTTTTCCTCACAAGCTGCTTAGAAATGTTAAACACTCCTGGCTACCTCTTCGAGCCACTCTGCCGCTATTTGTGCTACTATTTTTCTTCAGAAATATCGATGGTATGGTTTTCACAATTTTGTAAATCAGTGTCTCTTAGCGATTCCAGTGTCCTTTGTTCCAGCAGGTACAAAGTGCATGTTAATCCTCTGTGCCTCTATGGAAGTAGTTTTACTCCTTTTAGAATCCTGCATGCTGAGCTCCTGTGCTGGTATTTTCCACGTTGTCACACAGGAAAAGGTGGCCACTCTGATGACTTAGCATTACTGACTGAGAAGTTACAGGTCTAGTGACCTGTGCCTTACTGGAAAATTCACTGGAAGTTAGTGATGATCCTAGATACTGAAATGAGGGGACACGGTCTGTCAGATATGACTCAGTAAGCAAGGAGTAAGGAGCTGAATGTTACAGTCTATGCCAGATATTTGTAAGGCTTTCTAAGGTCCACCCCAAGCATTCTACAGACTAAAAAACCCCAATTCTCTCAAGCCTTTCCTCATCAGGCAGATGTTCTTGCCCCATAACCATCTTTGTAGCCTTTCAACAGCCTCTCTCCAGTAGTTTCTGATCCTTCTTGAACTGGAGAGCCCAGAACTGGACACTACTACAGATGTGGCCTCGCTAGGGCAGAGTCAAGTCTCCTGACCTGCTGGTCACACACTTCTTAATTTACCCCAGGATACTGGTGACCTTCTTGGCCACAAGCGTATGTTTCTGACTCATGGTCAACCTGCTGTCCACCAGAACTCTCAGGCACTTCTCCATAGAGCTTCTCTCACAATAGGGCTATGCCTAGTAGTGATGGTGCATGAGGTTATTCATTCCCAGGTGCAAGACCCCCACCAAAGTGAATGTTCAACTCTAGAGTTCTCTAAACTTCCTAATCACAATACAGCTGCTTCATGCCCTTTCCCCCAGTTCATCTTTACTCAAGATTCCACAGAAATTCATAATTCACATTTTCCCAGCTTCACAGAATTCCTGAACAGCACAGTCTCACTCCCCTTTAGAGACTTTTCCCTAGTCTAGTGATGAGGATCAACAGCTTAATTCCATGTGCACAAAGGATGATGATGATTCACAGACAGCTTCATCCTTGCATTTCAAATAACCCCAGACCACAAGAACAGTTATGAAAGCCCTTAAAAAAGGACCTGCAGTTATATACTGCTGTGGATCACGGGCAGGGTGATAGTTTCACAAACACTAGGGTAAGTGAGTCGGAGAGAGTAATGTTCATAGAATCATAGAATCATTAGGGATTGGAAGGGACTTCGAAAGATCATCCAGTCCAATCCCCCTGCCACAGCAGGATCACCTAGACCACGTCACACAGTAACACACCCAGGTGTCTTAAATGTCTCCAGAGAAGGAGACTCCACAACCTCCCCGGGCAGCCTGTTCCAGTGCTCCATCACTCTCACTGGGAAGAAGTTCCTTCTCAGGTTGATGTGGAACCTCCCATGTTCCAGCTTACAACCATTGCCCCTCGTCCTATCATTAGATGACACTGAGAAGAACCTGGCTCCATCCTCTCGACACCCACCCTTCACATATTTATAGACATCAATGAGATCACTCCTCAGTCTCCTCCAAGCTCAAGAGACCCAGCTCCCTCAGCCTCTCCTCATCAGGGAGGTGTTCTACTTCCTTCATCATCCTTGTTGCCCTACATTGGACTCCCTCCAGCAGCCTCATATCCCTCTTGAACTGAGGGGCCCACAACTGGACACAATACTCCAGATGTGGTCTCACCAGGGCAGAGTAGAGTGGGAGAGGAACCTCTCTCTTGATCTGCTAACCACCCCTCTTCTGACCCACCCCAGGATGCTGTTGGCCCTCTTGGCTACAAGAGCACACTGCTGGCTCATGGTCATCCTGCTGTTCACCAGGACCCCCAGGTCCCTTTCTCCTGCCTTGCTCTCCAACAGGTCAGTCCCCAGCCTACACTGGTACCTGGGGTTGTTCCTGCCCAGATGAAAGACTCTACACTTACCCTTGTTATAGTTCATTACCTTTCTCTCTGCCCAGCTCTCCAGCCTGTCCAGGTCTTCTGAATGGCAGCACACTGTCTTATCTTAATGACTTCCGTTCAAATATCATCTAGAATAGTTTAAAATCCAAGCACAGGAATGTGTGTAATACACATGCAAAGCACAGAAGTCCACCACCTTTTGAAGGGACAAACAGAAGAGAGACATGTTCAGTTATTTGCACTGGATTATCAAAACACACTACTTGCAAAGCACAGAACAAAATCACTGGCCCTGGTCTACTAGTTTAATTCTTTAATTGCTAGGTAATCCTGGCTCACAAACTCAGGAAAGTCAAATCACTCACTTTTGCTTTCAGAGCTAAACCTCTCTGGGATTATCTCATTTTTGAGAGCAGATCCAGAGAAAATAAGTTCAGAATGGAACAATCCCTTTTAACTTTAGCTCCAGAAAGACTGAATAATTGGGCAAATCACATAATTTATAATATTTTTCCACTCAATTTTGAGCACTAATTTCTTCAGAATATTGTAAACCACGTGAGTTTCATTTGCATGATGTATTTTTGAAAGTATTGTTTGGTTTATGATTCAAAGGCAAACACAGCAAAGACATTGTAAAGAAGCTGAGAGTACAATGAGTGCTAGTAATCATCCTTTTAATAGTCAAACCTGTTGTCTTATCAACAACTGAACTAAAACTAATCATTAGATAGAAGCAACTGCAGATCTAGGTAGTTGCAGAAAGTTACTAAGAGGTGCAAGTAACCTAATGCTCTTTCCACTGACAATGGATTCAGGAAGATTTCCCACTGGCCATATGTCAGGCACATCAAGCCTTTTACTAAATAGCTCTGCTCAGAGGGATTAAAGTGAAGGAAAAGCTTGCAACACTATTCTGCAGCTAAAACCACAGTTGTTATGCTTGCAGTTGATAGAATTTACTGTTAAATGGTCAATCTCCAGCTTGAAAGAAAAATCTAGGGGAAAAAATAGTATTTAAGAGGCATGAATAAAACCAAATTAAAATAAACATTCTTCTTCTCCCAGTAGAGAAGATTTCTCTAAAACTGACTCAGAAAAGAAGACAAGAAGGTCCAGTGGGTCTCTTCCAGAACTTGGACTTTCCAGATTTTATCTGACTATGTTTCCCAATTTAATTCTCATGTTTCCTAAGCAGAGCACTTACAGAGAAGCACCATGAAGCCACAGGAACGTTTTCAGCTTCACGAGTCAGAAAGTGATGACTGAAACTTCAAGTGCCCGTGTTGCCTTAGGCATCCACTTGACCTCTCACTCGCTCTCCTTTGGCTAAAGAGGAATCTTCTTGATGAATTAAAATATGTAAGATATTGATAGAAAATTGTTTGAAGTGTAATACTATTCTCTGGCAAGGTGATTGGACTAGATGATCTTTCATGGTTCCTTCCAATCCCTAATGTTCTGTGATTCTTTGGTTTAAGGAACAAACCTTGAAGACCAATATCTAGCCAGAGATAAAATAGTCAGGGACAAAAAAGATGATGAAAGAAAAACCTGCAGATATCTAGTTGTAAAATAAAGTTAAGGGGAAAATGTGAGTTTGATGAGCTAGGCAACCTAGTGAAAAGGATGAAGTAGACACCATCATTTTTGTCTCAGGTTTCACAGGGGAAGCCTGACCTGTCCACCTTTGTGTGGGCCAGTGCAGTTTGGTAGAGGGCAAACAGGTTAGGTATTGCTGAAATAATTTTATATGAAATTATGGACCTGGATAGGATTAATCCAAGGCCACTGAAGGAGATGTCTTCAGTAACTGAGAGGTTGCTTTCTCTGTGGTTAAAAGAAGAAAGTTGTTAAGAGGGAAGATCCCTTACAACCGAAAAGAGATAACACTATACTCATTTTTAAAGAAGTGATAGTAGGATTTGGGGAATTATAGACCAGTAAAGATTGTAAAGCATGTCCCCTTCCCATCCATCTCCAGACACAAGAAAACTACTGAGAACAACCAGAACTTTGCAACAACAAATCAAGCTTGAGTGTCTTGATCATCTGCTATCATGGGATGGTCTGTTGAGTAGGCAGATTGAAGGCAATGGACACTTGGTCTTCAGGATGGATTTTGGTGCTGTGCCCAAAAACATTCCCTGTGGAGCTGAGGTAGCCTGGGCTGGAAGAAGAGTTGACAGTTGCACTGACAATTTTCTTTACCAAAACCAATGATTCGTGATCCCATCGGTAGTAATTATCCCCTGACAAAGGGACACAAGTTCTTCTCTATTTCCAGAAACAACATTGAGGGTGATGCAGAAATACCAATCAAAGGGAATAATCTTGTGACACAAAGATTCTGAAAATATTAATTCAGAGGGTTTTTGAGAATTGGGCTGACGTAGACTTCACAAAGATCCTGATCTTGGGGCAGAACAACCTCCGGCTGGGAAATGAGTAAAGTCTCCTCAAAATGACAGAATCATTAGGGATTGGAAGGGACCTTGAAAGATCATCTACTCCAATCCCCCTGACACAGCAGGATCACCCAGACCAAGTCACACAGGAACACGTCCAGGGGGGTTTTAAACATCTCCAGTGACGGAGACTCCATAACCTCACCGGGCAGAATTGTGAGAGATTACAGGTAGAATAAAAACTAGTAGTGTAAACTGCAAATAAAGTAAAGTATGTATTGGAGGATGTGAGGGGAAGCATGGCATCAAACCAAGTGAAATTATTGCAGGACTGCTGGAGAGAGTTCAGTGCGGAGTCATGAGGATGATGAAGGGAGTAGAACACCTTCTGTATGAGGAAAAGATGAGGGAGCTGGGTCTCTTTTGCTTTAAGGGAAGGAGACTGAGGGGTGACCTCATTAATGTCTATAAATATGTGAAGGGTGGGTGTCAGGAGGATGGAGCCAGGCTCCTCTCAATGTTATCTAGTGATAGGATGAGGGGCAATGGGTGTGAGCTGGAACATAGGAGGTTTCACATCAACCTGAGAAGGAACTTCTTCCCAGTGAGGGTGACAGAGCACTGGAAGGGGCTGCCCACGGACTGTTGTGGAGTCTCCTTCTTTGGAGAATTTAAAATTAAAATAAAACAGCAACATCAAACGGTCTCAAAGATGGGACAAGGTGCTACCTGAGCACAGGGTGGAAACTCACTGGTTTGTCCTGCACAGGCAAAGATTCTTCATGCCATATTTTTTCATCTCTGCTTCAATTGCACAGAACTCCAGAGCGAACTGCAGTTTTCACAGCGTACTCCACGGGCATGCAGTTTGGATTTCATGGGACTGTAAAAAGTTGAAGTGCTTGAGATGGTTGTTGCTTCTACCTTCTGAGATGCATGAACTCTTAAATTTGTATCAGATTTTCAGAAAAGTTTGATTCAGAACTATGCATCTTAAAATTCTATTTCTATTTCTTTCAGATGTTTAAATTTATTCTTCCCAACACCGTAATTTAATTTTAAAGTTAGCTTTGAAAATAAACAATAAACAAAAGTGTTTTCAGAGATAATACTTTCTCTTTGCTCAAAATGAGAGCAGACATCAGCTTTCTAAATTATTGTCTTTCAATTGTCTGCCTAATCACTAGTCTTGGGGAATTTCAAAAGGTGATTAGTTACCAATCAGAAAAATATGTTGCTGACAGAAACCTCTCTTGTTGTACATGTATATAGAATCATAGAATTATAGCATCATTAGGGATTGGAAGGGACCTCAAAAGATCATCTTGTCCATTCCCCCTGCATACAACTTGTTCTCCTTTATATTTCATATGTATCATTTGCATCTGCTTGCAAGGAATCAAAGAACATTAGGGATTGGAAGGGACCTTGAAAGATCATCCAGTCCAATCCCTCTGCCACAGCAGGATCACCAAGACCAAGTCACACAGGAACATGTCCAGGTGGGTCTTAAATTCTCCAAAGAAGGAGACTCCACAACAGTCCGTGGGCAGCCCCTTCCAGTGCTCTGTCACCCTCACTGGGAAGAAGTTCCTTCTCATATTGATGTGGAACCTTCTGTGTTCCAGCTTACAACCATTGCTCCTCGTCCTATCACTAGATGACATTGAGAAGAGCCTGGCTCCATCCTCCTGACACCCACCCTTCACATATTCATAAACATTAATGAGGTCACCCCTCAGTCTCCCCTTCTCCAAGCTCAAGGGACCCAGATTCCTCACCCTTTCCTCATAAGGGAGGTCATGCATTCAAATAGTAATAAATACAACACATAGAATCATAGAATCATAGAATCATTAGGGACTGGAAGGGACCTCGAGAGATCATCTAGTCCAATCCTTCTGCCACAGCAGGATCACCTAGACCAAGTCACACAGGAACACATCCAGGCAGGCCTTGAACATCTCCACTGATGGAGACTCCATGTTCCTATTGCTCACTGCTGGTTATTTTATTCACAGCAAATCTAGTTTATTCCAATACCCCCATGTTTCAGTGCATACTACTAGTATTATGTTCATAGAAATGAACATGTATGTGTATGTAATGTTCCTCTGAACTCAGTTGTTCCTGTTCCTTCCTACCACGCGTAGCCTGCCCAATCTACTGATGTAAAAGAGTTCCATCTATCCTTCCGCCCAGATGGTTGATGTTACATGTGATTGCACGAAAACTCTGATATGAAATACCTGTGGTTACTGAATTACCCTCTCAACACATGTTTCAAATTAATAATAAAAAAGAAAGGGGAAAAAAAGAGCCAGTGCAATCCTGCCACAAAAGAACAAGAGTTTATTGTATAACAGGACTGCAGATGTGGAAAGGTGCTCATAATAAGGCTGCACTATTTTTCTTTCATTGTGCATCTGGAGTGCCCAAGGATCTTTAAGGCAACAGGAGCTTATATAAGAGACTTTTGGCTTTTTGATTAACTTAATATACAGAGAAACAATTCATTTCTGTAAACTTCGTGTCATTCATCATCATCTTGTCATTTATGTGATCACAAAAAGGTTTATAAAGCCAAGGTTTTTCTTCTAATTTCTGAAGCAATTTCAAGACATCAAAGACTTTCAGATATAAACATCAAAGCACAGCCCAAATCAGAGACTTTTGGCTAAGACAGGTTAGTTCTTTTAATATCCTCTGGTTTTCTAAGGATTAAATTGCAGTGTGTAACGTTTTTGGAAGCTGTCTAAGGAAGCTGTACTGTGTATTTATTATTTATTTTGTGGGGCAAAGGACTTAGCTGCATAAAAGATGCCATCTTTCCAACTGGTCACACCAGCAGATCATTCTGGTGGAACAGGCTGCCCAGGGGGCTTGTGGAGTCTCCTCCACTGGAGATGTTTAAGACCCACCTGGATGTGTTCCTGTGTGACTTGGTCTAGGTGATCCTGCTGGGGCAGGGGGATTGGACTAGATGATCTTTCGAGGTCCCTTCCAACCCCTAATGCTTCTATGATTCTATGAAATGTTAGAGGTACCATGATCTAATCCTACGGGGAAGGGGAGATGTGTTAACTAAAGAAATACTTACACATGAGCTCAGGGTGAAGAGCACTTCTTCCCTTGTAATCAGCCTGTTACAGCAGGATGCTTGTATGAATTTAATAAGAGTATTCTGTGGGGAAAACAACACAAATCAAGAATGAAATGATTTCTTCATGAAAGGAGTCATTTCAGTTACTATAGCTTATGGAGAAGAGTAGACCAGGTTTCTAGCATTGGCTAAGGATTGAACTCAAAAATGCTGCCTGTTATTTCCATGATTCACAGGAGGGTGACACCAGAGAAACTGATTAGATGTATGTGGGCATCACATCCCATCAACACACGTGCCAAGCCCTTTTGCATTTATGTGCTTGGTCCCTCTGTTAGGAAGATAAAGATGTTACGTGACGAACAGTCACAATTATCATTCAAGGTAAACCTCCAGGTAAAATAATACTCTATAAACAGGGAAAAGCAGTTGAATTTTTACCAAGATTGTTATGTTTCAGGTATTTCAGTGCAAAAGTCTAAATTACATGGCTGTGTGCAAGCACCGGAGCCCAGTCACACAATTCTCTGCTGATACCCGTAGAAATTTCTAGAAATACTAGAAATACCAGTAGAAATTTCTAGAAATACTAGAAATTCTATAAATATTTTGTAGAAATACTTTGTATGAAATTTCTGCTGGTCTTGTGCCAGGATATGAGACGAGGGAACAGGCACCTTGCTGATACACCCCTGCTACCAGCATGAAGGGTACCCTGCACATCACAGACCTGTCTTGATGCACTTCTGTGTAACCTCTCTTAGGTTTAAAGATCCTGCATGAACACAGGGGTTGGACTCGGTGTCTGTAGGTCCCTTCCAACCCCTAATGATCTGTGCATCAGTTCTTATTTATATCCAACATTTTATAGTAACAAAGAGTATTGATGAAGCTCTAGGAGTAACCAGACAGAAGAGAGAAAACAAGCTGGTGTGTGTGTGGAAGTGATGGCTACATCCTCCAGTTAATCCAGCTGAAGCAAACAGAGTTAATACTTTTAGACTGGGAATTGCTCTGGCTCTGGTCTCTTAATGTATTTGCAAGGTGTCCACTGCGCAGAGTAGGTAATTTATAGTAAGTTATAGAGGAAAGTTTGTTAATGACTCTTTTTGGGTGTAGTTTAGCTCGGGTCTGGGTTAGAAGAGTCCCTTGGGAAAGGAGGGGAGGAAGGGGACAAAGGCTCCTCTCAGCCTCCTTCAGGACTGGATTAAAAACACAAAAGACATTCAGGGCTTTAGAAATGTTCAGGGCTAAATACAAGGAACAGCCAAGGAGGAAGACTTGGAAAAGTTGAAGTTTAGCAGGCTTTTGAAGATTAATTTGAACTTCAGAAGGAGCTGGGATTTTCCTTTCATTGCTACCACACAACTGTTTGAAAGAAGCCAGGACATCTGATAGCTAAGTTAGTTAAGGAAATTGTAGAGGTAGGGTTATGATGTCTTAGTATTTGAATAAAATCTTGTCCCAGTGTTAATGTGGAGAGATTTACTGAGGGATTTATTGTGTTCCCTGTTTGCATGTATTTGGATGAGTAGTGTATCTGCTGAAAGGATTGTGGTTCTGTGAGGAAACTTGGAAAAGGGGTTGTAATTGTAGAGGTTGGGAATTTTATTGAAAGTTTGGCTGGATTCAGAGAAAACATACCAACTTTTAAAATAAAAAAAGCATAAAAACTTTAAATAAATAACAATTTTGATCACATTGCTAGTTGTCATTCCTCAGAACACTATCCAAGGAGAACGGGAAGCTTGAGTAGCTTTACATTCCCTGAGACAAGGACCATTTTCTGTGTGTTTTGCCTTCAGGCACTGTTAAATTAAACATGTTAGAATAAAAATCATGTCATCTTTGCCCCACTTTAATGCATATGACAACTATTATTTTAGGGTGAACAGACACATTTTTCCTCCACACAGAAGCATTCCAGAGGAGCCATGTCTCTCAAACACCTTGAGCACTTACACTCACACACCAACTCATTCGCTCGCACTCACTCACTCACTCACTCACTCACTCACTC
>VXBP01000738.1:571268-654341 GCA_013400115.1 Rhinopomastus cyanomelas | reverse complement strand
GGGGGGGGGGGGCCTCCGGGCCGCAGCTCGCGTTACAGACGGGTATAAATAACCCGGAGTGGAGAAGCGCGGGGCCGGTGACCCCCCTATTGAGGGGTGTAGTTGGGGTGGAGGCAACGTCCTGGTCACGCGTGTCGGGGGCCGCGGGCGGACTCGCCTTACCCCCTCCCCCCCCCAACCCCGGGGCTCTGCGTGGAGGGGCAGCTCCCGGTTTGGGGAATGGGGGCAGGGTCGGGTCCCGGCTGAATGGGGTGAGAAGCGTTCGGGAGGAGGGGGGTCCCACCCCGTACCTCAAACTGCCAGTGGGCCGCCTGCAGCAGCTGCTTGGCCTGGTCGGCGGCGCACCCGGCCGCCAGCACGAACTGGTTGATCATGACCTGGTGCCGCAGCTCCTCCATGTTCCCCGACATGGCCCGGGGGAGGCGGGGGGGGTGTCCCCGCCGAGCGCTGCCCGGAGCGCGCCCCGCACCGACACCGGCACCGGGGGGGCGCCGTCAGGGTGAGGCGGTCGGGGGGACCCGGGGCACACGCACAAGCCCCGCCCCCGCACTCTCATTGGCTGCGGCCGCGCCGCCCGCCCCGCCCGGCCTTCGCTTCGAATCTTCCAGCTGCCCCCGCGCCGCGCCCCGCCCTGCCGCCTTCTCATTGGGCGACGGCTGTGTTTTGGCTACAGAGGACGCTGCTATTGGTCGATGAGCCCAGGGGTGGGCGGGGCTGGTGCTGATTGGGCGCTTTTTTCGGACGGCGGTGGTGATCTCACGTTCATTGAGGAGGTTCATTGAGAGGCGAAGGTGGGGGAGGGGGACGGGGGGAAAAAAAAGGGGAATGGGTTCGACACCCTGTGGCAGGGGTGCTGCTCCGGGACGGCCTGAATTCCCCCCAACCCGGGCTTTCCCTACTGCCCCCAGGGTGAGGCCTGGAGCCTGCGGGACGGGACCCTCTGAACTCCCCGACTCCACTCCACACGGGCTCTCCCTGCTGCCCCCCAAGCTGGGGGGTCCCGGCCTGAGCTCAGCCCTGCATCCTTCTACTCCTCAGGCAGGAGCCCGGGAGGTTCAGGTGGGGGCTCAGCTTTGGGGCCTTTTGGGGTTTTTTTGTTCAATAGTGTTTTAAATCCTGGTGGCTCTGGTCTTGAGCCACAGTCTGCAAGGGTGGGAGTGAATTCCCCTCACGCATGTTGTATCCCATTCCCCTGGTTTGGACACAGAGTGGGACTTGGAGGGATTGGCTTAAAAAGAGAAAAATTACTTAAAGCCCCAAAAATGAAACCAGGGACTGGACACAGAGATGGTCTAGAAATAGACTGAGCTAAGAAGATTGGATGGAGCTTTGGAGGTGACCTCAGGACCAGGTCAGGTGACTTTGGATGGTGACTTTGGAAGCAGCATCTTAACCTCAAGTTTTTGTGAGGTTTTAATGAGGTTTTGTGGGGTTTTTTTGTGAGGGTCCAGGTGGTCTCTTCTGGCCCACAGAGATGAGGGGATGTTCAGCAGCACATGGTGTTCCCTGAGCTGTTGGTGCCAGTGTGTGGTTCCTCCAGGCTGGGGTCACCTCAGGGTATTCAGTGGGGGTCCCACTTCCCAGGTTGCAGCAATGGGTACAGAGGGTCCTGCTTGCCCAGCTAACATTTCCCCAGTTTCATCCTCATGGAGCAAAACCAGCCCTGGGGTAGGTAAAGGTGTGAGAGAAGCAATTCCTGAAGCCAGGGTGCTGAACTCCCCTGCCTGCCGCCTTTTGGCCAGCTGTTTGGACCTGTCACTTGCCAGAAACCCTGATGTGGTTGCAAAGCGTGATGCAGAGCTGAGCTAGTGAAGCCATGAGTGACTGGCCTCAAGTACTGCCTGCTGGGAGAACCCAGCAGGATACTGCCCTGAGCTATGGGTCACAGTCTGGTGGGGCTCAGACAGGTAAAAGGCACCTGGGACTGAGATAAAATTCAGCATTAGCAGGGGCCCGCATGACATTCAGTCCTTTGACAGGAAACTGTGCCCAGCCTGGTTGCAGAGCCACAGAACTCTTGCAGACACCTTGGCTTGTCTGACCCTGCTGGGGGAAAAGCCCCTTTTTGGGACATGATTTGCAGGGAGGGCAGGATTCACCACCACCCTTCCCTAGCCTGATCCTGCCTAAGATGCTCCTCCATCCTCACCTCAAGTGCGGGGTGGGATCCCTGCACCCCATTTCAGCTTCCCAGCCAGGAGCTGCTAGGGGAGCCATCTAGAGGGGAGTAACGATGAGACAGCTCTTGTTAGGGTTCAGCACCCACTGACCAAGGGCCACCCTTTCCTCTTCCACCCTGCAGAGAGCTGGGAAAGGAGCCAGCCTAGAGGTGGGCTGTTGAGTCTGCAGCTTGTGGAACAACTGTGGGAGGAACTGGGAGTAGACTGGGAGCACTGGGTATATGCACGAACATTTGCTGCTATGGGACAGCCACTCGCTCTTCTGTTTTCTTCTGCTCCAAGTGAAGCACTGTGCCTTCCTATGCCTCAGGTTCCCTGTGGTGCAAGGAAGCAGAAGCAGGTTCACCTTTCCCGGACCCTGTGGCCAGGCAGCTCAAGGCTTCAGACCTGCATCTTGCTCAGGAGTGTTTTGGGGTTAAACATCGCTTTTTCTCTGTGTGTGTCAGACCTCCCTTCACCATAGCCCTGCCAGGTCAGCGTCTGTCTCTGCATGTGCTGGGTGCCAGCATGAGCGGCTCAGAAGGGATCCTGCCCTCAAAGCTGTGTTGTCACCCGGCTGCTGCTTGTGCTTCCGCGCTCCACTGCAGCACTGTCCTACAAAATCCTCTGCTGCTGTAATCGCTGAGAAAAAAACCAAACCCACCCCAGAAGCGGCTGTGTGCAGGCAGTGGCTCTGTGGGTAATGACTGCTGGGTTATGGATCTACACGGGGATAACTTTGAATTATTATCTGCACTAAAACCCCGCAGTGTGGTGTGACGGAACATGCTGGCTCCATCAGCCAGGGTGGTGCTCCTTGCTGCGGGAGGAAGGCAGAGGAAGGGCAGCTCTTGGGGCTGGGCTGGATGTTTCAGTGATCCGCGTGCAGAATAGGTTCACCAAAACCTGTGTTGGGGTGTGCAGGCATCAGCCTATAAGACCTTGGGGTTCCCAGCACCGAGAGTGGAATCAGGCTCCAGTGTGGTCACCTTTGGTTCCTCTTTGGCCAGCACTCCCCCTGGCACCCAGCCTGGCTGTGACATCCAGAGGGTGGACATGGTGTCACTTCCAGGGCTGTGTGTCCCTCTGGGACAGTATCTGGCTGAAAAACAGGGTATGCAGCTGCTGCTGGCAGTGGCTGCTCTTCACCTTGGTAGAAAGTGAACAGGGAGGAGGACACGTGTCCCTCTGTGTGGAGGTTGTGATGGGGAGCCCTGGGGGTGGCCTTGGCTTGTCATAGCAGTATGGCCCAGGACATGGCGGGGGGGCCACCCCCCACGTCTCCTGGTGCTGGCGTTATCAGCTCCAATCAGCATCACATGAGACTCCACTCACTTGCACTGCAGGACTAATTAATCATGGGGGGGTTAAGCAAGTAGCTGGAGGATCCTTCCTCTTGAGTGGAAAAGTATGAAGGGTCCCAGAGCTTTCCAGTAGCGTAATGCTGGGGGTACTAGAGGATCTGGGTTGGGGTGCACTGGAGCAGACAGAAACTCCCTACATCCAGAGGTGGCAAATGCAGCTGCTGCTGGTGTGGAGTAGAGCTAGAGGGGAGCAGGAGGGAAAGATGAAGGTGTGCTTTTAATGGGGGGCTATTAACTGAACCGCCCCAGTGCCGGGCTGCTGCCAGAGCGGTTCTGCAGGGGGGACTTGGCCTCCTACTATGGGGAAACCCCAGCAGGTGGAGGAACAGGGACAGAGGGGCCATCCTCTGGACCAGCCTGGGGGGTCCAGGGGGTTCTAAGAGATCTGTGGGGTGGGATTGCTGCTCAGTCATCCAGCTCTTGGGCTGGGCTGAGGGTGGTACTGGGGGGCCTAGTGGTCACTGGGGTGCGTGACTGGATGGGGGGAACACATGTATGATACAAGGGGCAGGTGATGGCAACGGGGCACAGTGGTGACACTGAGGGCGGTGGCACTGGGGGCATAGGGGTGCCGCCAGGTGGGAGGGAACAGCTAAGCGGCACCTTGTCGGGGGGCTGTCACCGGGGCAGGATGATGCGGGGAGACAGTGGCTGCTCCTCATCCTCCATCCCCGCAGCATCCCCGGGGCGGGGCGGATCCGACGCCGGGGGCGTCCCTGGGCGGGGCGGGGGGACACAGCCCGGCCCCGCATTGGCGCAGCCCCGCTCTGTGTCGGGGGCGGTGCGGGGCGCGGCGCAGAGCTGAGGATGCTGCGGGCGAGGGATGCTGCGGACAGGGTCTGCCAGCCCCGCTCGTACCGGTGGTCCCGGTAGCGGGCGGGGGGGGACCCCGCCGGCCCTCTCCCGTTGAGCCCCGGCCCGGCCATGGGGGCTCTGACCAGCCGGCAGAACGCAGGGGTGGAGGAGGTGGATATCCCTGCTAATTCTGTCTACAGATACCCCCCGAAATCCGGTGAGAACCCCCGGGGGTCCGGCGGTGCTGGGTGGGTTGGGGGGGCATTTGGGATGCGACACCGGGCACGACCTTGCTCCGGTCCGGAATGCTCTTGCGCACCCCAGAGCAAACCCGGACCCAACACAGATGGTGGAGGGATAAAACCTGAAGATTTCGCACCCTGGGGCTGGGGCCACCTCTGGATGCCCCTGTGTCAGCTGAACCACCTCCTACACTTGACTGAGTTGTTGTGACTTTTTTATAATGATTGTTATTATTTTTATTATTATTACTATTATTAGCATTGTAATTATATTTGTACCTTGTCTGTGGCACCGGGCTAGGGTGGCTGGATGGAGCTGGTCACTCTGTCTGCTCAGGAAGACTGGGTTTGAATTCCTAGTAGACTGGGCTGGGAGGGATTGGAGGACAGGAATCCCTCTATCCCATGGCTCTGCCCCATAGCAGCCCCCTAGTTTCTCCTGGTGGGTGGGTGGGGGCCTCGGCCATCCCCAGCCTCTTGCCCTGCCTTGCAGCTCCCTGTGATGTCTCTCTTCTGGCCCTGGCTCAGATGTTGTCTGTGACCTTGGAAAATCCATCCCTTGGCTCTGGCCTTGGCTTTCCCTGCAAAAGGCTGGGCTGAGCAGCTGTCCAGAGTAGGGTGCATGTGGGGGGCACCATTGGGAGAGGTGATGGGGTCCAGTCCTTGGGTGGGCAGAGCTTCAGAGCTGCAAAAACACAAGTAAGAGCAGCCAATGCCCAGGAGCAGCATCTATGTGTGCAGGGATTGCCACAGCATCCTTGCAACACTGAATATTATTAATAGGGAACTATTATTTTGGTATTTAATAGGATAAAGTAAATTCTTGGATCGTTAGTGCTGTGACAAATTACTGGCTAATTACAAATAAAGGCCTCCTTATGAAGATTTACAGCCACCACAAGCTCTGCTCTTGTCCTGAAAAACTCTGCTTGGTTCTTTGATATCAATTTCAATCTCAAATGGGTTGCACAGCTGGGTGGCACATCTGCACCATTGGGGTGGGTGAACTGCGGTGCTGCGGGATGCAGATGGCTGATCCCTGGTAGCCTGCTCTCCTCAGCCCCATCCACCTTGTCATGGTTTCAAGGCCTTTGTCACCTTGCTGCTTGCTCAAGCTGGACCACCCCATCTGTGGTTCTGCCCTCCACAGGGCTGTAGCTCCATATATTAAAGGGGCTTTTTTTTCAGGACTGCTCTTTATTGAGGGGTTCTGGAAATATCCCAGCTCTGAGGAGCAGGTGCCCCCAGCTGGCTGCTTCCAAACGCATCTCAGCTGGCAGAGGACACTGGGCTGATGCTTTCAGGGGGAAACTGGGGCTTTCAAGTGAGCTCAGCCAGGCTGATCCCACTGATGGGGCCTCGGCAGACCTGAGGTAGGGGACAGTCCCGGTGCTGCCCGAGTCCCTGTGGAGAGGGATAGGAGGCACCCAGGTGACATGGCCATCTGCACTGGGGCGAAGGCAGGCTGGCAACTGGGAGATTATGGCTGGTTTGCTTTTAATCCGAGAGGGGATTTGCCTCCAGGGCTGCCAGTTGCAAAGAGGGAGGATGTGTGGGACAGCAGAGCTGATTCCTGCTTGGCGGCAGCACTGCTTTCAACTTGAACACTGCCTGGAAATGGCCACTGGCTCTGGAAACATGGCACTGGGGGTGGGGTTGGGACGCTGGGGCTTTTCCCTCCTTAGCTGTTGAGCTGTGGGCTCTCCTGACATGGCTAGTGCAGCCCAGGGGAACAGGGCAGCTGCATCTGGTCCTGATCAAGCATTGTTGCCCACCCTGAGGGTCTCGTCCCCTCCAGGCAGGGTACAAATGGGATTATTTAAACCGGTATTTTGAAGCAAAGGCTGGGATTTAGTTTCCTGGCTCTGAACTCTCACTGGCAAAGGTGGTGAGAGGTGGGGAACAAGCGGAGGCTTTTTGTGGGACCCATTGTATAGCCATACACTGGCTATAGTGGGATGGCTTCCAACCCCTGTCCCTGGCCGACGGCCCAGCACCCAGCTCCCCTGAGGCTGGTGGGGGTAGGGGAACAGAAGCAGAGAGGTGAAGCAGGTGGTGACTCCTCAGTCCTGGGGTAGAACTCCACACTGGTGGTAGTGCCACGGCACAGAGAGCAGCCCTGGCTGGGGCTTCTGAGGTAGTGGCTGATGCAGCAGCATCAGGGCCAGGATTTGGCTTCACCTCTAGCTGCCACTGGTTCTGGCTTCAGAGTGCAGAATTAAGTAATCCACAGCGTGCCAGCTCACTAGGCAGTGATGGGACACTCTGGGCCAGAAGTACCAGGAGCCTTTTAACCAGCCCAGGCAGTGCCGTGCCCATTGCAGTGTCCATTGCAGTGCCTTGTGCGGGCATCTGCTGCCGTCAGGTGCTCTTGTGCCAGCACCTTGCCATGGTCGTGGGGCCAGGACACAGAGCTGACCTGTGAAAGCCAGCGCTTCCCTCACTTGGAGCATGCGGATTGGCTGAAGCAGAGCTTTGCTATTTTAGCTGCTCTGGAGAGTGGGGCTGTGCCGCTGCCTCTGAGGCTCAAGAGCTAGAGGCTGCATTAGCAGAGCTGAGCCAGACCGCAGTAGGGCCATAATGGCCCAGGGGACAATGCAGGACGTGTGCTATCTCATGCCAAAGCCATAGGGACAGCCACAGCATGCACCAGGGTCTGTGCCCACAGCTCCCTCATCTGTTTCAGGGCATCAGAGCAAGGTGACATCCCTGGCACTCAGAGAGAAAAGGGGCCAAAGGAGTCACCAGCTCTGGCTGATGCCCCAGAGGTGTGGGACGTGCTGTGCCAGGAACCTCAGGCACTTTGGTTTGTTCCTCCTTCACAGCAGCCACTCAGCACAGCCCTTTCCCCACACTTTGGAGTTTAATTTCTCATTAAAGCCGGGCAATGTGGCTGTCCTTGACGGGTTTTCCTTCCCTGGAGACAGGTGTTGGTTGAGGATTTATAATTAGCCGATAATAAGGTGTCTGTGGCTGGGAAGGTGCTTCCCTGTCTGTCACCTGTCAGGGTCACTGGCACCCAGAGGGACTGGCACACTCCACACAATGCCCCAGGCTCTGCTGATGCCCCAGCTTTCCCAGCATGGCTCAAGGCTCTTGGTGGGGTTTGGGGGGGTTTTGTAGGACCTTCCCTGTGACAGAGCATGGAGTCAGTTGCTGTGTGCTGCAAAAGGGAACCCAAAGCCCTTGGGCCATGTACTGGGTGGGCTGGGAACCTGCAGCAAGCCCCAGATGAAGAAGCTGGGTGATGGCAGCCTGCTCTGTCATCCTGTGGGACCCCCCAGCTTCCACCATCCTGTGATTGGAACCCTCATACAGACCCAGTGCCCCAAGCTTTACCCAGTGCTGGGGCAGCTTTTCTGCAGCTGTAAATGCAATTTTTTTTCTGCCTCCTGCTCTGACCCCAAGTCAGTGGTGAGAAAGCTCCTGACAACCCCGTTCTCCCTAGCTGCTGACGCTGCAGGCAGTTTCAACGAAGGCTCTTCGCTCTTGAGTGGTTTTTTGGTTGGGTTGGGTTTTTTTTTCCTTGGCTGCCTCCTTCCCTGGGGAGCTGCCTATAAATTATGGACATGGAAAATGGGACCAGAAAGCAGCAGGCATCAATAATTAACGGTCGACATTTGCTCATGGGCTGCATCCGGACATCCTCGCGTGTCAGAGCAGGACAGCCCCACTTGAACCTCTCGCTGCTGCTTTAGGTCCCTGTTCCTTATCCCTGTGAGCTGTTGGCTTGGGGTTGGTTTTAAAGTGCAGAATGAACTATAGTTATTAATTTTTTAAATGCAGTGTGAAGGTCTGATTGAGCCGTGGGCAGTCACTGTGGCTGCTGGGAGGTAACTGCAGGCTCTGACTTGAATCCTGCAGCCCAGCCTTAAGCGCCTTTATCTGTGGGACCCCAAAAACTTGGTTTTGGGGTATCCTGGGCGGGGGGGAGATTGTGGATGATTCTGTGTTGTTGGGGTTGCTGCAAGCTAGACCCTGTCTCTATGTTTGGTGGGATGCAGGGAGCTGTCTGTCCTTCTGATTCCTGGTGTTTCTGTTTGCCCCTTGTCATCCCTGCCCACCCCTGCCTTTCCTTGCCTTTTCCCACCTCGGGGAGAAGTCCTGATCTTCCTGCTTCTGCATTTCATGAACAGGGAGCTGGAAGGGAAATCTCTTTTAGCTGAGAAGCTCCCAGCCGGGGGATGCGACTCAGCGGTGTTTTGGCTCCATGCTTTCCCCTGAGAGGGAAAGAGGGACAGTGGTCATCGCCTGCTGTTCATGGGGGCAACGAGGAGCCCTCTCTGGAGAGGGGTTCCTGACTTCCTGGAGGATCTGCAGCCCCCAAAATCCCCCCACCCTAGGGCTGATAATGTACAGAACTCGGTTCAGTTGTCACTGCTCACTTTAATCACCAGTGACTGCAGCAGAGGTGTCTGGCTGAGGATGAGCCACCTCGACTGGCACAGGAGGGCTGTGATGCTCCAGGCAGAGCAGTCCAGCCTATCTGAGGGCACTGTGCCTGGTCTGTGCTGCCTCTTCCCAGCAGCATATGTGGAGTGGGGGGCTCTGGAAACGAGCTGGTGTTTATGGAAAGCCTCAGCACTGCTCTGCAGCACCCCTCTTCCCACAGAAAAGGATTTGGCCAGCACAGGGATGGATAAAGGTCGGAGTGACCTTGAGCATCTCAGGCTGGACTACGACTCACCAGCATTTCCCAATCAGAGGAAGGGTAGCAGGGGAAAGGAGACATAGCGGGAGGCCTAGAGGGTGAATCTGCTGCTCCTGGCCGAATGGAGCAGCTGCAGGGGGCTGGAACCCCACATCAGCTGCTCTGCATTCTGGCTCTGCCCACGCTTTGGCCATGGTGTGGATGACAGGGAGAGGGGAGAGTGGAGCAGAGGCAGCAGAAAAGGTCCCTTCTCCAGCTTGTCTTTGTCTCTGCCTGCTTGAGGGCTGACAGCTCAACCCAAAAGGCTCCTAGCAAGGTGACCCTGGATGCAGAACCACCTCCAAGCCATTGATCTGGCAACTTTGTGTCGCTCCATCACATGGTTGAAGCCTTGTCCTACCCCTCCCTCTGCTCAGGCACTCTCTGTGTTCTCTTTTCAGGGAGCTACTTCGCCAACCACTTCATCATGGGTGGTGAGAAGTTCGACTCCACACACCCTGAGGGTTACCTCTTCGGCGAGAACAGCGACCTCAACTTCCTGGGGAACCGGCCTGTGGTGGTGGGCACTGGGGGGATCAGGGAATGGGGGAACAGGGACCACAGGCATGGCTCTTCCTGAAGTGGTGGTGACTGTGTGTGTCATAGGCATGCAGGGACCCTGACTGTCACCCCCCGGAGCCAGCCTAGCATATCTGGAGCGGCCCCAGTGGGTTATCTGATGGGTTGGCTACTTGCTGCAGCCTGGCCTCCATTGGGAATGATCCCAGCTCTCAGCCCATTTGCCCACAGCAGTGTCACTGCTGTATCTCTCTACTCACTGCCAAACCTGAGCTTCAAGGGGTGGTTGGGCATAGACCAGGCAATTGCATGGCCTTTGGGTGCCATTCGCTATAGTGCACATGTTGTGGGTCATCAGAGCTGCAGTTGTTCTCCACCCCATGAGGGTTGCTCACACACTTGGAACCATCATCTGGTGAAGAAGATGGTGGGGGGTGATGGGCTGGGCTAGCCCCCCTACTTCTTTTTCACTTCCTCTCTGAGAGCATCCTTTTCCTCCTGCCTTTCCCAGCCCAGCCAGGACCTATCTCCCAGCACAGGTAGCATTGGTTGAGGGACACTCCAGGAGCATCACTGGTGTGGTCTGGACTGGTGTAGCGTGGTCAGGAGTGAGAGAATGTATTCCCCAAGCTCTAGCAGGAAAGTGGGGAGAAATAAAAGTGGGTTGTGGTGTTTGTGGACGGCCCTGATGGGTTTTACAGTGCTGCTGGATTTGGCTGGTCCTGGGGCACGGGAATTCCATCCAGAGGAGGTTCCCAGACCCAAGGTCCTGAAGGTGTTTTTGTCTTTTACTGCCTTTGGACAGTGAGAAAATTGTAGAACCACAGAATGTACTGGGTTGGAAGGGACCTCCAAACGGCATCTACTCCAACCCCCCTACAACAAGCAAGGACATCTCTAACTAGAACAGATTGTTCAAGAGCCCTATCCAGCCTGACCTTGAATGGCTCCAAGGATGGGGCCTCCACCACCCCTCTAGGCAGCCTGTTCCAGAGATCCACCACCTTCATCAAATAAAGTGAGAACAGAGCTGTCCCAACAGTGGGTTTCATCTGTGGGGGTGAATGTCCCCAGCTTCTCTGGGTTACCAACATTAGCCAGAGCAGAAGAAGGGTCAAGTGCTAAAAAGGCAAGGTCAATTAAGTCACCAAAGCTTTTCTATCAAGTCAAGCCAAACTCCTTGAAATCAGCATCAGCAGCATTTTGGCAGCATCATGTGGTCTTTCAGCGGGGAAGCGCCCAGCCCTAGGTGTGCTAGAATGGGGATCCCAGCAGAGCCAAGGGCAGGAGCCCCTATAGCGCCTGAACAGTGGGTGGGCAAAGGCAGTACCTTTCTCTCCATCCTCTGTGCTTCCCCAAGTCAGCACTCAGTTCCCCTCAGCAGCAGCCAGCGCTAAGAGATGCTCTTGATTGCAGTAAAAGCCTCTCCAGTGCCCGCTGAGCTGCCCGAGTCAGGAACCCTGGCAGCAGGAGCAGTGGGGAAGGTAAAGGAGCAGCTTGGAAACCACAGCAGGATTCGTGCAGTCCTGTGAGCTGAACTGCACTGCTCCAGCTTCATGAGCTACAGTGCTGGGCTGCAGAGCTGCGAATGAGGGGACCTGACACCCTGGGGTGTGTGGGGGCTGTTTTACGGGTCAGGCTGGTTTTAGGGGCTCAGGGAGGACGTGAGTTTTTTCTGGTCCAAGGCTGCGTCTGGGCATCTCTGATGGCAGCTCCGGGGCCTCTCCTGAAGCTTCTTGGCTGTGTTGCTTTCGTGTTCTAGCACGCTGAGAGAGCCCTGGCTGGGCTGGAAACGTCAGGGATGACCACTGCTTCTTGGTGGGGAGTTATTTTGGGTTTCTTGGCTGTTGAGGGACAGGAGGTCTTAAAAAACTGAACTGTTAACTGTTGCTGCCACGGAGATGTGCAGGGCTCCCAGAGGCTGGGCAGGCTCTCCTCTGTACAGATACTGGATAATCTGGCTTTTCCAGCTCAGGACTGGTTCCCAAAGGGCTGGGAAGGGCAATGCAGGTGTTAGTAGCTGCCACAGTGCTGGGACACCTCTGCAGGGGTTGAGGAGCAGGGAAGCCGCTTGAGGCACTGGGTGAATATGGGGTGTGCTGGGGAAGCCAGGGAATGTTGAAACGTGCTGCTGGGTTTCCCCACCCACACAAACCTGCCTGACTGTAGAAAACCCTGAAGAAAGCTATTTTTGAGGTAGTTTGGTGTATTTTTTTGCTTTAGCAGAAGCCAGCCCAGACCAAATGCTGCTACAGAGGCAGGGAGAGTGTTTTGAGGTGGGTAACGGTTGCAGTGAGGTGTTTTTCCTGGTATTTTTCAGCTTGATTTAAATTGAGGAGCTGCAAAAAGCCCTTTAAACAGCCCTTTTCTGATGTGAAAACCCAGCTTGCAAAATTTCATTCAACCCCCCTAAAAAAAGAGCCCAAACGTGGGTGTAAAAGAGCCCAACCGTGACAGCAAAGCTGTTTCTGCAGCCAGAGATTTGCCTTCCCCATCCTGCCCAGCCCAACGGCCCCACACAGCTGCATCCTAGGGACCCAGCAGACCCCCCATCATCACCCACCCCTGGGTGCTGTGGTGGGCACAGGCTTGCCCCTCTGGGTGCTGTCCCTGAACAGGCTGGGCTGGGTGTGGTGCAAAGGAGTAAGATTGGGATGCTGTGTGAACTTTAATAGCAGGGGATGTATTATGACAAGGCTGGCATGTCGTGACAGGGCTTGGCTCCAGCCCCAAGGCTTCTCGCACTTGCTGCCTTGTAGCTGCAATGGGCAGATCTGCAGGTGCCTGTTTCAGGGCTTGTGACTCATTAAAAAGCTCATTAACAACAGGCTGATGACTCAACTGCCTTTTTCCCCTCCAATGAGGGGGAACCCCAAGCTGGACTAATTTTCTAAAGCCCCTGTGCCAGCGGGCACCCTGGGTCTAGACAGGCTTTGGCCTGCTGTTCAGTGGCACCAGTGGGACCAGAGCTGTAGGACAGGGGCGTGAGGGCTGGCTGGCAGGGGAGGGATGAAGCAGGTCTGTGCCTGCATCCCCAGACATGGCAGTGGTGCAGCCCTCTCTGTCCTGTGCTGCAGGGCTTTGGGGATGGGGAAGATGATAGTGGCTTTGGATACTGGGAAGGTGATGGTGACTTTGGAAAAGATTATGGTGGCTTTGGATGCTGGGAAGTTGACAGTGGCTTTCAGGAAAGTGACCGTGGCTTTGGGTACTGAGATGGTGATGGTGGCTTTGGGGAAGGTGACAGTGACGTTCCCACGCGAGGGCGCCAGGGACTGGGAAATGGGCATCTGGCTCCCCGCTGGGCATCCCAGAATGCCTTCAGCTCAGTCTTGTCCCCTCTGTTTGGGGGTGATAGTTCTGGGGTGAGCCTCTGCCCCTCCTCTATGTTGTCCCTGCTGGCTGGGCTGATCTCTTCCTGGGACTCCTGGGAGGTGGAGAGTGGGAAGAAGGGTCCCACATCACTTCCCTGGCGCCCTCAGTCCCCCTTGGGGACAGAAGAGTCGAGGAAGAAGGTGTCCCCTCACCCCAGTGAGCCCTAAAACTCCTGTGGTGTGTGGGAAGGACCAGGAAGGCAAGGTCGCCTTGGACCTTGCCTTTGAGGAGTATGGTGGCTCTACACCTCAGTGCTGCTGCCCTCCTGGTCCTGTCCCACCACTGCATCGGCTCCTTGCTCTGGGCATGGGGCTGGCAGAGATCCCAGAACCCAAATCCACTCATCCTCAGGAGCAAACAGGGTTGTTTGTGCCCAGCCCTTGGCTGCTGGGCAGGGAAGGGGCTCCAGCCAAGTGCCAGTGGGAGTTGTGGGTGCTCATCACCCATCTGGACACACAGTCTGGCCCTGGACCCTGCATCATACGGGGTGTTGGGTTGAGACCAGGTCATACGAGGGCCCACAGCTGCCCTAATACCCCCACCCCCTGTGCGTCTGCCTTCACTGGTGTCTCTCTCATCCTAGTTCCCTTACGCTGCTCCACCTCCTCAGGAACCCGTGAAGACCCTCCGGAGCTTAATCAACATCCGCAAGGACACCCTGCGCCTGGTCAAGTGAGTCCTGCAGGGAAAGGTGGAGCTGGGCAACCCCACGGGGAGGGAAGGCTTTGGCTGGGTGCTCCCAGTGTATGATGAGGGTATTCTTGTCTTGGCACAGGCAGATGGAGGGGACAAGCTGTTGCCCCTTCCCCTCCTGGCACAGGTGGTTTCACCCATGCTGGCACTGACTGTGCTGGCTCTGCCGCAGGATTAAAGGAGCTTAGAGCTGCCTTTGAAGAGCTTTGCTCTTTCTTCCTCCCCCTCTTCCAAAGGCTTTGTTGGAGAGAGGCTGGGGATTGCAGCTGGGCTGGGAGATTTGGGATTATGGCTGAGATCTGCCTGCAGCACTTCCCAGTTCATCAGCTTGACCTTGGCCAGGCTGGATCCTCCTCCCATGGCCTTGGTTACCCACGATGGAGGGGATAGTTCTTCTGAAGGATGGTCCTGGGGCACCCCAAGCCCTCCCTCATCTGCTGGGACCCTCCGTGCCCCTCAGGTGCTCAGAGGAGGTGAAGACCCCAGGGGAAGAAGTCAGCAAAGCCAAGGTGCACTACAATGTGGAGTTCACCTTTGACACAGACGCCCGTGTGGCCATCACCATCTACTACCAGGCGACCGAGGAGTTTCACAATGGGGTGGCAAGGTGAGGAGCCCCAGCCTGGGGGTGTCTGCATGTGTCCCCTGAAGCCCATTGTGTCCTCCTGGCCAGGGTGGGATGTTCTGTCCCCAGAGCATCTTCCCTGCTCAGGGAAAGAGGTGGCTGCCAGCAGTGCTGAGGCTGTAAGGGGGTTCCTCACCTCTCCCAAGTGCCACCACCACATGTCTGCCACCCCCCAGCACCTTCTTCCCCATTCCGTCCCTACTCCCTCAGACCAGAGCTGAGATCAGGAGCAATCACTGCACCTCCCAGTTCCCACCAGGTTAGATGCAGGGTAGTCTCAGTTTCCTCCTGCCCCTTGTTGACTGCCCAGGGGTTATTTTAGCCCTATGGACCATTTTATTTAGGATTTCTTGGCCTCCAAGAGGGGAGGGCAGGAGTGACCCCGTCTCTCATATCATCCCAACATCCCTGTGAGTCAGGGGGATGTGGATGAATGTGGGGACACCGTGATGCCCCTGACTGTGCCCTCTCTCCCGGGACAGCTACATCCCCCGGGACAACAGCCTGCAGTCAGAGACGGTGCACTACAAGCGTGGGGTGTGCCAGCAGTTCTGCGTGCCCTCCCACACTGTGGACCCCTCTGAGTGGAGCGAGGATGAGGTGGGTCCCCCAGGGCATTGGGCTATGGCATGGGGTGAAGCCTCCATCACTGCCCTGTCTCACCAAGCCTGTCCTGTCTCACTCTAGCTGGGCTTTGACCTGGACCGCGAGGTGTTCCCCATGGTGGTGCACGCTGTGGTGGATGAAGGAGAGGGTGAGGAGAGGGGGATCCTTGCTGGGTTGAGTTTGCACTGCAGTGCCAGCCCTTGCACTGAGTGGGCAGAACCTCCTGCTCCTCCTTTTTGCTGCCAAGATCCCATATCACTCCCAAAGCCCCCATGTACCCCCCCCAAACTCCTGTGTCAATTCGCCCAAAGCCCCCTGTGTCCTCTGCAAAGCCCCTGTGTTCCTGAGCCCTGCCCATCCCTTTGTGTCTTGCAGAGCACATCGGGCACTGCCATGTGCTGCTGGCCACCTTTGAGAAAGTAAGTGCCAAGCTGAGGCTGAACTCGCCATCCTGCCCCTCCCCATCTTGCCTGGAGAAACCTCATGGGGCTCAGGATGCTGCTGCTGGGCTGGGATTGTTCTGGGGTTGCTTCTGAAATTGAAATTCTGGGATTCTCCCAGTCCTTTATTTTAAGTCATTTGAGGCCTCAACTCCATCTTCTGGCGTCCAACAGGGGTCCAGCCTTGTGATGGGACATCCCGCCCTGCCCCCCGCCTGGTGCCAGGATGTCTGGGAAACAACAGGATTGCTGCAAAATGGGCTGGTTGGGAGCAAAGAGGGAGGAGTGACTGCTGGGGGGGCGGTGCTTGAGTGTGACGGACCTTTGGGTGCTTAGCCCCGGTGCCCACCTGTGTTGTCTTCTCTCTCCAGCACAGCGATGGCACCTTCTGTGTGAAGCCCCTCAAACAGAAGCAAGTGGTGAGTGTTGGGGTATCTCGTGGGGAGGGCAGTGATGGGCGTTAGGGCAGCACCAAACCCCAGTGCTGGCAGCAGCTGTGCCTGCCCTGCTCTCACCTCCCCAGGAACTTCCCAAGGGGGATTTTGGGTGCACCAGTGCACAGAGAAACCAATGCTTCATGGAGGGGCTGCAGTGGGGGGCATATCTTAGCCGCTCAGCCCTTCCCCTGGGGTTGCAGGTGGATGGAGTGAGCTACCTTCTGCAGGAGATCTACGGCATCGAGAACAAGTACAATACGCAGGACTCCAAGGTGTGCAACAGCATCCCCCAGCCTCTGCCCCATGGCTTTGCCCTCATCCCCTTCGCCCAGCACAGGACTGGCCACTAGAACTTGCTCAGAGCACAGCATGGAGCTGCCAGGGGCTCAGAAGTGTTTGGCGACACTCTGTGTCACCATCAGAGCTGCTGGAGGCAAAAACTGGAGATTGAGCCTTTCCCTCCCATCCTTTGTCATCCCTTGGGGAGGTAGGGGGATGGATCTTGCTGGATTAAGGGCATGAAGCAGGAGGCATGGTTCCCCCTCTGCTATATATAGATTTTGATATCTGCTAATACCTTCTGTGACAGATCTTATAATTTTGAAATTTTATATAAAAATAGCTTATAATTAAATTTCTAATTAATAATTTAATTACTTCATAACTCATCTTNAGAAATATACTTTATATACAGATATGTATTCTATATATATCTAATATATGGTATTATTCTATGTATTATATATATATAAATATAGAGTATATTCTCTATATATTCAATATATTTAGATATAAACGTTGGGGTGAAGGCTACATCCCTCCATGGGGTGCCTGATGCCTCCAGCAGGGGAGGGGTAAGGGCCCAGGATTGTATTTTGAGAGCAGGCAGCTCTGGGACCTCACAGTGGGCACCTAGCGGGTATTTGAGGTCACCCAGCCCTCATCCCACCTGAGCTGGTGACCCTGAGGCCAAGCGGTTCTGCTCTGTCCCATGGGGCAGGTGGCTGAGGACGAGGTGAGTGATAACAGCGCCGAGTGCGTTGTCTGCCTCTCAGACGTCCGCGACACTCTGATCCTGCCCTGCCGTCACCTCTGCCTCTGCAACACCTGCGCCGACACCCTGCGCTACCAGGCCAACAACTGCCCCATCTGCAGGCTACGTAAGGGGTGGGGGGCTGGTACCACAGGAAGGAGAGCTGGGATCTCTTGGGGAGGGTGGTTGGCACCTCAGGGAAGGGGATGGCATCTCAGACAGAGGTCTGGCATCTTTAGGGGGTATTTGGCATCTCTGGGGAGGGGGGATGACATCTCAGGGTGGAGGGCTAATATCTCTCGGGCGGGATGTGTAGCATCTCTGGGTGGGGGCTGGCATCTATGAGGAGGACAGCTAACATCTGAGGGAGTAGCTGGCATCTCTGGGGGGGGTGTCTGACATCTTTGGGGGGGTTTTGGCATCTTCCATCATCAGATCCCTCCAGCCCCACATGCAGTGACGTGGGGAAGCCCTGCAAGGGACATGGGGTGGTATTTTGAGGTAGAGAGGGTGTTGCTCCTTTCAGCACCCAGTTTTCACCCCACCCTTTCTTTCTGCTGCCGCAGCATTCCGGGCTTTGCTTCAGATCCGAGCCATGAGGAAGAAGCTGGGGCCCCTGTCGCCCACCAGCTTCAATCCCATCATCACCTCACAGACCTCTGACTCCGAGGAGCACTCGGTTAGTGCCTGACCCAGCCTGGCCCCCCTGGCAGTTATGGGACCCCAGCACGCCCAACCCTACTGGACAGTTTTGGGGCCACCCAGAGCCAGGATTTGTTCATTTAATGCAAAAAATGGGCTTTTGGTTGGGTGGAAAACCAGCGAAGTTAGGACTTTGTGCCAGCAGTTTGTCCATTCTTTGTGGTCCGGCTCTTCTCTGGGGGATCCCAGTCCCGCTGGGAGCAGTGAGGGGAAGCAGATGCCAGGCGACAACCCATGGGAGGGACTCTCATCCCATCTCACCCCTCTCCCCAGTCTTCAGAGAACATCCCCCCTGGCTATGAGGTGGTCTCGCTGCTGGAGGCCCTCAATGGGCCGCTGACACCCTCTCCCGCCACTCTGCCGCTGCGAGCACTGGGGGACACCCCGGGTGCAGGGACCCTGCCCTCGTATGGCAGTGATGGCCCCCTGCCCACCTTGCGAGCCCTCTCACCCCTCGAGCGGCTCCCAGACTGCGGCCCCTCGGGGCTCCAGCTGAAGAAGAGCCTCTCCAAGTGAGTACTGGGGTGCGTGCAGGGGACTGGGTGGGGTTGGGGGCTAGAGTATAGCTCAGTGCTTTGTGTGCTCCCCAGGTCTGTCTCTCAGAACTCCTCCATCCTACCCGAAGAGGAGGACGAGAAGTCGTGCACCGACTCGGAGCTGAGGGCACCCAGGAGATCCCCTGCCCGCTGCGAGGAGGTGAGCGGCAGCTCTGGGACATGCTGAAGATGAGCTGAGGCACTGAGGAGTGGCAGGTTTTGGGGAGGTTTAGGACCAGAGGGTCTGGCTGGGGTTTGCCCCTCCTGCCTTTTCCTCCATCCATGAGGACTCCCTGCCCAGTACCCCCCCAGCCCATCCTCCCAACTGGCTCCTCTTCCAGGAATGTGGCGCCACACCAGAGAGTGAAAACTTCACCCTGTCATCCTCAGGAGCCATTGACCAGTCCTCATGCACTGGGACCCCCCTCTCCTCCACCATCTCATCCCCAGAAGGTACAGCACGGTGGCACTGTGGGGTCAGCTGGTGTTGCCAAGGTTGGAGAGCAGCATCAGGGTCTTGGGTGCTCCCTGCGTTTTGCCTGGCCCCTTCCTACCCTGCTGTGGATGTTGTATGAAGCTCCAGGGTGTCACCTGTGCTTCAACACCCTGTAGACCCAGAGGTGGAGGGCTGTGAGCTCCAAGGACCTGTTGCTGACACCTCCCCACCCACCATGGAGCAGGTCCTTGTTCCATGCCTAGCTCCTCCTTGTTAGCCCCATTTCCAATTAGCTGGGGGGCTTGAGGGGTCCAGAGGTCCCACTTAGCTCCTGCTCTCCTCCAGAGCCTGTGAGCAGCAGCCTGGCCCAGTCCATCATGTCCATGGCCTCCTCGCAGAGCCAGCACTCACAGCTCAGCACTGACACAGTCTCCTCTATGTCCGGCTCCTATGTCGCTCCTGGCACAGAGGAGGAGGAGGAAGGGGACATGCTCCCCTCACCTGCAGTCGCCAGTGCCACAGCTTCTGATGGAGAGGTAGGGCTGAGGGGGTGGGTGGTGCCCATCACCCCCAGGTTCAAGAGCTTCTTCCTGGCATGGAATCCTCCATCAGCACCCGGTGTTAATTTTGGGGTTTTCTTTGGTTTCCATCTTTCCTACCTTCTCCCTGCAGTCAACGCCAGTGGAGTCCCCAGATTTAAACTTCGTGAGCATCTCAGCTGAGGAGCGTGATGCCGAGGTAACCTCAACCGACCTGCCTGGGGCCAGGAGCTGTGGGGACCCTGTTTACACTCAGCTGTGGGTGTCTGTGGAGGGGGCAGCGGGGTGGCCACATTCTCTGGGGGATGGGATGGGGAAGGGGCTGCCTTGGGAATCTGGGCATGATCCAGGCTGATCTTCCTGGTCTGTGGAAACCATGGGGTGAGGGATGTTCACCCAAAGGGATGTAGGGATAGCTGGGGTGCCACAGGGCTGCTAACACTCGGCGCCTTCACCTGTGCCACAGGGCAACGACATGCTGGAGGATGAGGATGCCTCTCCCACACAGGAAGATGGTAAAAGGCACCGGATGTCATTGTCCCCTCATCATCATCTCCTTGTCGTTGTCTCCTCGCTTTCAGTTCAGTGTGGCCAGTGGGCAGCCATGCAAGTGGCAGGCACTACTGTCCCCAGACAGACCCTGCTGTCCCTAGATAGGCAGCCACTGCTGTCCCCAGCTCGCTTCCTGCCCATGTGGAGAGCCCTGGGTGGTGACTCCATGGGCATCAGGGCTGGGAAGTGGCCATCACAGTGGGGCCACCCATGGGTGGGTTGGTCATTGGTGGGTGGGGAGAAGCCATGTGGCCTTGGGGACCTTGGCGAGCGTGGTGTGGGGTGTGAAGAGGTGACAGCTGGTGTATAGGATCCAGTGGTGTTTCCAATGGGACAAGTGGGAAATTGCTGCTCTGTGGTTCTCCCCTCCCTAAGAAGATCTTTCCTTTGATATCAGAAAGTCTCTCCCTTAGAGACCCCTGTCTGGGTTTCCCATGGGAAGGGGCTGCAGAACTCTTCTCTGAGAGATCATTCCCTAAGCTGTTCTGGCCTTTCCTCAATGCTCTTTAAGCCAACACATTGCATTGAGGGCTCCTCGCCTCCTCCCTCACTGTTAAACAGCCAAGGGAAGATGTAGTCACCCCTGTGCCAATCCAAGGCCCCCAGCTGCCTTGGATTTGTTTTGGGCAATAGGGAGGCCCCCAGAGTGCCCCCTCCCACATCTCTGGTTAGCAAAAATATGTCAAAACATTTACTCTGTCCAACGGGGACTCTCAGCCAAGCTGGAGAGCAGGAACTCCCATCCCCAACATGACCTCAGCCCTGTGGGGAGGCTCTTGCTGATGAGAAGACTCAAATATGACAACTGGGGAGTAACCAGGACCTGTGGTAGTGGTGGAAATCCATGGCCTCTGACAACTCTGGGAACAAGCCAGCCTTTCTTCTTGGGACACTGTCCCTCACGTGGTCTTAGTGGGGCAACTGGTTTATTTGGGAACATCCCTCCTGAGCTCTAGTTGCCTGCATCTGATGGATGCAGGGCAGAACTTGGGGCTGCTCTCTTGTAATGGTGATGCTGGGAAGCAGAGTTACCTCCCTCAGCCTCAAAAGCCTCCATCCCCCTGCAAAGCTTGGCTGCGGCTTCTCTTGCCCCACGCATCCAGTCGCTGCCTCCTCCCAGCACCCTTGTGGCTCTCGCGCTTGTGTGGACGGCGCCGCAGAGGTGATGGGTGCCAGCACATCCCACCTCTAGGCGACTGGGCACTGCCTGGCAGGCGGTGGAGGAGTAGGTTCGCACGTGCCGGTGCCCAGCGCCGCATTGTTGCTGTTTCGCTGCCCTTCGACGCGGCTGGTGCAATGACAGGAGCAGCTCGGGCTGTGCCCAGGCGTTATTGTCCGCTCTTCGCTCTCTCCCATCCAGAGGCACCGCTTTTATCTATTTTACTATTGATGTTGTTGGTGGTTTTTTTAAAGGGTGGGGAGGGGAGAGGAAAAGCCCCAGAACAATCCCACACCCCACTGCTCCAAAGGCACCGGCAAAGCCCCAGCGCTGAGCCTCGGCGTTAACTGCCTTAACTCCCTTCCAGGCCCGAGGACAGGCACTTTCCTCGGTCTCAGGTGTGACAATAACAATGACTTGGGCATCGCACACGTGAAAGCGCTGGACAATAAACTGTGCTCTGAGGCCTGCTTACCTGGTGAGTGGCCGTCTGCTGAACATGAACTTGGGGTGGGGGGGGGGGGCACTTCCACTCTTCCCTGCATCTGCCCAGCCCTTTGCATCCATCCCTCCTCTCCTACATCCATTCCCATTCCTACCAGGTTGTCCTTGCTGCACCCCGCAACACATCCCGCCATGGGGCTGAGCACCAGGTGGTCACCATCCAGCAGTCATAGTTCAAGGTGGTCTGTCCCCACTTGGATGTTCCCAGGGGGTTGCAGACTTGATTTGCTGTAATGGAATTTGCCCCTTGGCCTGGTGGCTGCTGGCACCTTGGGGGTACCATTCTCCCAGTGTGGCACAACCATAGCCTGGTCCAGGTCATGCTGGGTGTAACAGAATTCTGGGTCAAGGTGTGACCCACAGCCAGTCCAGCCTTATCACAGGGCTGCTGCCTCCCGCTCCTCCTCCCCCAAGGCCGAGGAGATGAAGCACCTCAGGTCAGGTTGTCCTTCTGCAAAGCCCCAGATTTCATCACCCCTCTTTTCCATTTCTTTTTGCTTTCTCTCTCACCTCCTTCTGTTCCCTACTGCTCTGTCTCCATCTCTTTTATTCTCTCCGTCCCTCTCTCCCAGGCTTCTCCGTCCGTGTGAAAGTTCATGTTTGCTCTGTGCCAACACGGTTTTCTCAACCCACGCTTGTGTCCCCTCCCCTCCCTCAGTTTCCCAAAGGTGACAAATGTATTGGTGAACCCTGCTCCCTGGATGGGCTGAGCGGGGAGTGGGCTGGGGACCCTGCTCAGCACTGCCAGCCCCTGCTGGTGTGTGGGGAACAGGATAAAAAGCCAAGATTAAGCCCTCTGAGGGTCTGGGTCTCCATCAATACATTTCTGGATGAACTGAAACCAACTCTGCCCCTGCCGGGACCCTTCAGCTAAATTTGTGGCAGGTCCCAGACCTACAGCAGGTGCTGGAGAGCTGAGAGGGCCGGTGAAGCCTGCTGGAGGGAGGGAAAATTCTTTCTTCCCCCTTTTCCTCTGGGAAAGTTTCCCCTCCTGCTGCCCTGCCTGTTCCTGGTGGTTTTTGTACTGGACAAACCCTGCTGAGGCTCTTGGAGAAGAACAGGCACCTGCCACAAACATCCCATGTCCCCTCCATCACCCTCCAGCAGCAGCTGGCTGAGCCTCACCAACCGGGGGGGGTCTCAGCAGAGCATCCCCTGGCTGTTGCACTGGCCAAAGCCATCCCTGACCAAGTCTCCCTTGGCTGTGCCAGGGGGAGGATGAGGAGGGAGAAGCTTTGCTGCTGCAGTGGCCCTGTTTTTGCTCTGCTGCGAGGACTGCAATGGCCTCGTTCCCCACTGGGGCTGGGGTACAGAATAGGACTCTGGGGCTGAGGCCAGCCAAGGATGTTCTCCCCATCCATTGGCCGCCATGTGCATCCATGTGTCCAGCAGCTGCTCTGCTTGGAACCCTCAGCCCGGAGCCACACTGCCACCTGCATGAGCGGGACCGACCAGCCTCGTCACTTGCTGGGCAAAGCAGGGGCTGCCACTTGCACCAGGGCCGAGGAGGTGTGGAGTGAGGGGCTTTGGGGCTGCCCACAGTGCCCTGGGCATGGCAGAGGGCATTGCTGGAGGGATGCAGAGCTCTGCCCTAGTGGGATCAGAGGAGGGCTGCCCTGGGGTGTCCCAGTTGGTCATTTGCTGGCTGCAGCCAGTGTTTTGCAGGGCTGGGCTTGTTCATTAGACTTAGGGCAGGTCCCTTCTTCCCTGGCCCCATATGCTCCCAGTCAGCAGCCTCTTGCTCTCAGGACTTGGCCGCTTTGAGACAGGGACCATTTGAGGCACTATTTCATACTGGTGATGAGGATGACAGGTGCAGGGCTGGTTGTATGCACTGCAAATTCGTATTTGGCAGAGGATTCTTGCAGGTCTGGCTGTAGCTGCATCCATGGGGCCAGCAAGAACAGAGTGGACTTTTTCTTTGGGGACAGATTGTGTTCTCCTGAAAGCTTAAAAGAAATCACTTTGGCCAGAGATTGTAGAATTATTATCATTATTATTATCCCTTCCTCAATTTCTGTTGTGGTGAGGTTTTGCCATGATCAGCCCCATGGGCTGGGTTTTGCCCTCTCTTGTATGGAATGAAGGCATGGGGCAAGGTTCCTCAAAGTGGAAAAGTTTGCTCATCCCCAGCACTGTTGGGAAATCTCCGCAGATTTCCATCTTTTGGGAAAGGGCATTGGGAGGAGCTCAAAGGCCACATCATGGCGATTTTAGGACATGAGGTTTAAACAAAACCCACGGACCTGTGTCCTCAGGGGGATTCCAGGGTGTGAGGTGGGTTGCGGGACTGTTCCCAGGGCTTGGAGCGTCCTCTGACCATGGCCACAGACTCTATTGGGGACAAGATGATGTCAGAATTAGAAACTGGGGGAAGGCGCCTGTCAGGAAGGCTGTCAGCAGAGTGGAGAGCACTGGGGAGCTGCATTGGAGGCAGCAGAAACCCTGAAAATCCCCCGAGGGGGTTGGCTGGTTCAGACCCTTGGATGATCTGACCTGTAAGCGATACTGCGGCAGCTGGATGAGCCAGTTGGGTTTCACCACGATGCTCTTTGGGAGCTGCTCTGCACAGGGCAGCTCCAACAGCAGCTAATGGAGGGGGAAGAACCCCCTGCTGCAGCCCTAGGGGAGACGAGGTGGGTGGGCACAGGGTCAGATCTCAGTTTGTGAGATCAGAGCATGGCCTGCTGCCCCCAGCCCAGCTCCCAAGGTGTGCTGAGCTGAGCTGGGTCTCTGCAGCAGAGCACTGCAGTGGCTGAGGTGATATCAAGCTCTTAATGGGGTTGGTTGTGTGTGTGTGTAGAGTGTGTACGTGCGGTCTTGTTTCATTCCCCATTCCCCCCGGGATCCACAGACTGAGCATGCCTCGCTCTCCAGCCTGAGCTCCTGAAAAGCCAGTCCAAATGGCAGCTGTCACCTCCTATCAATCAGCAGGCTGTGGGTTTGGATTGCTTCCTTGCTGAGGAAGCTGCAGCACTTGCCCTTGGGTTCCCCTTGTGTGGCCCTCTTTGCTGCCACCACACCAGGGCATGTGGCTTCACCCTGCTGGTGGAATCAGCCACCCAGCTCTAGAGGTGAACCCCCTTCCTAAGGAGCAGCATGTGGTCTCTGATGGTTTGGGTGGTGGGACTCTGGGCATGGACAGGCAGGTCCTGAGCTCTACCAATCACCTTGGCCCAGCTTGGGGGTGCTGCCTCAACTGGGAGCCTGCACCCAGAGATGAGGTGTGTGGGTACCTGCTCCCCCATGCCACAAGCATGCCCACCCCTCAGTTCTCCTGGGCACAAAATCATGCATGACAGCCCCCTTGCACCATGCCCGCTGGTGGCTCCCTGCCCTCTTTCCAGACCATTTGCAGGCGGTGAGCACCCCCGGCCCAGCTCACCCCATTTGCTTGCTCGTGTGCATGCCCCCCCTGCCCCATGCCGCCTCCGCTTCCACCTTCACGATGTGCCTTCTGGTCTCTCCTGCCCGCAGCCACCGTGCCGGACTCCTGCCCCATTAACATTGAGGAATAGGTATGAGACCCCCAGAGCCTGCAACCGCCTCGCGCCCCATCATTTCCCAGGGTGGGAGGGGAGGTTGGTGCTGGGTTGACACCCCTCATCCCAGTATTTAGGTGGTCCCTCACTGTTGTCCCCAGGGTGACATCCCTTGTATCTGCATGCACCCACTTGATAGGCTTGGTGGAGGGGGCTGAGGCAGCCCCCTTCTATTCAAGAAGGCCATGGGCAGTGGTTCTTCCCCGTTGTCCCTCAGCATTCCTGAGAAATTGGGCATTTAAGGGGTTCCCCCAGCTCCCAAAGGTAAGTGCAGGTTCTTGCTGACCCTTGCTGCACCCGAAGGCGGTGGTGGGGGGAATGTGGGTGTTACTTGTGGAGACTAAGTTACATCCCTCATAGGAAGATGAGACAAGTGTACCAGTGGGCTTTGGAAGCCCCTAACCCCCATTTCCTCCCCCTAGGCCCAGAGGCAGCCAACAACAACGTGGGGCAGCAGTGGGTGCCCTGGTCTCACCATCCCCCCAGCACCTGAGACCTGGAGCAGGCAGCGACCACCCTACCCGTATGAGGGCTCAGCCTGGGCAGGGGCACCCGCTCCTTTGCCCCCCCGGAGGCACCCTGGATTTGGGGCATCATGGACATTGCCATCTTCTCCCCTAAACTGCAGCAGGACTGATTCTCAAAAGAAAAGACCTCGACTTTCCTTCCTCGACCCCGTGTGCAGAGGGGGGCTAGAGCCATGTTGCTTTGGAGACCCCCACTAGCACCTTTTCATCCTCCAGCACCAATGGGAGTGGGCTGGGGTCCTGGGCTGTGGCTGAAGTGGGATGATGGGAAGAGGGTGCCCACTGAGTGCTGGCATCGGCATCCTCAGCACATGAGCCAGCAGCCTTCCTGGGGAGCCGGCTCCCCCTAGGTTTGCCGGCCTGTGCCCCTGCTATACCATGGGATGTCCCCATTAATGTGCCGGTGCTGATGGGACCCCCCAGCAAATCCTCCCTCTGCTCTCCTCCCAGGCAGCCAGTGGGCTCTCAGACCATCAAGGATGCTTTTCCCCCAGAGAAAACCCTGGGAAGGGGAGCAGGGGACCTCGTACCTCCCTTCTCTGGTCACCACTCCCTAGGGCATCACTGATTTAACCTCACTGTCTTCCGCCCCGCTGTGAGCTTGGGGCTCAGGGCTGTGCCCTCTCTCTGGAACAAGTGCCAAACGTGTCACCCCCAGACCCATCTGTCCTGTCCTCCCCATCACACTTTGTAGCAGGGGCTGGGTGAGGGTGTGGGAGCTGCTCCCCACTGCTCCATCCCCACCTCACTGTCCCCACTCCTCCAGCCAGTGTAAGTGGGTTTTGCTCCAGGGGACAGGCTCAGCCACAGACCTTGGAGCCTGATGGGGCCACTGACAGAGGCCAGGCTCCACTCCAGAGAGCATCAGGGACAGTCAGAAGCCATTCTGAGGAGCATCAGGATGAACATCCCAAACTAGCAAGCTCTGGGCCAGCTTAGGGGAAGAGATGGAGACCCTGCTTCCCCCTACTTGTTTTCCTCAGCAGCAAGAGCTGAGGGAGGACCCCTAATGCAGGTGCAATAGCAAAGGCCACGTCCTTCTCACAGGAGAAAACCACCTTTCAGAGCTGTGTTAGGACAGGCATGTTCACGAGGTGACAGCAATGTCCCACAGCATCTGTGGGATGTGTGCAGGGAACAGGTCCCCACTGCCTGTGCCTGCAACAGTGCACAGGATATGCTGATAGCTGTGGCCCCTAAAGGGGATCAAAGCCCTTTTTACGGTGCTAGGGGTGTTTGCCCTGCTCCTAGCCAGGACTGCTGTAGCATCTGACACTGCAGCACTGGTGTGGGTGCTACCGGTGAAGGACATCAGTGGTGGTCACTTTGCTGCTCCGTCCTCCAGACTCCCTCTGCTCCATCCTGTCTCGCATCAGTTCAGTAATTTCCAAATTCCTCCCTGGGAACCCGGGGCTGGGTGTTTGATGGCATCTCCAAACTGCCATCTGTGGGGTGGGAGCTGCTAACAGCAGAGAGGGCTGGAGTGAGCCTTATGCCTCACTCAGGGACACACTGCCATAGTGGGACAGCCCACGGCTTTGAGTGTCCTGGCCACACGAAGAGCTCTGCGGGCTCACTGTCATGCTGAGCTGAAAAAACTAGGGGGCTGCATGAAGCTGGCTGCTCCCCCACCCTCTGAAATGGGCAAGAGAGGGAACATTGAGCTGATGCTCCAAGGGAGGTTTATCTACCAAAGCCCAGCTTTCTTTGTGGTTTCAATGGCGGCGAGAGCTCTCCAAAACTGACTTGGCACCACAGGATAAGTCTGCTATGGTGCTTGTGGCTGATGGAGGGTCAGAGCTCAACAGGCAGGTCTGTGCTCAGGAGGGTCTTGGGAGGTGATTGAGAGGGTCTTCTGGCAGCTCTAAGCTGTGAGTTTCCAGTGCTGCTGTACTGGCCAAGCAGTTAATGGGGTGGCTGCATGCACGCAACTGCCACTTCCTCAGACAGACTGCCGCTGTTGCTGGACACATGGCAATGGGGAGAAGCCACAAGGACGCTGCAGCTGAGCAGCAGGAGTGAAGTAATGAGTATCCTCTGCTGTGGTACAGGAGAGATGGGATTTGGGTGTGAGTGACACTAGTGTCATTCTCAGCCACCCAGAATGGATGAAGGTTGGGCAGAAACCCTTCAGTGCTGGCAGCACAAGGCAAAAAGGAGCAGCCTCTTGTGTCACGGGACAGCCCTTTGTTCAGTGGCCCACAGGTCAGGGGCTGAGGAAGGAAACCAGGATGGCTGCTTACAACTCTGCTTTGAGCATGTTTGGGATTTTAAGAGTATGTTTAATAAAGGGTATCTTACCTTCACAAAGTGTCCTGGGTGGTTTTGTAGTTACAAGGTGAGGAAAGTTCGGGATCTTGGGGCCTAGGCATCTCTGGGCAAATGGCACAGGGACCAGTGCCACCAGCACTGATAGGATGGAAAAGGACATCTGTAGAGGACATTTCCTGGAGAAGAAGAAGAGCACTCAAATACTAGGTGCTTGTCCAGGATAAATGCCTCCAGAACCAGGCAAGAAAACTCACACTGAGAGCTGATGAAGGTGAGGGGGGGCTGTAAGCGGGGGGCATATAACTTGGTTTTAGTGGAGGGGGCTGGTGCAAGGTGGGGGTAGCACCTGGCAGTGGTGGGGAGAGGGGTCACATATGGAGGGATCCTGTGAAGGGGATGGAGAATTTGAGGGCTGAACTGCTCTGCTCCAGTCTGCTCAGGAAAGCACTTGAACTGTCCCTGTCTTTGGGTGCAGGGGCAGTTCTCACTTCTGAAATGCAGAAAACTGAGCTTTGGGGTTGTTTCCTGGATAATCACAGAGTATTATGAGTTGGAAGGGACCTCAAAAGATCATCTAAGTCCAACACTCCTAATGGCCCACTGAAAAGTAAAATAGAAATTGCTGGTCTATTGAGAACTTCCTCCTCCCTCCTCTATACCCAGTCCCAGGACACAGAACGTCCAGGCCTGCGGCCGCACTAGGCAATGCACTGAGGAGGGGGAGCCTGTCTTGTCCAAACCCTCAGGGATCCTGGTAGGAAAACCCTTTATTGCATCCACTGCTTTGGCTAACAGTGACCTCAACAAGGGCTCTGGCCACTCACCTGCCCCAGGCTCTCCAATGCCTTTCCCCTGGGGGGCAGGTGCAGGAGAAGTTCTGGGTGTTTTAACCCCCGCTCCAGATCCCCTGCAGAGCCCCCACTCCCCCAAAGGGCTGGCCTGGAGCAAGCAGGCTTCCCCTGGGCTTCACAGCCACTTGCAGCCTTCACTGTTAAAGCCCTGGGGCTGGCGGTGGCAGGGGTGTAGGTGTTGGGAATTTCTCACAGGGTCTGTAATATTATTAATTAGGTAAAGGCAGACCCTACTCTTTAAATTGGGACCCCATCAGCCACCCTTCCCTGTGCAGCTTTGTCCTCATTGCTGTGGGCTCCTCAGGGGCCTGAAGTGGAATTGAGGGGGGCACAGGTAGGAGGAAAAAGCTGGGATTGAGGGTTGACTGCTGGGTCCATCTGTGTCCTATACCCTCCCCATCCAGTGCTCTTCAGGAGTCAGAAGTGGAATGGGGGGGCGGGGGGCATAGGTAGGAAGAAAAGGTTGGGATTTGGTGGCAGAACACAATTTTGGGGGTTCACTGCTGGGTCTGGCTGCATTCTACATCCCACCACGCCGCAGCCAGGTGCTTCCCACCACCTCCGGTGCTCTTCAAGGGTCAGAAGTGGAATGGGGAGGGGGGACACAGGTAGGAGGAAAGGAGCTAGGATTGGGGGTTCACTGTGAACCCTTAAACCGCACATCAACTGCTGGGTCCGGACAGGTCTTGCGTCCCTCCCACTGCAGCACTCCCGGCCCGAGCCCCCAGCACCTCCGGGGCTCCTCAGGGGTCAGAAGTGGAATGGAGCAGCGGAGAGGGCACCTGTAGGAGGAAGCGGCTGGGACTGTGTAGGGGAGAGCAGGACACAGGTTTAGGGGTTCACTGGAGGTGCTGGGTTCTGCCGCGTTCTGCACCCCGCCAGCACCCGTGTCGTCCACCGCCCCCAGCCCCTCCGGCTCCTCCCCGACTCCTCCTTTCCCCGCCCCGCTCTCCCCCGCCCCGGCGGGCTCCGCGCGCAGCCAAGCGCGTGCCTCCCCATGGCAACGGGCGGACCAATGACGACGCCGGACGCTGTTGACAGGGCGGGGCGTCTCCACGGCAACGCGAGAAGCCGTTCGGAGCCGCTACCTAACGGCAGCGCCGGGGCTGCGGCAAATCACGGCGGCTCGGCGGGCAGGGCCCGGCTGGGGGAGCCAGTGCTCGCCCCAGGGCCACAGCTCGGACTGCCCCCCGACCGGGACAGATTTTTGCGAGGTTGCGTTTTATTGCTTTTTATCGTTTTCCACCAGGTTTGTTTTGGTTTGTTTTCTCCATTTTTTTTCCAGAAGCTTCTTGCTCTCCCGTGAAGTTTCGGCCCTGGGGGGGGGACATCGCCAGGACAGGGTAAGGGGTGGGGGCGGTTGGGTGATGGGGAGAGTGATGGGATAGACCCCCCACCCCCAGTCCCGATCAGTGCTGCTGTGGGTGGCTTGGCCGGCTGTTGGGGTAACATGGGAGGGGGGTGAGGGAGTGTTGTTTTTATTGTTATTTTTATTAGTGTTTTTATTTCTTTTACTCCCCCTCCCCACTTGTTGCAGCTGATACTGCTTTGCTCTCCCCATCTGCGGGCAGAAGAGCTGGGTGGTGACATTGAGCACGCAGCATCTGACTGAGCTGTTGCTGCCCTGACATGTATTTTCAGGGGAAAAAGCCTGTTTTGTGGGAGTGAGGGCAGCTGGTCCCATCCCAAGCTGAGGCTGGGTCTGGGTGTTCCCAGTGCTTCTGGGTGAGCCTCACGTCCTTGATTCTGCACACTGGAGCCTCAACACTTCTCCTGAAGTGCTTCAGCAGCCTTGAATCTTAGGGACATTCTCTCAATCCCCTGTACCTCGGTGTCCTCCAGATCCTGGTGTCTTCCCAGCCCTTGGTGTCCTCCAAACCCCAGATTCCCTCCAGCCTCAGTGTCACCTCAGCACAAGCCTGGCACTGAACAAAGAATTAAAAACAACCAACAAAAAGCCCTCAAAGAGCCCAAATCCAGCCTTGCCATCCCACACAATCAGGATGTTTCTCCAACTTGTTGCTGACAGGACAAAACGTCTTAAAGTTCTCCCACTGGTACCAATTTCCCTCATTTTTGGGCCGTTTCTGCTCCTCCCTTCACCTACCCTCCCTAAACCAAATGGAGAGGACACAGATCTGCTCCAAGCCCACTCTCACTTAGAGCCAAGGGTTGGGAATGGGGTGTCTGGCTCCACTGCTGGGCTGTAACCCCCTAGTCCCATGGGTGAGAGTGAGGAGATTCCTACTGTGATGAGTTTGGCCCAGGACCCCTACACTGGCTGATCCAGGAGTTCCGCCCTCTGAAAGCTGCTGAGTTGTGTCATGGGGAGATTAATCCGTTTCTGTTATTGCAGGACAAGCCTCCTCTGAAGGAAGCATGCGGCGGCACTTGTGGCCAGGGACACAGAAAAAGCAGGACTTTGATGACAGCCTGACAAGCCTCATGTGGCTGCAGGACTTCTCCATCAAGAGCGCCAGCATGGGCAAACCCTCCTGCTGCCCCAGTGGCCCCGACCCCCAGGACAAGATCCCCAGTTTTGCTGCCCCTTGCTCCCCGCTGGCTGCTGACCCAGCATGCATGGGTATTCCCCACGCGCCCTGCAAGCCCATCTCCTCTTCCACTTCGAGAACGATGCACCGTGCCGTGGCTGTGCCCCCTCAGCTTGCGGAGGATATTGACTATAAGGTCAACCCCCACATTAAACCTCCCTACTCCTATGCCAACCTCATCTGTATGGCGATGGAAGCCAGCGGTGAGCCCAAAATCACCCTCTCAGCCATTTACAAGTGGATTACCGACAACTTCTGCTACTTCCGACATGCAGATCCTACCTGGCAGGTAAGAGATTTGGATACCTCTTGCCTTGTCCCCTCACCCTGAAGGGCTCAGTAGGGCTTTCCACAGCCTCTACTGGTTTTACAGGGATGCTGGATCCCACCAGAAGGGCAGTCAGTAGGAAAGGGCTGTAAAGGGGAAGAGTGTGGCTGTGCAGAAATGCCATGGCCATGAGAGTGCAGAGGAAAGGGTCCATTTTGGGCACAGGGTGGTTCCTTTTGCGTTGCTGGTTCCTGTGGCTCCTCTTGGCTCTGAGGCAAACCTGTCTCTTTCCCTGGCTCCACTTTTCTGGAGCTCTCAAGGGGTCCTGAGTCTCCCAGGGCTGAGCACATACAGAATTGCCCAGGCAAGTATGTCCAGGTGCCTTCTGGGTGTAGGAATGGGACAGAGAGGAACCCCAGGGAAACTGCTCTTCGGACAAATCTCTCATTGGAAGGTTCAGAGCAGAAATGCTGCTGCATTCCAAGCAAGGCAGATCTCCAGTCCTTTGCAGCTCCATTGGTGTGACAAGCTGTTGAGGCCTCAAAGAGGAGCACCAGACAGGTCAACCAGGGCTGCTGTCCCCAGCCAGCATGAGTGAGTCCCCACAGGGCAGGGGACAGCACAGGGGCTTTTCCCAACCAGCCTGGCTTGCTGGCCTCCAGCTGGAATGGACCTCCAGCACGGGAGGCTTTTTAGGATGTGGCAAGGCAGGAGGCAACTGGGTGGTTCAACCCTCCACTCTGGTTATTCCCAGCCCAAATCTGCAGTGTCCCAGAGATCCCACTAGCAGTGCTCACTTTAAAGGCTACAAACCCCCACCTAGGAGTTGCCCACCTTCTCCCCAGGCAGGTGGGTGTCCAGAGCTCTTGAAGCCCATCACAGGGAAGGGAACCTGCCAGTCCCTCTCTAGGGCTGCCCAGTTTTCCCCAATTTCTGTGCTGGTGGGAGACCCACAAGAGCGATTTAGGACAGGGAGCTGTGTGCCAGCCTGTTGACTTTCTCCTGTAAACTCCAAGCTGTATAATCAGCTTGTTTTTAATTAAATGTGATTATTAAAAAAAAGAAAGAAGGTTTTCAACCCCTCTTGGCAGAAATGCAGGGGGGTTCCAGGATTGTTGGAGGCAGGAATGATAAATATATTAACTGGCCAGGTAATAATGGAAGGCAGCCCTGGCTAAGCAAAGTTTGGGATAGAGAGAGGAGACGGGGAGCAGAGAATTCAGCTTACAAATCTCTGACCGTTGTAAAATGTCATTAAACTCTAAATCTGGAGTTCCACAGCCTGGATTGTTTGCAGGGATGTCTGTTCCCACTGCTTCTTTCTTCCTTTTTCCTTTTTCATCTTTTCTCTCTTTTTAAAATTTCTTTCTGTCTGTCTGTCTTTTCTTTCTTTCTTTCTGTCTTTTATTTCTCTGGAGGCTGTGTTCTCATCCTTTGCCCCGATTCCCGTACGTGAAGACAGCCTGGAAAGGTCATGCCACCCATACTTCGGGGGGAGATGGATCTATTCCTGTGGGAGCTAAGTGCTTTGGAGAGGAGCCAACACACCCAAGGAGCTTCAGCGCAGAGGAGGGTTTTGTGTGAGTGTGTGTGTGTGAGCGTGTGCGTGCGTGTTTTTCAACAGCTCCAAGTATTCAAACCTTGTTTTTCCTATTCGGCACTCTGGATTATGGAAGAATAAGCATAAAGATATCCAGGCAACATTAGGGAAAAAAAAAGCCCTCTACCATATCCAATCCCTTGATACAGTCCTGGCTTTGTGGGGTCCAGCACTGGGTTATTTACCCAATAACTGGGTTTCCTTTCTGATTATTCACATCATTCCAGGCACATTCAGGGTTTCAGAACAGCTGAATCTTTTTCTAACACCTCCCCTATTTTTTTTTTCTCCAGCTCATTTGAGCAGTTGCTGATGAAGATGCAGTGATTTCACACCCAAATCCCCACGCCAGGAGGCACCTCTAGGGACACACAGGGCTGTGGTGGAACAGCCCATGTGTCCCTCTGGTTCTGGCTGGCTGGCTGAGGTCCCTATTTTTGGGCCAAATGTTTTCCCCTCAACACTAGCAACGGGGTGCAAGGAGGGCCCTGATGATGCTGTTCCCTGCAGTGCAGGCACTTGCTGCCACATGTAATAGGATTGTGGCCACATCAGTTTAAAGACCCTCCTCTTCCTCCTTGGCCACAAAGGATGACTGGATCTCCTCCAGCTTTTAGTAGGCTTTTTAGAAGGGCCTTTAGTAGGGCTCTGAGCAACCTGATCTAGTTGAAGATGCTTCTGTTCACTGCAGGGGGATTGGCCCCATGGTCCTAATTTACAGCCAAGGAGAGTTGCCCTGAAGCTTCCTGTTGGAGAGAAAGTCCTAGGTGAACACTTTGGCTTCTGCTACCACTGACTGGATTAGACAGGTGGGAAGGAAACTGCTAGAGACTTGGGACCGGGCAGCTTCTGCTGGGCATGTAGCTCAGGATGTCTTGAAGTTGCTATTTCTGCTTTCTTCTTCTCGAAGGTCCTCATTGAAAAGATTCTTTTCCACCAGCCTCCCCATACAGGTAGGTGCTGCAGCAGCAGACAAGTACTCAGCCTTGGGTTTTTCTTTTTTGGGTCTAGAACTCCATCCGGCACAACCTCTCCTTGAACAAGTGCTTCATCAAGGTGCCCCGGGAGAAGGGTGAGCCAGGGAAAGGGGGGTTTTGGAAGCTTGACCCCCAGTATGCTGACCGGCTCAAGAATGGTGCCTTTAAAAAACGGAGGGTGCCTTCAGTGCAGATCCACACAGCTTTCACCAGCAAAGACCAGCAAGAAGCACAGAGCATCACCACCCCAGCTGCTTCAACCTGCACCTCCAATAACATCTTCAACATCAACATCGAATCAGAGCAGCTCCTGAAAGATTTTGAAGAAGTCACCAGCCACCAGCCCTTGAATCCAGTGGATGGCAAAGTGGGGCAGAAGCGCAAGCAGCCCGTTCCCAAGCTAATGGCCAAGGCACCTCGGCTTTCCAACTCAGCCTTGCTGACTCAGGAAGAGCAGACTGAGCTGGGATCGCTGAAAGGTGACTTTGACTGGGAAGCTATTTTCGACACCAACCTGAATGGAGAGTTCACTTTTGGAGATCTGGATCTCTTGCCTCCAGTCAGCCCCTCAACACAAGACCTGGACTTGACAGTACATGGACACCACATCAACCTTCCCCAGGGGCAGGAACAGGTCCCCAGAAAATCCAACCAGGACGACCCTGACTTTGATGAAACCTTCATAGCCACCTCTTTCCTGCAGAATTCCTGGGAGGAAGAGACAAATGATTACCTCTCCAACCGCGTCAACATCGAGCAGTTGTTTGACCTCAACGACACCCATTTGCCAGCCGATATGAGTGACTGGAGCAATCTGGCTGCCATCTTTTAAGATGCCAGTCACAAAGCTCACACAGATCTGAGTAGGATGCTCCTTCCATGCTGCTGGGACTTACACAGGACAAGATTTTCTAAAGACAGAGACATCTACAGTGACTTTGACCAGCTTTCTTTTAAGATTATTAACAAAAACACTGGGGTGAAGAATAAAAACCCACCACCACAGGTACTGCTTAATATATCCTTAAAGGATACATAAGAATGCTCTAGTCCACGAGTTTCCTCAAGAAAAGAAGTATAACACTACTTATTTTTTTACTTTTAAAGGAAGAAATGTAAATTACCTTTTTGTTTTGTTTGTTTGGGTTTTTTTCACATGGAAAAGAACATTCCTGGTAGTTGGTAGGCTAAGTGCAATTTCCTCACCCTTTTGTCTCTCCCTTTCTTCCTCTCTCTTTCCTTTTTCTGTCTAAGGAAGTTGGTAGGTGTAGAGTGTTAATTAACTAGCAAGCAAATAGAAGTCCCTTCTAGTTTCTTTTGAGTTCAACCTCCCTCCTGACTTGTACCTAGGGAAGAAGCTGATAAAGTCAGCCAGTCTGCCTCTGTAGATTGTTTTTATATAATTTGCTCCATGTTCTATATTCCCAAAGTTTGACTTTTTAGGTGTTTTTATACAATCTGTCAAATGGCATATATTCAAAAAGTCTGCCTCTTTAGATGTTTTTATATAATCTATTAAATATTACATATTTAAAAAAACTCCATGTGTTTACCACTAGCATTTCTTAATTTGGGTGGGGTGGGTGTGTAAGGGAAGGACTTGCTAGGTCTTTGGGGGACCCTATTGGGACCCTATTTGGAGTTGGGCTGGGATTTTGTAGCAGGGTTTTGGGGAGCAGGGTAAGGGCTACAGAGGTGGTTCCTGTGAGAAGCTGGCATAAGTTTCCCTGGCTCCAAGTTGGAGCCGCCACTGGCCAAGGCCAAGCTGTCAATGATGGGGATCATACCTCTGCCATGATAGATTTAAGAACTGAATAAAAACCCAACAAACTGCTGCAAACTTTGCAGCAGAGAGTGAAGTAGGACATGAAACACCTCTGTGGTGTGTGGTCAGGGAAGAAGTGGGGGAGGAGGTGTGCCAGACCCAAGATTTCTCTCCAGCTTGTGGTGAGAACCATGATGAAGATCATAGTGAAGACCATGGTGAGGCAGGCTGTGTCCCTGCAGCCCATGGAGGTTAATAGTTGAGCAGATATTCAGCTGGAGGACCCCACACCAGAGCAGGTAAAAGTGCTTGAAGAAGGCTGTGACTCTGCAAGAAGCTTGTACTGGAGTGGTCTGTTCCTGAAGGACTGTGTCTCATGGAACGGACACACATTGGGGCAGTTTGTGAAGAGCTGCAGCCCTTGGGATGGAGGAGTTGTTGGGGAACTGTCTCCTGTAGGAGGAACCCCATGTTGGAGCGGGGGAGAATGTTAGGAGTCCCTCCTCTGAGGAGAAAGGAGCAGCAGAGACCATCCCTCTGCTTATGCCATGTCCTCACCAAGCCCAGAGAAACCCCAGTGGCCTCAGAGGCCTCCTGGGTTCAGGGCAGAGAGAGGAGCTGTGCAGGCGTCTCAGGAATAGCTGAGCCCTCACGAGTCCAATTATGCTGAAGAGTAGTTGGGCTCTGCCACGGCAGGGAAGACATCAGCAAACGCTCAGTGGCAGCCCAGACAGTACAGTTGGGGTGGGGGACAGTGAGTTTGGGGGTGGCAGGTTTGAGTAGCCCCAAAAGGAGGGCAGGTTGCCTTGAGGATGTGGGGCTGGGTGTGAGGCTGGCCTGGGCCAGGCTGTGTGACCTCCCTGTGCCCACAGCAGCAGGGGCACACTACCACTTGGGATTGTGTAGAAAGGGATTGGAAGTGGACTCTGGAAATGGGTAGTTTGGCCCCTGCTTATGGCTGCGCTGTCACATCTGAGCATCTCCAGGAATTGAGATTCCCCTCCAGACCCTGTCTGGTGCTTCAGAAGAACCCATTCCAGGACATCCCATCCCTCATGCATGGGGCTTATGGTCCTTCTCATCTCCTCAGCACTTAAAGAGCAGCCTGTCACCTCTCCAGTGATCTACTGGATCTCACTGGCTGTGGGCGCTGCAGCAGTCAGCCCCAGGGCTGCCCCTGCTCTGCAGGGGTCACAGCTACTCCAAATCTGGCTAATCTCAGCCCCAAATAAGGGCTGGGGTCAGCACAAGTCCTTGCCATCTGTTTGCCTTGTGCTGGGAGAGCAGGATGTGGTCCTTAGGATGAGGCAGGGCTATCCCAGGGGTGGGGGCAGCTTTGGTGTGTTGGAGGAATTTTGGAGGCAGACCCAGGCTCTCCTTTCAGCTTGGGGACACTGGGGACGCTGAACCCAAAAAAGACAACAAGCAACTCCTTGTCTTTGCTTCTCCACTTCTCCCCAGCAGTGGTGGCACTGACAGGGCTGCAGAAAGGGCTGTTGGCAGCCCCCTTAAAGGTCCCTCAGTCCCCTTACTTGTTCTGTTTTGCCAGGCATAGCTGTGTTGTTTCTGGTTTTAAGCCTTCTGGTAAAAGAGGAGCCCCCAGCATCCCCACCCTGCCCAGGGACTAAGAAATCAACCTTGCCAGGACAAAATATTCCAGTCTGATGGAGCCAGTAATGGGTTTTAAAGTGCAAAAGGGAGCCTATAAAGGAGGCACCAGGCAAGTCCTGAAACAGCTTTGTTTTGTTCAGCTTCTGGAAGCAACAAAACTGACTTGGATGAGAATTTTTTTTCTTTCAAGTGAGAAGGTTTGAGGTTGGGGGGGAGGTGTTATTTTTTAGCAGCAGCCACCCAGGGGGTCTTACAGGGTGGGAGCATCACTGGGCGCAGAGGCAGGCGGGACACAGCTCTGCTGCCCGCACAAAGCCCTGGTGTGCTTGGGGCCAGTGAAGCACGGTGCCAGGAGAGAGGTCAAGACCCGGCAGCACTTGGCCTGCCCGGGCTTGCCAGTGGCAGCAGGGTGGCAGCTTGTGGCCAGGGTTGGTCCAGCCCAATGAGCTGTCCTGGCTCGCCCCAGTGGTGATGGGTTGGGGTCCCCTGAGCTGGTAGTGCTCAGCATGTGGGCAATAAAAACCCAGACCCCAAATGGCTGCATTTTGGCATGTCTGACCACCAGCACCCACCAAATCAGGTCTGAGGAGCACCCGGCTCCACTGTTCTTCCTACAAACTTGGTCTTCACAGCCCGAGCCGGCTCCTTTCCCAGCCGATTATGAAGCACATGGCAAATATTCCTTTATTATTTATTTCTGCTGTTCCCCCAGCCATCTCCTCATCAGTCATCCTTCCCTGATGGGCAAACACTGACACCTCAAACCAATCTCCTGGTCACAGAGTGGGGAATAAAATATACACATAAGCCCTTCTTTTCTCTCCTTTTCTTGCAGAGTTTTTTTTCTCCTCCATTGAGTGTGGGGCTGGCACGAAGCCATTCTGGCAACAGCCGCTTTCACTTGCTAATCATCCTAAATATTGAAAATCAACGCCTAGAATAAACAGCTCAAAGATTGGGGCCATCTCTGTTCTGTTTGGAAATGCTAATCTCGCAGCCTTTTGTCTTCCTTCTGTGGACTTGGTTTGGAGGAGGTCACACCTCCTGGGTTCTCTCTCCACTCCCAGATTTTAATCTTAGTGTTTTTTGTTAATAATTTTTTTCCCCCACTCATGATGAAAATTCAGCCCATTTTAACATCCCAGGTTGGGACGGGCAGAGCAGGGAGAAGAGAGAGACAGGAGGAAGAAGGGTATGGGAGGGACCGGCCTTGCATAGCAATGAATGAATCTCTGAAGTTTGAGGGGAAAAAACAGGCTCCCAGACTTGCATCTAGGAACTCTCACGGATGAGGAATATCCTGGGAACTCCACTTGGGCAGGGATCAACAACCTAGGTACCGCAGATCCCTGCGAGAGGTCATGGATGGCAAGGGATCATGGACTGCGTGGGGGCAGCCCGACCCCAGCCCTGCAAGCAGCAGAGCTTAAGGACAGCTCAGGGATGCCCTGCCTCTATGACACTGATTTTTAGAGGGTTTTAATTCTGAGGGGATGAAGGTCCCACCCCAGACAGGCTGAGACAGACACCAATATCTTTGCTTGCAGGGGTCAGGCTGTGTGCAGACACCTGTCTGCAGTGTCATAGATGCCTTGGGAACAGAGAGGGGGCAAAGCCCATTTTTTGCTTTTCCAACAAGGACTTCACACTGTTAGCAGAACGCAGGGGGTGGCTCACAGCACCCTGATAGGGAAACTGAGGCAGGTCACAGTGGTGGGTCTGATGTGGACCAGAAACGGATTATCTGAGCAGAACATGCCTGCACCCTCAAGGTTTTGGAGGATGCAAACTCTGGCACTGGGAATTCCACCTGGCAAAGCTTGATGCCTGCTTGCATGACCCAGGACGGGTCAGTGGGCTGATGCCAGTGGCCGTTCCCAACGGCGTGGCCAGCACAATGTGCTGGCAGGCCAGGGCTTGCCCTGCAGCGGGGCGGGGGGGGGAAGAGCTGGCAGCCACTCATCCGAGCCACAATGCAACAACCCCTGCGTAAATGCCGTCACGAGGAGACGCTCGGCATGCTGCCCTTCCTCCTCATCTCTGCCAAACCCCTCAACCCCATGCCTGGGCAGGGGGCTGTGGACCCACAGCAGTCCTGCTCCCCCAGTCCAGCCCATGCTGGAAGCAACCCCTCTGGAGTAGGGAGACACATTCAGCCCTCACAGTGGAGGGGTAAACTGCCGGAGCGTTGCCAGCGTCACCTCCTTCTTTGGGAGAACACGTCACGGCGAGGTCAAAACTTGGCCGTTTGCAAACAAGTGCCAGGGTCACGGGGATTTCTGCACAAAGACTGTTTTTTTGAGTGATTTATTTCCAGGTTTGGAGCCTTAGGGCCATCCCACATCCTGAGATTATTAGCTTTTTTTTCACTGCCATCAGGATAGTGAGAAACTTATTTTAGAAACGTAGAGCAAACAACCTCTTTTGGTGTCTGACTGCAGAGGATGGGCCTTAAAACCCCCTAAAAACAGTGGGAGCAGGGGCAGGCTGCAGTCTCTGTGGAAGTAGCTCACCTATGGGTGCTGCTGCGAGCAGTGCCAGGTGGTAAAGGCAGCCCAAGGACAAGGAGGTGCTTTTGGGAAATGGCTCCATTTGGGGCAACATAGGAATAAGTCCCATCTTATTAATCTGAGGCTTACAGTTGGGGCCAGCTAGGCTGAGCAGGGTGGGGGCATCATGTGTGGATCCCTGGGGATGGTTCCATCCTGTCCTGGAAGCTGGCGCAGGCAGCAGGATGGCTCAGGGGCTTTATGACAGGAGGGTGTTGACCTAGAAATCGCAAAGAATTTGGCCTGGCGTCACACTGGCAGGCAGTGTGCCAGACTGGCAGTCGAGGGAAACACAGCTCTGCTCCAAAATGGCTCCTTTACCCCATGCTTGGCTGAGAGAGGCGATGGCCACCTGCCCTGGGCATGCTGTGGGCATTCTGCGCTCACTGGTGTCAAGGGATGGGAGGCTCATCAATCCCAGCACATGCATCACAGGCTGTGTGAGCCAGGGGTTTGGTTGAGTCCCTTTGGGGAATGTGTGTGCCCACCTGGCATGGGGTCAGTCCCAATTCCCAGCTGGAGAATGGAGGGAACAGAGCTGCAGGTGCTGGATTAATGCTGCATCCCAGTTTGTTACAGGGTGCATTAATGGACAAGGATATATAAACACCCAAAGCTTGGAGCTGTGCAAGGGCAAAGCAGCTCCAGCCCCAGCAGTGCCTCTGGCAAAGGCAGGACCCCCATGTTCTGCTGTAGTCAGAGCAGGGTGGCAGAGGAGGGTCCCCAGGACCACAAGGCTCTTTGGACTTGCAAAGCTCATGACCTTGCCAAGTGGCTTCTCATTTGCACTGGGGTCTCTGAGCACATTCCTATTGAGGGGATGAGGTCAGCTGCAGCCCTGTGTGGCCTCCCCATTGCCACCACATGGGGAGACACACATCCCCAGAAACGTGGTGTAGGGAGAAAATGAGCATCGTCCACAGCCTGGCCCTCAGCTCACAAAGTCCTGTGCCTCATAGTTCCTGTCCTCAGGACTGACACTCATCCATCCCAAACCCAGCCTGGAACCTTGGCTCCTGCTCTAGGCAGGAGAGGATGGGCTCAGTCATGTGTTAAATGGTACTGCTCTGGTCCCCATTGCATACCAGCCCCTTGGTGGCCCAAGGGGCTCAGCTGGAGGAGGGGTTCTCTGCCCTGTTCCCTCCCACTCCAGCAGAGCACTAAGTAAATTGTGGTGAGGGGAACCTCATTAATCCTGGTCATTCACTGACAAAAAGCCATTTAGAGCTGCCTATGCAGGCAACTATCAGAGCAAGGGGAGGTTTTCCCAGCAGGACCTTAATTCCCTCCACAAATAAAGCCTGAGGGAGGGAGAGCGATGGCTGAAGGCTTGAAGGAGGAATTCCAAGGCCAGCCTTCAAAGGGCTGAAAACTCGGAACCCCTTTCCCACACGGAGAGGAGGATCGTTGAGCAATTAATTGTCAGGGGATCACTTGGGTGCCGGTGCAGTATTTCCCGGTGCCAAACAGGGAGAACTGTGGTGCTGCAAGAGCCCAAACATCAACACTTGTCCCACATGGACCCAGTTTTCCATGAGCACTACACATCCCCATGGCACATCATGATGCTCTGGAACCAGACTGGGATCAAAGCAGGGTGGTAGGTTTTGGAGATATCACCAGGGAGGCAAAGCCAGGTGGATTTTCGTTCCTGTCCCATCCCTTCATGTTCACTGGCACAGGAAGAGCCAGGGTGCACCCCATGCCCTGCCTGCACTCTTGCTCCCTCTTTGAGGGGATCTCCCACCCGGAAAGGAAAGTTGGGGCCTTCTTAGCCAGCTCAGACCTCCTGGGGGTTTTTTTTGTGAAGATTAATCTGGTTAAAGACTAATCACCTTTTCTATCAGGCTGACCAAAGGGGAGGCAGAATAGGCTGTGTCTGAGGAGAAGGCAAGGGTTCTGCCACCAGCAACAGTGTTCCCACGCATTCTTGCAGGTTGGGACGCTGGTGGGTCACACCATGGGGGCACAAGGCCTAGGATGGTCCTGCAGCCCATAATGAAAGTTATGTAATTTTATGTCAATCCCAGCTCCTCCATGCTCTGATCTCCCTCCTCTCCGACATCAAATGCAAAGCCCTTTTGGAGGCTCCTGGCTGTATTAATCTTGTTTTGCTTCACAGGCTGTGGCTCAAGGAGTGCCACTGCCCCATCATTGAGTCCCCACTGTCCCTTCCATGCAGGAGTGGGATTAACCCTGTTGGTGGGAGGCAAGGGCAGGCATAACTCATGTTTTTGCAATAAAATGAGCATTTTTTTAAGCAGGAACGGTTCCTAGGTGAGCAGTACTGAGCCACAATGCAAAGGACAGAAAGTCTAGGCTTTGAGAACTACTAAAAATTGAATTTACCTGAATCTTGTCAAGAGGACTCCAGAGAAACTTCTGAAAGGGGCTATCAGAAGGCTGGGGAAGCCTCCTCACAAGGGCAGGGATTAATAGGGCCAAGGGTCACGGTTTAAACCTGGAAAAGGGGAGATTGAGATGGGACATAAGGGAAAAGTTCTTGAATCTGAGCAGGGGGGATCCCTGGAACAGGCTGCCCAGAGAGGTCGTGTAGGCCCCATCCCTGGAGCCATTCAGGGTCAGGCTGGATGGGGCTCTGGGCAATCTGATCTGATGAGAGATGGCCCTGCTTGTTGTAGGGGGGTTGGACTAGATGCCCTTTGGAGGCCCCTTCCAACACAGTATGTTCTATGATTCTATGATTACACTTTTTGTGCCACAACCTTCATTACCACAAAGGCAGCCAACAGAAACGAGGATTTGGGGGATATTCAAGTCTTTCCCCTGTAGCAAAGCCCTGATTCAGTTTCCCCACTTGCAAATCAGGACAATTGTCTTTTCTGTGGTGTTTTAGGTGACCAACACCCTGAACACCTTGTCCTCAGATAGAAGCAACTGTCACGTCCCTGTGTGCAGGACCCACTTCCTCATGCCTGTGGCATGAAGAAAACTGTTGCTGAACAACAGGGCTGTGAGGTTGTTTAAGCTAGCGGCCTCTGCACCTCAAAGGTGTTTGTCTTCAATTTGATCCCATGTCTCAGGTTTTGGAGCACTGGAAACAGCTTTGCTCCACAAATGCTATGAAAGGGAACTTCATGAGCTCTCTCATTTGTGCCCCAATGCCCCAGCTGAACACTGCACTGAGGGTACAGTCCTTATTCAGCCACTTTGGCTGTGTTTCCCCCTACTGCGCCTGTGCTGATAGTGAGTGCAGGTACCTGGATGAAAATCCCTTCCCCAGGGTAAGATAAAGGGGCCTTTTTTCCTTTGTTCTGTCTCATGGAAGCCAAGGGTGACTCAGCATTCCTCCACAGCTGCTGCTGAGTCACCACATTTGCCTTTCATCTGCCCTGGCAGCTTTGGCATGGAAAGCGATTCTTCCCATGACTATGGGGACCCGGTGGCTGACGGTTTGCAAGGCGGGAAGTCTGGCGGGACTGGGATTGTTTGGGAGTTGCTGTTCCATGGGCTGTTCCCACTGCTTAAGAAATAGCCAGCAATGAATTGGGGCAGGAGATTTACAGCCTAGCGCTCCTGAGTGAGCTTTGGGCCCTTTTGCACTGTATTTCAAATGCAAGCTTAAACTGAAGNGCAATCATTCCTGCTGCTTGGACTCTTTGCCAGCCAGGTTTTATCCTGCTGCCTCCCCTTGGACATGGCACTGCATGTTTGCACAGACTTCAGCACGATTTATTGGCAGACTGTTGGCAGAAAGAGCAAGAGTTGATATAGAAAAATGATAGTTCTGCTGTACAGGGTAAAAAAAGTTCCTAATCACACCAGCTTGATGGAGAAAAGTATGAGAGGTGCTGGGCACTGACGACGGATATTGATCTTCTCTTTTACATTCAGAGGATAATCCCCTCTAGCAATGTCCTCATAAAACATGAGCTGACAATGATGTCACACAGAGAAAATACAGCAGCCTGGCTGTGCATGACCCCTCAAAACAGTGAGAGCCCAGGCACAGCTGTTTGCAGGGTGATAAGGTGGGCTATGAAACACACTGAAGCTGCTGAACAAAAGAGGTGCTTTGGACTGTTTTGGCTCCTTTCCAGAGCCCAGCGTGGTTTGACAAAGTTAAGATGGATGGGAACATGCTGGTCTCCTTGTGTGGCGGCAGTTTTGCCTCAAAGTGGCACAAAATGGCAGGAGGCTGGCAGACTGCACTGATCAGACGTGCTCCAGGCAGGATGTGGTTTATGATGATGCAAAGCCCTCCACCTGCATTTTGTGATAAACCTGGCCATTCCTACCCACGATGGAGGCAGACGGTGGCTTCTGTGTTGGTCACTTTTCTTACATTGAACAGTTTAGGTTGGAAAGGACCTCAGAGATGAAGAAGTTCCAGACTCCCGCCATGGGCAGAGACACCTCTCACCAGACCACGGCGCCCAGAGCCCTATCCATGAACACTTCCAGGGATGGAGCAGTCACAACCTCCATGGGCAGCCTGCTGTAGTGCCTCAGCACTCTCACAGGGAGAGATTTATTCATAAGATCTAATCTATACTTACTTTCTTCTAGCTTGAACCCATCTCCTTTGTCCTATCACTAGAATAGCTCATAAAATGTTCCTCTCCATCTTCCCTGTAGCCCTTTCAAGTACTGGATGGCTGCTATCCATTTCTGGAAAATGTGACCTGCACACCCGCAATCGCCCACGTTTCCATAATTAATCTCCCTGACCCCAAACCCTCACAAACTGCCTCAACACCTTCCTTCTCCCCTCAGGTATGCAGTGGGGCAAGGGTGCACCTGGCTGCCCAACAGCTCTGTGGAAGGAATCTGAGTCGCTTTTCCTCCCCTCAGGCCGCGCGTGGCTGACACAACAATACGCAGGGATTCGGGTCGGTTCGGCCCGACTCAGCCCGGCCGCAGTGCGAAAGCCCAGGGACGCCCCCACCCCGCCACCGAGAGAGTAGAGAGACACCACCACCCTCCGCCCCGCCCCCAACATTGGCGGCAGCTTCGTCGCTCCCGCCGGGGCAGGGGAGCTGCTGCGCACGCGCCGCTGCCCCACCGCAACCGCGCGAGGCCCCGCCCTCTCTGTAAAACGCTGCCCCGCCGCTCCCAAGATGGTGGCGCGGCAGTGACGGCGCCTGGGGTGGGTGTCCGCGGCGGGGCTGGACGGCGGAGCGTGGCCCCGCGGCACCATGATTCCCACCGAGGAGGTGTCGGCCCGCCGCAGGGAGATCGAGGACAAGCTCAAGCAGGTGGGGCCGGGCGCGGGAGATGCCACGGGAACCGCTGGGGCCTGGGGCCTGGGGCCTGGGCCCGCTCTTGCAGCGCCAGCGTGTTGCCTTGGAGAAGGGAATGGGCGCTGTGTAGGGGGTCCTTGCCGGACCCCTGATGGCCTGGTCATCCTGCTCCGGGGCTGGCAGCGTCCTCAGGTCCCCTCCAGGGCATAGGGCTCTGGGTTTTGGGGTGACGGGTAGCTCTGCCCCACACTAGGACCTGCGCTCTCCCCAGCGAGGGCTTGGCAGCTCCTGAGTGCTCTCCTGTCTGCGTGAGGCAAATCCCTGCAGCTGCTGTGCCTCCCTGTCTCTGGAGTGTGGTGGTTTGAAAACACCCCATGGTGGTTGCGTTGCTTTGCTTTGGCAACTTGAGTTCAAGCTGCTCTTGGGGTTTGGATGGTGCCTGTGGAACACCAGTACTGTGCTGTGTCTGGGAAATGTGTTGTCTGAGTCTGTGTGCCTCTGGCAAAGCTCTTTTATATTGTGCTGTGAGTTTAGGCTCATGGTATTAAAGAGAAAGGAGTTATCCATAAAAACTTCAGTCATTACATTGAGCGTTTCTCACCTTGGGTGTCTTTGCATATTAAAATGTAACCTCAGAACCAGACCAGACATAGTTTGCTGCAGTGCTTATCAGGACTTGTGAAAACCTATGTGTAATGTGTAGTGACTTAAAGTCTTAGTGTTAATAATTACAGAGTAGTTTTTCATCCTGCTTACAGGAAGAAGAAACTCTGTCCTTTATCAAAGAGAGCCTTGAGAAGAGTGACCAGCTTACAAAGAACATGGTGAGATCATTGAAGTTCATCCTCAGTTTTGGGCCTTGGTTTACTTAGGAGAATCTTTTTTCAGGGTTGTCATTGTGCCCATATGTGGAATACAGAATAATGAACCACTTGGTCTGCTTCAGTGCCCGAGCAAAAGGGAAAACTGATGGATGTTTCAGTCCTAAGTCTCTCTCCTGGGGAAACAAAGGCTAAATGAGCTATTGGCCTTGTCTCTTTACAGTCTGCTGTCTGTCTTGGGAACAGGTACTGATAGACCCCAGACTAGTTCGTGCAACAGCATTATGTTGTTGCTTCATGAAGTCAGATCTGGTTCTTGTGCTGTAATTGCTCATCAGGCCTCAGCAGGTATATTGTGTCCTGTTCAGTACTTTAAGAAATTTGTAGAAGCAGTGCCAGAGAAATACAGAAAATACAGCAGCGATGTTGAAAGGATTACATTTTAGCCTAGGAAGAGATCACATTAAAGCACCTTTTGAGCCTATCAAAGGTTTTCACCTTTCAGAAGCAATGTCGTGGTCTCTTTTAAAAGCAAATGTTTGTGATGGAAGACTCTCACTAAACTGGTCCCCTAAACATGTTTGGGTCTTAGTGGTATGGGGCAAAACGGCTGCTGGTTTATGCTTTTGTCACTCCCTTTACCTAGGGCACCCCCAGGCAGTTCCTGTGGATTTGGTTTCTGCTGTCATATTAAATTTTGCTCTTCCTTATTGCTGTCTTGGGACATTATCTTTACACTTCACAAGCATTTCATTCAAGATTGGCCCATCTCTGTGGCAGGTGATCTGTGTTGTCAATCCTAACATAAATTGGGATTAGAGGTTAACCAGCACACCTCAGGAGCCATGGCATATGAGGTAGCAGAGCCCCCAAAGGAAAGCTGGAAACTGATTTTCCTGCTCTACCTACTGCCCTACTGTATGGATCCATGTGAAAAGATGTCCTCGGAGCTCTGTTTCTCTTCTGGCATTTAGGTTTCTATCCTCTCCTCCTTTGAAAGTCGTCTGATGAAGCTGGAAAACTCGATCATCCCTGTCCATAAACAGACAGAGAACCTACAGCGCTTGCAGGAGAATGTGGAGAAGACCCTGTTGTGCTTGGATCATGTCATCAGTTACTACCATGTGGCTAAGGACACAGAGAAGATTATAAAAGAAGGGTGAGTTGAGCAGCTGGATCTTGCTGGGGAACTTCATCCTACTGAACTTTGAGTTAGAGGTAGGGGAACTGACTCCATACGTTCACCATAATGTTCCTTGTACCTTCCCACACTCTTTCCTCAGCATCAGTCCACTGTAAAGCTGTTTAACTTGACCTTCAGCAATCCTTGGAGGGCAGTCTGCTCAGGCTCTGCACTGGTGTCTTTTCCAGGTTTTTCACACATGCTGCCATGTGAATCTCATGATTCATGGCTTCTCTTCTTTCCTCAAAGAAAGCCTTTTTCCCAAAAGTTCTTCCTGCCCTGTTGATGCTTTCACGTCATCCAGGATGAATCAGAACTGTTCTGGAGCCTGCTGTCACTCCTTGGTAGGGTGTTACAGTGGTCTTTCTCTGGGGCAGGATGTGCAACTTCCTTTGCAGGCAAGGCTGAGAGTTGTGTGCTGCTCATTTGCCAACAGTTGCTGCATAGTTTGGGAGTTCTGCTATGACACCGAGTGGAGGCAGAAGGGAATGCTGTGATCTTCTTCATGTTAAAGAAATTGGAACTGAAGTTTTCCTGCTGAGTTTGGTCTGGTGCTTGCTTGATACTTTCTTTGCTTCTGTGTGCTTCTTGATTCTTGGTTTAATTTTCAGCCCCACAGGGAGGCTGGAAGAGTACTTGAATTGCATGGACAAAATTCAGAAGGCAGTAGAATACTTCCAGGACAACAATCCGGACAGCCCGGAGCTGAACCGTGTGGTATGTCATGGGTCTGGGACCTGGCACAGGTCAGAGAGGGACAGATGTAGCCCTACTCTTGCTGTGAGTGGCTGGCAGTGCTGGCTGGCTGCCTGATGAAGAAAGCTGAGGAAATGGCTGCTTTGGCTTCTGTTTAGTTTTGCACTCAGCAGCATTTCTGCTTGTGGTGTTTTGTTTTCTATGTGTATTGTGCTGGTAGATCTTCTGAGAGCATCTCTTGCATGGGTGCTGGAGCTGACTGAACCTCCTTCTGAGTAGCTGTTGTCAGCCCTTCATCTGCTTGAGTGGAATGGGGGAGCTTTAAATCCCACTTGAAGACCAAGCAAGTCCCAAGCATTTTTCTATTTAAGTTGCTTTAAAAGTCTCTTAGCTACAAGCGTTGCTGGAGGTTGAAGCATGCAGTACTTGACAATGGTTAGAAATGCTGCAGAAAGTGTGTTCTTAGGCAGAAATGCTTGTGAGTGATTGCAGATTGCAGAAGCCCTCTGATGCTTCTGTCCTTCTGTTTTGTGCCAGAAATCACTCTTTGAGAGGGGCAAGGAGTCCCTGGAGTCAGAGTTCCGTAGCTTGATGACACGACACACCAAGCCAGTGCCACCCATTCTCATCCTGGACCTGATCAGCGGGGATGATGAAATGGAGACGCAGGAGGAAATGTCTCTGGAGCACCTACCGGAGAGCGTCCTGCATGACATCATCCGCATTGCTGGCTGGCTGGTGGAAAATGGCAGGAACCAAGGTTTGTAGTGCCATACGTTGTTCCCTTGTAGTTCTGCATCAGTGAGTTGCTCTCCAGCTGCTTACCATATCTGGTTTAGGCCAAAAATGGGGTGTTAAGGGTTGAGTAGCACTGCACTGGCTTGTGGATCACGCACCTCCAGCCTTCATGACCTTTGTTCAGGTTGCTCCCGTGACTCACAAACTGTTGCACTGGTGTTGGTGGCTGGCAGCGCTGACAGAACAAGTGACTGCCTGCCTGGCACCTTCTAGGCGAGTCTCCGAGATCCTGCTTTTTTTACAGTGTTTGTCTTGAGACTGCAGTGAGTTTTTGTCACTTGAACAGAATGATCTCCTGGTAGATATGATGGGAGAAAGACCTGTGGAAATAAAGCATCAATTACCTTAATGCCTAGTCTGTCCTAGAGCAGAAGTCCATTTAACTTGATTCTGTGATACTTTCTGCAGCTGCATAGTGCTCAGGTGTTACAAGTATGTAAGACGTTGGTCATCCTTTCCCCTTTGGGAACTTTGTGTTAAGTGTGACCAAGGGCAGGGGGAAGGCAGCACAAAATTTTCTTCAATCAATGTGTGTCTCATCTTCCCTGTTGCACAACATCAAAATCTTCCCACATCTTTACACTCATTTGTTAGCTTCTCTTTTGGGAGTAGATAACTGTGGACTTCTCGCGTACCTTCAGCTGCTGGAATCACCCCCCACCTCAGTCATTTGCTCATGAGTGGGGGTTACTGTGCTTGCCAAGTGTGATGAGCGTCTTTTTAAAGCTTCTCCAGAATTTTTCTGTGAGCAAAGACGACTCAAGTATATATGATGTATTTTGTTAATCAGTTTGTATTCTGTTTTCTGATGATTAACACATCATTTAGTTCCTGAGTGCCCTGAATCCTGAGAAGTGTGTAGAGTCTCTCATGCTGGAAACTGAGCACTTGAATTGACAGTATTTTGCACAAATGTCTCCCCCATCATTTCCACAACTCTTAGTAGCGGTGCGCAAACTGAATGCTGTATGTGGTGGGAGGGCTGGAATGAATACTGCGGGGAAAAGAAGAATAAGTTGTTTTTGAAGAAAATAATAGAGGCTGTGTGAGGGGGAAAAACATTTGCTTGGGGTTCCACATCAGTGCTAGGATGTCCCTGTAGGGACACAGGGTGTTTCAGGAAAGGCTTGTTTTACTATATATCATCCTCTGTTTGCTTATAATCATGTTTCTACCTTGTCTCTCCCCTTAGATTTCATGACTGTTTACTTCCAAATCCGCTCTGTCCAGCTGGACCGCTCCATCAAGGGACTGAAAGACCATTTCCGTAAGAACAGCTCCTCTTCAGGGGTGCCCTATTCCCCAGCAATTCAGAACAAAAGGAAAGACACACCGACCAAAAAGCCAGTCAAGAGACCAGGTGAGTCCCTGAAGTGGGGGATCACTGTGCTGTGTGCATCCTCCTACTTGAGTATGGAGCATGTATCTGCTGAGGTAGGCTCCACTTCTACAATGTGCTTTTAGGAGAGGAGCAGAGGTGAGATTTCTGAGATAAGCACCTCTTCTCTGCCCTGGATCCAGCACAGAGGTTACAGACATCTTCTGTCTCAGTCAAGTCCTCTGGATAATGTATGGGGAGGAGAGGGATCCTGCACACAGGCCATTGCATTAACAAAGGAAAAAAGTAGAAAGAGACCCAAGACAGCTATAAGAGGATGTGAACTGAGAACATCTGTTCTCAGCCTTGGAATACAGAGTGTAGGCTGTGCCGCAGCAAAATAGGAAACTCGGACTTAGTAGGACAAGTGCAGAGTCCTGCATCTGGGGAGGAATAACAAACTCCACCAGTACAAGCTGGGAGATGATCTACTGGAAAGCAGTCCTGTGGAGAGGGACCTGGGGGTCCTGGTGGACAACAGGTTAACCATGGCACAGCAATGTGCCCTGGTCCCTTCCAACCCCTAACATCCTATGATCCTATGAAAACACATTTCAATTATTTGTTACGAATAAATTATTGTGCTAGAAAAACTGGAACACATCAGGAGCTGAGATGGGGACTAGGTAGGTGCCTGCAGCAGTGAGATCCAAGTTACCTGCATTTTGAAAGGGCTGTTAAAGCTTTTGCCTTGGCCTCTTTGGAAGAGCTGTGGATGTGGCTGGTGGGTTATTTCACAGCTCCTCTTAATGGAGTTTTGCTGCATTTTCTGCAGCTGGTGAGTGTGGTCACTCCACTGTACCAGAGCACAGAGCTGCAGTTCCCACCTCTGAAATGTGCCATCTACTGGGAGCCCTAAAGGAGGAGCAACATGTACCTCCCTCAGCGTAACAGTGATACTGAACTTCTCTGTGTCTCAGCACAATTTTTTTCTCCTCTGTAGAAGAGTCTCAGGAAAGTTTGTATTTCTGTGGGTTTACCTGTCCAATACTCTCCCTCCTTCACATATTTTTCTGTGTGGTCCAAATACTGGGTTCAGGAAAACAGGAAGACATGTGGGTAGGGACTGGGAGTGGATGGGATTGGGAAAGGGAGGAAAAAAATACCCTTTTTAATTATGTTGTGTTTATTTTTATAATCCTGATGTGAATGCAGTCCTCATCCCAGGTAATGTGCGTCTATGTATGTATGTACTGGCCCTGGTGCTCAATCTTCACTTCTGTGTGTGGAGAGGCTTTGCTGGACCTCTTCTTGCTAAAGCAGAGGGTGTGCCTGGGATATTGGGACAGAGGAAGCTGTGACATCCAGAGATCACCCCTCTGGACTTTTAAAAAATCAATCTGTGTCAGTGCTGCAGTGCCCCAGAGCTGTTCCTGAAAGCCGATGTGCCAGTTGCAGCTGGTGAATTCAGTGAATCCACAAAATTCAGTGGATTTTCCCTTGTCAGCAGAGAACCACCTGACAAGGGGGTATCTCCCCTCTGGAATTTGTCCAGCAGTTATTGGCATAAGAATTTGCACCCAGTGTTGGGAGAACCATAGACAACAGTATCTAAGGAGAACTAGTTATCTGCAGATGACAGAAAAAGTGTTCCAAATTGCTCCTAAGCATGATGAGCGTGTGGTTTTCAGCTCCCAAACAGCATCTCCTGCCCAACAGCATGATTACTACAGGTACAGATGATTTTTGTGTGGTTCAGTTACTTTCTACTTGAAAGATACCAGATGAGGAGCTGTAGTTGAGCCCGAGGGAGCTCAAGTTTCAGATGCTTTAGGTTCGATCCACAGTTCTGCTATAATCTGATACTGCAAAGGTCCCTGGGTTTTGCTCCAGAGTTTGTGTGGTCAGCAAATCTTCCCAAGCAGCCTGCCAAACGCTAACACCTCCCCTGGCTCTAGGTAAAAGTCAGAGATAAAGGAGAATTTTTCATGGACAGATTAACAAAATCACTAGTTAAATTTTTGTGAGTCTCAGACCTTGGATGCTCAACAGAGAGCACAGAAAAGAGCCCACATGTTTGAGAGCACAAGGAAAAAGGGTTCCTCCAAAACAAGTGCATTTAGGCATCCAAAATTGCTTGTCTTGATAAATCTCTCTGGGCGTCGTTTTGGCAGGAGATTTTCATATCTTGTCTGGTTTAATTGGAGTGTTTGAGATGAGCTAGGTAGAAGGCTCAGAGCATGGGCAGAATGCCCTTACAGAGCTGACCATGTAGGAAAAGAACATTTCAAGTGATCTATTGGAGTATTAATCTCAGGAAAAAATAGTGGCTCATTTGTCACCAGTCTTCCATGAACAAGGACAAGAAACCAGCCTATAGCTCTTGAAGGACAGGGGTGGTTAAGCTTCGTATGCCAGCCATCTCTTATGGCTACTAAATTGTACTTAAAGACAGGGAAAAGAAAATAGTCTTCTGCAGTTCATCAGTTACCAAGGACAGCTCTTGAGGGAGGGATCTGACACCTTTGCTCTGGCAGTGGCCCATTGCACAGCAGTATTCATCTGGTGGTGGTTGATTTCCCTGGATTTAACCTTTGTTCAGTAATGGACAAAGACATTGTCTCCTGTGCTACTGGCTTGGTAAGCAAAGCCAAGTTCTGTGAATCTGGGTTTTGGACAAGGGGATTTTTCTCACAGTTCCAACAAGCTACTTGATTTCCTTAGTCCTTAAGGAAGAATATCCCAGTGCACACCCTAGCGCACACTTAACCTGTTGCAAGGGATAAATAACAAACTAAATCAAAGGTGCTTTAACTTGTTTACTCACAAAGCAAAGCACAAGAGAGGCTAGAGCAAGAGGGAATGTGAGGTATTAGGGACAGAGTAACAAGGCGGAGACCTCCAGTCTCTCTCAGTTACTGTATTGGGTTCTGAAGAATGTGCTCCATAGTCATGTGTGTTTCACAGGTCCACATCTCTCTGTTACTGTTTTACTTGTTGGTGCACCCTGTACTGTCTGCTGTTACAGCATGCAGTTGAAAATCTGGCCGTTGGAGGTACTTCTAAATAGAGTTGTCTCCTCTATAGGCTTTTTTTTAAGTAGTTTGCCATTTGAAATGTCACAGTCTGTCTCAGAGGGCAAGTGTATTCAGATTCCTAAATCATCCTTCTGCAAACTTATGTGCATAAAATAGCACCTCGTTGTAATGGAGCCAGAAGATGTCATTGGAGCACCTAGCCTGACTGCCAACAAGCTAGAGAGTTTTAGCCAGTTTTTCACACTCTTGCGGCTGGTGCTTAAGAAAAGATGATGCATTTCCCTTCTGCTTGAGTAGAAAACTGAAAGAGAACCAAGAGAACAGTGTGCAATTGGAAACTGCCTCATGGATGCCGAAAAGTCCTTGTATTTAACAGTCAGGCCACAGGAGCATAGTTTCAGGTGGTTTTTTACTTTTGGAAGCTCTTTTCAAGCTATAGACTGCCCTTTTCCAGTTTACTTAATGCTCGTGTGCCTAGTGGTGAGGTGTAACCTGAAGACAGGCTGTGGAGTATTTGTGTGGCAGAATAAAGAGCCTGTCCCTGCTCCCCGCTTCCCATATTGATTGCCGCCTGGCTAGAACGTGATGTTTTCATTAGTAGCTGAAGCGCAGCCCCATTTGGTTTGCGAGCTGCCTAATAGGGGAAGACAATCATGGAACAAAAGCATTTGGCTACCACTAGAATCCATTAAAGCCTAATTACAATACTGAGTAAGAAGGATACTGCAGCACTGAAGCACACCAAAGGCTAGGTGTGTGTTGGTGTAGATACAGGTAATTGTGCTTTTGCAAATAAAGAGCAGCAGAGGTGTTACAGCTCCTGGCTGAGGAGTTGTTGGGGTGGGCTGTGGAGCCATCTACTGCATGTCTCTGAGCTGAGATCTTGACGGATGCAGCAGGAGTATTGCCTGCTTGCTTTTCACACCAATTTACCCTCTTCTAAAAAAATTTTCCCCCTCTTCCTGAATGCTTGAAGGTGGAGGAAAAGGAAGGAACTGGTAGAAGACCAGTACCTGCGTTGAGCTGTTCTGCATCAGCTGGGCCATGTTAACAGCAGGAAAAAAGAGCTTAGTGCATCCCTCTGGAGCCTGCTGCAGCACTGCCTGTTCAGAGGAACTTGATGTGCCCAGGTCCTTAAGGTGCCTGAAAGTAGCTAAGAATAAAGAAGTGTTGGGTGTGAAGACCATCAGGGAGCTTGGAACAAGAGGCATAGCCCTCATTTGATCCTATGACACAAGCAGCAGCAGCACAGCCAGGGTGTTAAGTCTTCTCAACTCCCTGGTGTGTGGATCTGGAGGGGAGAAATTTCCTGCTGGAAAAAGATGTGGTTTGTAGAGATATATCTTTTTTTCCTTTACTTAAGTGATGGAGAACGCTCTGGACTGGTGGAAGAAAAATGTTGCCAGTGAAATATTATGCTTTAGGCACTGTGCTCTGCTATTTAGTAAGTGTACCAGGTTAAGGCAGGTGGGTAATTCGGTAGGAACTTCCTTCTCCTGTTCTCCCCCATTAGAGATTGAGGGGCCTCTGCCATGTATCCCTTTATGGAAGGAAGCTGTCCTGCACCCCAGGATGCTGTTCTGCAGTGCTGTGTACTTGAGCTTCCCCTCACGCTAGCAGTCCTGCATTTAGGCAGCCAACACTCTCTTTCAGGCTGCACTGTAGCTCAGTTACTGGTAGAACTCAGATTTTCTGCATGTTCGAGATATTCATTAATTTAAAGTGAAAGGACAATTCTTAATTTTGACAACAGCATTTTTATTTCTTGGCTCCTTCTTCATTTACTGCAGCCTAGTTGTGTTTCATGTGGGTCTTCTATAGAAACTCCTTCTGCCTTCCCAAAACTTTCTGCTCCCTGTTGTGCAGGCAACAGCAAAGCTCTATGGTGCGAGTGTGTCCGTGTGCTTGTGACGATTGTAGCTTGTTGCATGACAACTAACCTTTTAATGTGGAAACAGTGCTCAGTCTTCACTTGTCACATTAACGCTTTGTTTTGTGCTTTCTAGCTGTATATTCAGTGCTGGCTTTTGTTCAGTTCTGTCTGTTTTTTGTGTGTGTTAAGTATAAATCTTTTAACCCAGTGTTATTTTTTTTCCATGGTTTTAATTGATTTGCAGTTCCTTAGAAGTGTCTTGGGGATTAGGGTGACTTAATGTGAGTTAGACATGGGTGGGCAGCATCCATTATTCTGTGATTCCTGTGATGGGAATTGCTGCTGCGATTGCTCTCTGGAACCCAGAGGTTGTCACCTTTTTATCGCCTCCTGCAATGCCAGTGATCATTCCTTGTCTGGGCCTTGGGGCTCTTCATGGGTCTGTATTGAGCATGCTCAGAAAATACCCTCAGAAAGCCACGGCTAACCAAGGGGCTGTGATTGTGCCTCTTTGAAGCAGACAATGTGTTGCCAGACAGGAATTACCTGTACTCAAATCCTGCTTCTACAGCTAAGGCAAAGGAGCAAACCTTGTACACTTGTTCACAGAGTACCAGTTTAACTAAACTCGTAACAGGGAAGGGTGCTTCAGTGCCTCTCTTCTCTGGTGGAGCTTTGCCACCCCTCCACCTCACCAAAGTGCACTGGGCACTCCCCAGTTCTGGAACCCTGGCTGGAATTCATGCCCTGACCCTCAACACAGAGGAACAGTCTGGAAATGCTATCATAGCTGCACACTCAGACATGAGTTTGGGATTCAAGTTCCTGTACTGAGCATGCTCATTGGTGTCCGGCATCCTCTTGCTGGGTCCAGGTGACTTGCTGGTGGAGGGCTCGTGTTCTGGGTTTGTTTTCTTTCACTCATTTCCTAGGTCTTGTCTCTTCTCTCTGGCTCTGGTGACAGGCACGATCCGTAAAGCTCAGAACCTTCTGAAACAGTACTCTCAGCATGGTCTAGATGGGAAAAAGGGGGCCTCTAACCTCATTCCTATGGAAGGTAATCACAGCTCCAGCTACTTCATGCTTGACTTTCTCTGTGTATCAGCCTTGCTTTTCCACATGGGACTTCCATTAGCCTGGTGCTTGGTGGACAGCATTGGATAGGTACTGCTCTCCTTGGAGAACCATGGAGGGCCAAACTAATTTTCTGAGTTGGTGTCTGAATTTCAAAGTCTCTGTAAACATGAGGACAGGTGGAGAGGAGTGTTACTTTAAAGCAGTTGACACAGTCACCTGGCTAATGGAAGCTCTGCTTTCATGACATCTGCTTGTGGTGTTTCTGTTCTCTTTTTGCCTGGACTTTGAGACATGCGGTTTCCTAATGACCTTTCAAACCTGATGGTGAAGTGTCAGATCACGACTAGCTCAGTGCAGTGTGCCTTTACATCATCTCCACCGAGATCTACCTACGTGCTCATCCCCCATATTCTGATATTGTCGGCTCACAGAGGTTGTTCCAGATAAGGTCATTTACTGTAAAGCATGTGTAAGACCCTTCTACCTCCTGCTGCATGTATGTACAAAGCAGATCCCTTCAGCACCTACACTGTAGTCTATTAAATCCCAGATGGTGACTAACACCAATCATTTTGGGGGAAAAAAATTCTTGTGCTGAGCAGGAGATGGACTTTGAGTTCAAATTTGTACTGGTTGTGGGCCCAAACTGGACTTCTGGTGCTTGCTATCCCATTGGGACCTTAGGGGGTTCCTGTGGCCCAACAAATGACTTAACTCACACTTCTCATCAAGTTTCAAAGGGCTGCTGCTGCTACATAGCCCAGCAAAAAGATTTGGTCAGGTAGAATTCCTGGGACTGTGTAGGAAAAAAGTTCCGTCAGCTCTAATAAGCGAAGCTTGAAGCAGCTTCCAGCCAGTGTGAGCATCCATGCTGTAACCACCCTGGATAAATTGCGCCTTCTGTTTGTGCCGGCTGACATCTCACTAGGTCATGAGCATGATTTACGAGTTAAACACCTTTCCGATACCCTGAGCGACAAGCATGGGCCAGCTGCTGGTAAGTACTGTGTTGTCACTTCATAACAGGCTGGCTAACATCCCTTCATTCCAGCATGTTTCACTGTAGTTTTGTAGCCAGTGGCTGTTTGGCTTTGTGGGCTGTCCTGGAGCATGGGCCTTCTCTGGCTAAGAAGCTCTGGCTCTTCTCAGTAGAATTTGTTCCTACTAATCACACAAACCCCAAGCCCTCAGACAGGGAACCCCAACTTTGTCCAGCCATAGATTGATGGCCATCATGCTGAGGAGTACTTTCCTCTAGGTACCTGCTGGTCAAGCTACTGACTTGATCAGTACTGAAGTGAAGCAAACGGGAGTGGGGTCACGAGTGAAGTGCAGACCAGTGGGCCACTCTTCACTGCAGGCAGCCTGTAAAGCCGTATCATGTTTGTGGGTACCCTGCTGACCAGAACTTCTAAAAGTTCAGCCTGTCAGTGTAAGGAATAATTGGTTCTTTCTCAATCAAGTGTTGTGGATGTTGCTGAGAGAAGAGGAGCAGCAGCCCATGGCTTAGAGAAGACCTCTCTGTAGTGTTACTGTGTTGGAGTGGTTCCTACAGGGGTCTGAGTAGTGTGGAATGGTGGGAATACATTTATGTCTGTCCTGCTGACACGTCCAGCTAGTGGTTGGCATGAGTTGGCGTGAGCCCTTGTGTCATAGCAGCAGTTCTCACACCTACCATGTAGGTTCTTGGATGTGGAGTGTCCTTCACTGGAGATGTTCAAGGCCTACCTGGATGTGTTCCTGTGTGACTTGATCTAGGTGATCCTGCTGTTGCAGGGGGGTTGGACTAGATGATCTTTCGAGGTCCCTTCCAATCCCTGATGATTCTATGTGTGAGAAGTTCCTATGCTAGCACTCAAATATTTGCATTTGTATGCAGCACTGAGTGGCAGGTAGCTCACCTAGCCCTGCTGATATTCCTACTTCATGGAACTTAAATATTCATCAGCCTGGTTTTTATCTTCTGTTTCTGCCCATGAGATGAGGCTGCCTTCCAGAACAGCCTTAATTTCCCAGAAATGTTGATGCAAAATGGCAGATTTTCATCTGCATGACGGATGAAGACAATTCTAAAAATATAAGCAAAGGAATTGAATAATTCATTTCAGACCTTCTTGAGTTTAGTACTCTGTTCAAGCTTTTGACTCAATGTAATCAGCACCCCAGAAGAGCTCCAAACCTGCCCTCTGTCAAGAGGCTGGAAGGAGCTGGTGTCCTGACATCCCTGTTTCCTGACCTGCAGATGACTTTGTATCCTCAGGGTATGTCCAGCATCCCATGCACAGTTAGAAGATGACTTGTCACGAAAGGATGGGTGCAAGCCAGAGTCACCTTGTGCAGATGAACGTTGTGCTCATGTGTAAACAAAGTCCTCAGAGTGAGCAGAGCTGCTGGAAGCTCAGTGTGAGTTTTGTTCTCTCTTAAAATCATCTTGCCCTTCCAGGGAGGGACGACGTCTTTGACATCGAGATTGATGCATACATTCACTGCGTTAGTGCCTTTGTCAAACTGGCCCAGAGTGAGTACCAGCTCCTTACAGAAATTGTGCCGGAGCACCACCAGAAGAAGACCTTTGATTCTCTCATCCAGGTCAGTGGAGCCTCTCTGCTTGACTTCTCTTGTAAAGATATGCACAGAGTCATCTTTTCCTATTCTTTAGGAGCAAGTGCACTCTACCACCCGCTGTGAGTGTCTGAGAGCATCACTATTACTATGGTTGTCCTCTGCTACCTGTTCAGAGAACTGGGGCTCACACAGATTCTGGAGAATGTGTGCTCAGAGCCACTTGCTGGGTACTACAAATGACCCATCAGCTAAACTGTTGTTCTTAATGGATATCCTGCATTGAGCCCCTTGCTGCTTCTGACCTCTGGCTTTGTTGCAGGAGTCATTAGATAACTTGATCATGGAGGGGGATAACATTGTCTCAGCTGCCCGGAAGGCCATCATCCGACACGACTATTCGGCTGTGCTCACCATCTTCCCCATCCTTAAGCATCTTAAACTGATGAAGCCAGAATTTGACCAGGTCTTGCAGGTAAGTGTGGTGGGATTGGAAATGGTCTTGTGGCTTGGGTTGTCTGAATAACTCTTTGAAAAGGGTGGCTTTGAATAAAGCCACAGTGCTTCTGTCCTTCTGTATGGACTGGCAGTGATACAGATGCAGCTTGATCTGTGACAGTGAACTAGCAACAACATGCCTATCAACAGCGCTTCTTTATAGTTGAAAAGAGAACTTTCAGCCAGAATGGGAAGGTGGTGTCACCCTAACTGTATCCATGGCCTCTAAGGTGTTTCATCTCTGATGTTAAGCTTAGTTTAGGCTGTCCTCACCGTCAACTGGAAGATGGGCTTCTCTGAGGAGAGCCTATTTGGACCATACCACAAGGCACTCCAGGTATCACATACGGCATCCAGGTTTAGCAAGGTTCCCTTCTGTCTGCTTCCAGCTTGTGACTGTGGTGCCCCAACCTCTGTATCAGGTACTGAGTAAGCAGAAACATGAAAGGTAGCAAGGCCTGGTCACAGTTAGGCTCACAATGTTTCCTTTTCTGGGCTGAAGAAGAATATGGCATTTCCTGTATTGTTGATGATGCTGTAAATATTCTCCTGCCATGTGGGGAGTTGAGAGTGAGATGCTGTGGTGGGGGGATCAGGGAGAGTAGGTGCTGGATGAAGGTTCAGATACTGTTTGTTTCCTTCCTCTAATCTGTTATGAAATTGTGTTCCAGGGAACTGCAGCAGGTACCAAGAACAAACTGCCAGGGCTGATCACCTCCATGGAGACCACCGGTGCGAAGGCCCTGGAAGAGTTTGCAGACAACATTAAGGTAAGATTCTCCTTCCAGCAGCTTGGAAGAGGGGTTTTCTGAGCAGGACCCTTAGCTGAGTTTCAGTTTTCCCTGAGACCACACAGTTTGTAATTCTAAAGCAGGACCTTGCTGGATCATTCTGGATGGTCAGCGGCAAACACCAAATGCTTGGTGCTGACTTCAAATACAGGAGGTCTCTGCCTAGGACTCTTAACAGACATACTAGAGAAAATTGGACATGAGCTTCCAGGCCTCTGCAGATACCAAGTCAATCTCAGAATTTCATCTCAGTTAAAGAAAAATTGGTGACTTGAAATATTTTGGAGGTCTCCTGTTAAAACTGTCCCTGTGTAAGGTAGACTTAGTGAATGCGCTACCCAGTGTATGAGCTGAACATCTGATGGTCACATACAGAGCAAAGCCTTGTGGTTCTGAACTGCTGATGCACTGGAGCTGTGGTTTCTGAACACCAGGAGGTGACACTGCACGAGCCAGGTCTGAGGATGTTGAAGGAGGCTGGATAAACAATGTCTTGCAAGCTCACCGCAGCAGTTGTACTGTAGACATCTTCAGCTTCCTTCTATGCTACCTTATGTCTCTCTTCCCTTCTCAGAACGATCCAGACAAGGAATATAACATGCCAAAAGATGGGACAGTTCATGAACTCACCAGCAACGTATGTGATGATGATTTGAACCATCTTTTATGAAAAACAGCTGCTGAAGAAGCTCTCTTCTGCAGACCAATTTCTCAAGTTCAACTGTCTTGGTACTAGACAAGCAATTACCTACCATCCATGGAGAGATAAGCTAAGCTATGATGTGTCTGTGGGTAAAACCCAGCAACTCAAATGACTGTAGTGATTTGTTCCTTTAAGGTTTTTATGTTGGGGGGGACAAGTGGTCCTTCATGGTCATTAATAACAGATTGTAGGGGATGCAGTGTAGGTTGCTCATAACTTCCCTCCTTTGCTTCCAGGCCATCCTTTTCCTACAGCAGTTGTTGGATTTCCAGGAGACAGCTGGTGCCATGCTGGCATCACAAGGTACATACATGCATGGGGCTTGTTTGAGTGTGCAGTTCTTTCCCCAGATTGTCTGGACATCTTCCCTGAAGTAATCAAACATCAGCTTGCACTGTGAGTGTGTTCTCCTCCTGTCCTTCACCCTATGGTTTGTCCTGTCCTCCATTTGCCACAACCATGTAGTTGGTTATCTAGAGAACTGCAAGGGATGTAGAGTTTCCCTGCTGGCCTTTCAGACTTATTCCTAGCAGTATGGTGTCTCTTGCTGATGTGCTCTGTGGTGGTGTGAGAGGATGCCTTAGTCATGTGGTTGACTAGGGAACTGCTGCCTTTCTCTGCCTTGTCCTCAGGTTGGAAAATAACAGCAAAAGCAGCTGGCAGTGCTGGGTCAAAGGCTGGATGATCTTAAAGGTCTCTTCCAGCCAAAGATATTTTGTGATTCTCCTCAACATTTAGTCATGGGAAAGCTGCTGCTCCTGAGCTGTTTGTGTGCCACAAACAGAGAAAAGTTTTGGCTCTGCACTCCAGGATGCTAAAGAGGCTAATTCCAGGAAGAAATGTATAGATGAGAAGCTGAGAGCTGCTACCTCTTGTGACAGGATGCTGCTGCATATCAGCTAGAGTGATTTTTGGTTCTATGCAGAGCTCATGTTTTTAAGTAGGTTGGAATAGAGCAGTCTAGAGAGGTAGAGAACTGAAGATTTAGGGAGTGAAGGGACCTGGGGAGAAACAGGCCACCAGCTGCTCTTTGGGGAGGATTAGGGAGGCCTTTGTGAACAGGTTAAGGGGGAAGCTCACAGCTGCCTCCAGTCTTTAATCTCCAATTCCTGCTCAAAAACTCTGCCAGTTCTAAATTAACTCCAGCCAGGATGTTTCTGCTTCTTGCCATGTTTCTAGCCATTGCCTTATGCTGTCTTCACTTGCAAGCTCGATGTGCTCAGAGCCTCCCAGGCTTTCTGCTGAAGAGGTGGTCTGAATTTTTTCTTGCACTGTTGTTTCAAAGTCCTGACATGTTGTCATGCAGCAGAGATCTGTCGCAGGACTAATTGCAAAGGATTCTTATTGTTCATATTGGTCATGTAACAAAATGTGACCACCTCCACAGTACGCCAGCCATTTTCTTTTTTAGTGATGGCTCCTATCCCATAAGCTTGAGGAATCATAGATGGGCCCCTTTGCAGTCTGTTCAATTATTAATACTTGAAGTTAGTGTAATTGTAACAGATCTGGCAGCTTGGGCTGATGGCTTTTACCTCAGAGCCACACACAGCATCACCCACAGCCCAGGTTTTGTAAATCGTGTTCTCTCCACCTGCAGTCAGGCTGTAGGGAGCATCTGCTGCCACACATTCCATCTTTGTGTTGGTGCTGTTCTTGTGCATAAACAGCTCCATTTTCTGCTCCTCACCCACCACAGGGCACCCACACAGGACAGAGCTGTTGTCACTGTGAGTGACGCTGGTTGCTAAATGTTGAAGCTGTGGTCCCTATCTGGCTGTGCACCTGACATCGCTGTAGATCAAACATCATCAGAGCAGAGGGAGAAGTTGCTTCTGCAAACAGTCAGCTTTGGGATGGTGACTTGCCCCCAAGGGTGCCTCTCTAAGGACACAGTGCAGTTGCCAGCTCAAGTGTGGGACTCTGGAGACCCCCAGTGATCCTAAGTGGTGGGAAATAGGTGAATATTTTTCTGCAACGTTTGCTTCAAGTGCAGCAAAAGCAAAGTTGATCAGTTAAATGCAGCAGTGCTGGTCCTTTGCTTGTACAGCCCTGTATAGCCCTACAGTGATGCTAGAGTGCAGAGTGAGGGTGGGATGGCTTTGCTCTGGTTCTTGGGTAGGTGGTATGGCTATGCAGTTCATTTCATGTTGGCATGAGGAGAAGGTTTTCTTTGTGGGTTTGAACTGGATGGAATGAGGTGTCTTGTTAAATATAGTGATGGGACAACGTCTCTAGCAGGAGGAGGTCAGACTCTGCCTTTCCCCTGTGGTCTCTACTCCATTTGTGGCTTTGGAGGGACTCGTGGCAATTCTCCTGTGTGGCTGGCTGTGGCTGCTCTGTGTTAATATCTGCTTTGTTCTCTAAGGGATGGCGGTCTCTAACCTATCTTTTTGCACTTTTGCATTTCTTTTTCTCTCTCCTCCCTCCCCTTTTCTCTCTGCTTTGCCTAATCTGTAGTTCTTGGGGACACATACAATATTCCTTTAGATCCCAGAGGTAAGCAGACTTACCCAGACCTACTATTCTGGTGATGTATGTTAATTCTTCATCCTCCAGGAGCGGTAAATAAACTAACACATGACTGAAAAGGGGGGGAAAACACAGGGAGGGGAATGTAAGTAACTCCTGCCAGTGGGCTGGAGAGAATGGGGGAGGGCTTGTCACCAGCAGACAATGAGGGATGCCACATGAGCTGAAACAGGCTGAAGACGCTCTCATGGCACTGAATCTCTTTGGCACGAGCAGCAAATTGACCCAGCTGGTGTTGTGCTTCATCCCGTGTGCGCTCAGCCCTGTATTGTCCAACTCCCAGCAACAGGAGCTGTGAGGCCTTTTCCCATGGGGTGCTTATGAACTAGGACCACCCGAGTCAGGCTCTGCTGCCAAACTCTTTGGTAGGGAAGGAGGAGACAGCTAACCCACGTGTGTCCCGTGGGAGCTGTGCCCACAAGCCCTGAAGGCAGAAAGCCATCTCTTATGTATAGACAGAGGAACATGTGCCAGCCTGGTGTTGTTGCTCATGAAGGCAGGGTGCCCTGCTGGTGCAGCCCCTTGTACAGCACCAAGCAGGTCCTGTCAGCAACCATGAGGATGGTAGAAACTTCCCGGAGCCCTTCTGCTTGTTTCAGTTACTGGCCTGTGCCTTGTATTAACAGCTTCAGCTCATTTGTTCTCCAGTTGCCAGCTCCTAGTGCTCATAAACCCTTTTTGTGTGGTAGGGGAAGGATGGGGGAGGGTGTGTGTAATGACTCTATTTCTGATCAAGAGGACGTCCTCTGAGCAGTGGGAAGGAAAGGAGAGATTTCTGCTGGGGTGCGCAGCACTTGATGCAGATAGGACTGAGGGGTGCAGAGCTCTTCCCCCTTTACCCTGAGTAAGCCACTGACAGTCAGCTCTGAGGCATGGAACTAATTTCACTGTTGACAAGCTCTGCACAAATTCCATAGCAAGGCTTGTTTGAATAGAAGCAGGCTAGCCACTTGTACCCCTCTTCCCCCTGGCATGATAACTGGACAGAGACTTTTCTTTTCAGAGACCAGCTCCTCAGCGAGTAGCTACAGTTCAGAGTTCAGCAGACGGCTGCTGAGCACCTACATCTGTAAGTATGCTGCACCCCTTCTGTTTCCACAGAGTCAGCTGTTGCTTCACCTAGTGCTCCCTCCTGGGTGAAGAGCACAGGCTATGTCACTTACTCCATGAGATCTTTGTGTTTTTGAGCTGGAGTCTGATGAGAGGGATGGAAAAACTGGGGGTTTCAGGCTCTTCCAGTTGGACGGGACAGAGCTTGCAGCAGCTTGCTGTGCTGCAGAGCTTTTGTCATCAGTTGCCTCGAACCGTTCTTACCCAGTGCTGTGCGCTTCAACCCCACAGAGGCTCCAGCTGCCAGAGTGGCTCAGTAAAATCTCAGTCCTGCATTTCTGACAGCAAGACAGTGAGAGGATATCATGGTGCTGCCTTGTGATGATTGGTTCAATCGGGATCAGGTCTTTCGGCTGCTTTGAGATCTGAGCCTGTGTCACGGTCACGCTGAGTCTGATCACCCATGAACTTTTCATTCTCTTTTTTCCCCCCTCTTTAAGGCAAAGTGCTGGGCAACTTACAGCTTAACCTTCTTAGTAAATCCAAGGTTTATGAAGACCCAGCTTTGAGTGCCATTTTTCTGCACAACAACTACAACTACATTCTGAAATCTCTGGAAAAGTAAGTGTTTACCTAGGTAAATCTCCCTGAATTCCAGGCTGGCTCTGAGCACAGTTTTGGAGCAGAGCTTTGCACTCTGTTTGCTTGCTGACCTGTCAGATCTCTACTCTTGCAACTGCCTTTTTGAAAGCTTTGCACCATTAGAAACATCACCTTACATGAGAGTGGGAGATAAAAGTATCACAGGTGCTTTAGGTTGTAGAGAATCCCTTGATCTTGGGAGGGCTGGATGTCATTTTGGAAACTTAGAGTAGCTTCTGTCTCCCAGTTTGTGCATTTCAAGGTTTCTTTTATTGTAAAGAGCAGAAAATAACTTGTTGATAGCAGCTTGAAATGGTACAGTGCTGAGAGCCCCTGGATCACGTGCTTCCCCAGGTTGTCTCTTCTTTCAGGTCTGAGCTGATCCAGTTGGTAGCTGTGACACAGAAGACAGCTGAGAGGTCTTACCGGGAACTCATCGAACAGCAGATCCAGACCTACCAGCGCAGGTCAGGTGACAACTTCTGCTCTTACCTTAGTTTTATCTGTTTGGGAACAACTCAGGGTCCAGCACTGCTGGAACAGTGGGAGAGACTGGCCTCAAACAGGAACTTATTTGAAACCAAAGCCAAGTATTTTGGTTTCTGAGGAATTTGTCTCGTTTTGGGGTTTGGGTTGTCTGGGGTGGTGTTTAGGTCCTGAGTGAAGACACAGATGTTTAGGTAAAGTGTGAGTAACTCCTCTTAGCCTCTCTTCTATCTGATTTCACGTGCAGCTGGTTGAAGGTGACAGATTATGTCTTGGAGAGAAACTTGCCTGTCTTTCAACCAGGAGTGAAGGTGAGAGGATGGGCAAGGATGTGGTTTTGAGAGAACAGAAATTGCTAGAAACATCATCTCCTTTGTAATATTAAACAGTTCCCAGAAACCTTTCTATCTCATGCAATTATTCCTCTGCAGAGTGAGTACTGAGGCTGGGACAAGATGAGGAGCAGCACTGCCTTCTGATCGCCCCTGTCCCAGATTCATACAAGTCTTTTAATCTCTGCCTTCATTCTTGTATTTTCACCTGAGCGGATGCTTCTATTCTGGATTTTCATATCCTTGAGACCTCCCCTTAGAGAGGGCTGGGAGCATAAAGAAGCCTATTTTTATGTCAGCTCTGGCTGTAAATTGCCCTTGTTAAACCCGCTTCAGCTGAAAGCCAGTTGCTGAATCTAGAGTGTGCTGCTCACTGCAGCTTTCTCTCCTCCCAGCTTTATGAGAGGGAATTCCAGCCAATGGGGTTTAGATATTGCTGAGGTTGGATGGGGGTTGTGAGCACAGACGGATGGAAATTTATTTCTGGCAATGAAATAAAATCCTTTCCCTCCTTGTTGCAGCTCAAGGATAAGGAGAGGCAGATGATAAAGGAGCGCTTTAAGGTAAGGAGGTTTCAGATGGCCAAGAACATCTCCAGGCTGATTGGGACAGACCAGAGATCTGCCTCTGGAGGAGACCTGTGTGTCAGCAATCAGCTGTGGAGGGGAAGAACATTGATCTGTATAGAGATATGACTCCTGATGATGACACACTCACTCAAGGAGTGTTGCGTTGGACAGGGTTTTAATGATGGACTGGAGGAGCTCTGTAAAATCCAGAAGGCCTGGGCAATCCCAGATGTGGAGCAACGGGACAAAATCCGCCGGGCACAGAAAACAATTGTGAAAGAGACCTACGGTGCCTTCTTGAACAGGTGACAACCTCTTACACATTGTCCTCTCTTTAGATTTGCTGAGGTGTTTAGGGTCCAGAGCAGCCTGAGCTGAGGCACTTTTCCACTGTCCTGTCTTAGCTTCTCCTCAGGCTGAACCCTGCTAATCGTGATCCTGATCCCTTGGTCAGGGTGAGTGTGGATGTTCTACCAAAAATTTCTGAGCCACCCTGAGCTATTGGTGTAAAGCTCAGGTGACTGTTAGTAACCAGGTTGCTAGGTCCCCACAAGATATGCTGTCGGAGTCAAGTGGGACATGCTGGAGTGGAACTGGTCTGTGGCAGAGAAGGAACCAGAGGATCTCTGCTGTGTTCCAGTCATTTATCACCCGGAGGTGATCTTCTTTTGCAGATATGTCAACGTACCCTTCACCAAGAACCCTGAGAAGTACATCAAATACCAGGTCGACCAGGTGGGGGAGATGATTGAGAAGCTGTTTGACACATCGGCATAGATCTCCAGCTGCCCAATAGAAGGCAGCACTCTCTCAGTACCCTTTGGGACTCCCTTCCCTTCTTCCCTGCCCCATTGTGGTGGGCAGGGTGTTATACTCGTATTTATCAGATTTATAAACCTGTGGAAATGCTACCTCCAGGCTGTCTTTGCCTCCTTGTGTGGGTGTCGAGCAGAGGCTGTGGGTGCTGGCTGCTCTGGGTTCGTAGTTTGTGTTTGGGTGTAAATGTTCAAGCTTGATACGCAGCAGATCTGGTGAGTGTAAAAATACACCATGTGGTAAACCTTCTGTGGAATCTGGCCAAGGTGGTGCCTGGCAGGCTACAGCCCATTTGTGCACAGTGAGTGTTTCACCCCAGAGTTTCATGAGCAGTCCCAGCAGTAGCTTTGCTTCGGATGGGACAGTAGTCACAGGGGGGTGGTGGACTGGAGTAGCGTGACAGAGCAGTAAGAGCCTCCGCATCAGCCTGATTCTGAGTGTGGTCTGAAACATTAGCTGCTGTCTGTGGTGCAGCAAACATCTGAAACCCAGCAGATTGTAGAGGTTTGTCCAGCCCAGAGCTGGACCACTGTGTGAGTGTGGATCCTGCCTACACCTGTCTGTCTGTTTCTCATGTGTCTGAACCTGCAACTCACAGTCCCTCCTGCTGGGACCTTCCTGCTGGGACCTTCCTCCTGGTCTCAGATCTGGAAATCTTGAGGAAACCCAAGATTTCAGAACACACAGTTTAGCTTCTGAAGGCTGTCAGGCGCTGGACAGGGTGTTCTCAAGTGTAAGCAGAGTGCTGCTGGCTTTGCATTACTGCAGTGTCCAGCCTGTGGGATATACACACTGACATTCCCCAGGAGGAGCTGGATTCCATCTTCCTGGGTCTGTTCATGCTGCTGCTGTGGCCTGGTCTGAATTTCTTCCTTCAGGAGGGTGGGTGGAATTTGTTGACGGGCTCAGGCGGAGGCTGTAAAATGTGTTTTATTGCGGCCGATCACAGGGTGAGGAGAGTCATCTGGAACAGCTGCAGGCAAAGCCAGGAGAGGGATAGGGGGTGCTTTGCCTGCAGCATCTGAGCCTTAGTGAGTGGGACCTGGTGTCCTCCCTGTGCTGATGTTCTTGTGCAAACCCGAGGCTAGAGAAAACATCCCTTAGGTTCTGGTTTTCCAGACCTTGTGCAGTGAAAGAGTCATTCCTGGGCTCTGCTGTCAGAAGAGCCATACCACTCTGGGGCTGGTGAGGAGCTGGTCCAGCTCAGCTCAGGGTTGGTGAGCTGTGGTCAGCGATAGGATGCAAAATGTCATTCTCTCTCCTGGTCTTTCTGTTACCAGCACCAGAAGCTGGCTGGGTTGTTTTGTACCCCAGGGATGTCCTAGCCACATCTGGAGGAGGATAAGAGGGTTTAAGGAAGCCTGGCCTGATGGCAGCCACACAACAAAGAGTTGGAGATGTTGAGTACCCAGCGGAAGGGGTGGCCTCTGCTGTTCATGTCTGTAGGGATCTTGAGTGGGAGTCCAAGACCTCACTGTCCCTGAGCTAAAGCTTAGCCACCTAATCCTTGTTCCCTAATTCCAGCCTCCTGTTTGTCCCAGCTCTAACTGTTCCCGCACCACCTGTCTCTCTGCTGTGTGGGGAGTGGACATGGGGAGGTGACTTGGCATCACTGAACATCCACTGTGGCAGCCAGACCTGCTTTGAGAGCAGCAGCAGCTTTGCCAGAGCTAACCCCTTGGGGTGGGAGAAGGGGGAGCCACTCATTCCCTGCGGGCTGACCTCAAATGCCTGAGTCATGTCCAACACTGTGCAGTGCTGGGCTTGGCTCCGCATGCTCCTTGGCTTTTTATGGTAAGGAATGTCTCTGTATGTTAATGAAGAGCAACCATGGCAGCCAGCTCCTTCCCCACACTCTCACAGTTGATCGCACCCCCACCAAGAGCTGAGTGGTATGAGCGATGCACAGACTGTTGGATGGACCTGCCCCAGAGCTGCCCTGTGGCACAGGGACTAAGACCCTTCTGCCTCCCCTTTTGCTCCTTCCAAGGGTCCTGTGGGGTTTCACATCCTCTCATTGGCGCCCCATTTGTTGTTTTTAGTGCTGCAAACTGGGAAGATGTGCCAGGGCCTGCTACCTGCTCTCAAGGCTTTCTTGGCACCAACCTTTGTTTTGGGGCAGCAAAAGGAGCCTGCCAGGGCACTGGCTGGCTCTGGGGTTCCTGCAACCATCCAGAGCTGCTCTGGTGTGGTTTGCAGCTGGGAGCTGTGTACAGCAGAAATGAGGGTGGGAGGCTCAAAAGCCTCAGCTTCCACATCCCCTCATGCAAACAGTATGAAGTTCAACAAGGGCAAGTACAAGTGTCTGCACCTGAGTCAAGACAATCCCATGCACAAATGCAGATTGGAAGGAGGAAGAATTGAGGACAGCCCTGAGGAGAAGGACTTTGGGGTGGTGGTGGAGCAGAAGTTTAACAGGAGCTGTCAGTGTGCACTTGCAGCCCAGAAAGCCAACTGTGTCCTGGGCTGCATCAAAAGAAGCAGTGACAGTCAGTTGAGGAAGAGAACTCTCCCCCTCTACTCTGCACTCGTGAGACCCTACCTGGAGTACTGGAGCATAAGGACATGGAGCTCCTGGAAGGTGTCTAGAGGAGATCAGACGGCTGGAGCATCTCCCCTGTGAGGACAGGCTGAGTGAGTTGGGGTTATTTAGCCTGGAGAAGAGGAGGCTCCCAGGTGACTTCCTAGCAGCTTTCCAGTATCTGAAGGGGCTACAAGAAAGCTGGGGTAGGGCTTTTGAAAAGGGTTTGTAGCAAGAGGACAAGGGGAAAGGGTTCCAGACTTAAAGAGGAGAGATTGAGGTTGGACATGAGGAACAAATTCTTTCCTGTGGGGGTGGTGAGACAGTGGAACAGGCTGCTGAAGGGAGTTGTGGCTGCCCCATCACTGGAAGTGTTCAAAGGCCAGGTTGGATGGGGCTCTGAGTAACCAGATCTAGTGAAATTGTCCCTGCCTGTGCAGGGGAGTTGGAACTAGATGATCTTTTTCCAACTCTGGCAACCCTGGCCAATCTATGATCCCCTCATGGTATTAAGAAGCAAACTTGGCAAAGTGAGAGTTTGAAAACAAAATCACAAACTGCAACAGCTTCTCTGACCCCAGTGACAAATCCACGTGCTGGAAGCTCACACTAACCTGAGGCTGCAGCCCAAAAGCCCTTAATCTCTCTGCCCTCACTTGGGCTTGATGGGAGCTGGGTTTAGCCCATTTGTTTTCCACTTCCAGTTTATTAGACTTTAACTGGGACATGGGAATCCTTCTGAGAGGACAGACAGGGAGCAGCCAGGAGGATACTTAGTGGTGGGTGGTCCTGATGCTCTTGTCTCTTCTGCCGGAGTCTGATATTCCCCAGTATTTGGGGAAAAGACATTTGCCATTATGGTTTTTTTGTTACCAAACCTCATGCTTACCCTCAAAGGGCTCATCAAAGTATAAGAGTGATGGTCTCATCCATTCATCAAGAGATCCTTGCTGAGCAGAGCAAGAGCAGAGGAGCTGGAAGGTGTTTTCTTCTATTTTTGCAGTATCCCGTAAACAGGGTAACGACCCAGCAGCTGGCCCTGGCCTCACTCGCTGCCTGCAAACAAGTGAGTAGGAATCAGTGGGTGAGGGTCCCTAAATTGAGGTGCGATGGTTGGATGTACCACACCACAGAGAGCTGTGAAAGCCTGCACCTTGCTGCTCCTGTGTGAGGGTAAGAGCTGCCACATGAGCCATGGGGGTGCTAGACGCAAAAGGGAGGTGCAGTCCCCTGGCCTGGATGCTGTGCAGAGCCCGCTCAGGCCCCTATCACCCTCTTGCTGATCTTGCTGCTGAGCCAGCGTCAGTAGCACCCATTGAGAGGGGATGGAGCAGGGCTTTGTGCTGTAGTTGAATTAGGGGTGTCCTGAGATGTCTTCAAAGCAGTTGTGGGGGTTGGTGGGCAGCTCTGGAGTAGTAAATGGGGTAGAGCAGGGCTCAGCTGTGGGTGTGGGAGGTTGTTGGAAAGGCTGAAGGCAGCTTTGTGCAGATCAGAGCTCTGATCCCAACTGCTTCCCCAGCACACTGGTATTCTGCTGTTCAGTTAGACCATCCCCATTTGGTGCCCAGACCCTGCTGAGCCTGGGCACTGGCAACTCACATGGAAATGTCTTACTGTGGGCAGAGGACAGTGATGACCTCCCTGTCTCTGCCTTACAGCCCTCTCAACATCTCACTTCCCAGGGGCATGCTGTGTCTTTAGAGTGCAGCTCCCAGCCCTGATAGCACCCGCCTGGTATTCACTGGCGAGACAGACCCAGGCAGCGATGAGTTAGAGATGTCCATTTTCCTGGGGGTTGTGTTGAATTAGTGGATGTGCTGAAAGCCTTTGCAAACCACCCTCTTGCTTCACAGTAAAATACTCCCTGTGATGCTGAAAACAATTTCTCACCCTTTCTTTGCTGAGCTGCTTTCACACCCCCCATCCCTGCATTGACTCCATGTGATCAGCTGCAGCACCTCAGTGCTGCCATTGTGTCTCTCCAGCTGAAGATGCTTCCTGAGTCTGCCCTTGGGTGACCAGCTTCCTTAAGGTTTTACTTCATTATCGTGTTGCTTCTTTCTGGTTTTGCCCTCTCACCTTGCCCTTGCTTGGGGAGACATCAGCAGACCACAGGGTGCAGTGGCAGATTCACACCTTCTTATAGGATTCCCATGACTGAGTGTTGCCTGGGTGGTGCAGGAAGTGGCTTCCATGTTGTTTAGGGCAGGAAGCACCACTGGCAGAGGCTGTTGCATAGGTTAGGTGCTAGTTTGTTCTTGCACACAGTTGTTTGTCCTCTGCACCTTATTCCAGCATCCAGGCTCTCAGATGCAGATGACAGAGCCAGCAGGATGCTTCAGCCATGTTGTACCTACAGCGATCATCAACTTGTTCATGAGGCTGGTCCAATGCCCCACAGCCAGCACCCTTGCCCCTGGGATTCTTTCTAAACCTGTTATATCTATCTAGTTATGATTATCTAGTTAGCTGTTATTACATAGCTATTTCTAAACCATTTCTGCCAGGGCTAGATGCAGTGGGGTAGAAGCTCCTGCATCACAGTGGACTCGCTGTGCTGCCACTACAGCAGTGTTTGGCCTCCTCAAAAAGCCCCAGAGCTGCGACCAGAGCAGCAGCTTGTGGCAGAGCTGAACTGAGGAGGAGCAGCTGGTGGCAATGTTCTTGTGACGTGTGAGATTTTGATGAGCTGTTTTGGAGAGGTAACCCCATCCCCTTTCCTTCTCTAGTTGATGGTCACAGCTCTAAGCTGATAATGCTGGTTTGAGCCTCCTTTCCCATGAAATGACAGAATATTTGGGAAACAAGTGGAGCCAGCAAAATCCGTGGTAATTTAGCACTTTTCTCCTGCTGGATTGTTGAGTACCTGCTTTCACCAGGGGCATGCTGCAAGGTCCTGTCCCAGTGCTGTCACCCAGGGCCAGAGTCACCTATCACAGTCACCATTCTCTTCTTTGGCTGTTTTTTTGTGGTGGCCACAGGAGCTGACATGGCTGGGAGGGGCAGGTCCCCCAAGACCCAGCTTTGCTGCTCAGAGCCATTCTTCAGCCTGGGGACAGCTTGGCACTGGGGGGGTTGAGAGGTCAGTGGCCACACTGTGACATCCCAGCTTTTCCCACGGCCAGCTCAGGAATGGAACCAGCAGCCTTCCAGGGGGTGGGTGAAGAGTTTGGGGCACAGTTGGGCCTTCTCTGAGGAAGGACCTCTCTGGGGTCGCCAGGGCTGTGTTCTGGGTCCCAGTGATCATCAGTAGAAGCATCAGCCCCACAGGGATCCTGTCTCTCTTGGATCTGTCCCCCTGACAGCCCAGGTCTACTCTGACAGTAAGATGAGATACCTGGGTACCAGACCAAGTCCTTCCCCTAACGTAGGGCTCTGAGTGAAGGCTGGTTCCTTTTGGGTGGGTTTGGAGCCCCTGGTGCCTGGGTTGAGTTTGCTGGCTGCCTCATCCAGCAGCTATTTTTAATGGTTATTTTTATTTTCCTGTGCCCACTATAAAAAGATGAACTCAGAATCAACTCCTGTCCTTTCTGGGAACTCAGCCCTGTGTGAAGGGCAGCAACCTGGGGTGGAAGCTCCATGGGGATTCCTTGGGTTGGGATATGCAAGTGCAGTTGAGTGTGATGGGAAGAGGTCGGGTGGGGGAGGGAGGAGAAGGAGGGGAGTGGGATTGGTGTCTCCTCCATGAGAGGACAGGGGACATTGTGCCCCTGGCCATGTCAGCACTTGGGCACAGCAGAGGTGGTGGAACAGAGCTGGATGCCACAGTTCTCTGAGCAGAGGTGAGTGAGAGCAGGGCAAAGAGAAGACTTCTAGCCATGCTTGTGTGGCTGAGTCAACATTTTCCCTGGCTGTTAAGGGTTGAGCTGGGGAGATAAATGCAGCTGTAACCTATGGAACTGTTTATACACTTGTGCTCTGTGAGCAGGGCCAGGCCAAATATCCTGGTTATTGATAGGAGAGAGTGGCTGATTTACAGCTGTCTGCATGGGGACAGGAAGATCTGGTTATTATAACACACTCACCACGGGAAAAGAAGTGGTTTATAGTCACAGACTTCCTGGGGGTGGGTGGAAGGCAGTGTGGAGGAGGGCTGCGTTAGGATCTACACCCTGGAGCAGACCCCAGAGAGAGAGAGACAGTCCAGCCAGAAATCGTAACACACCCTGGTCCTGGGGAGCATTGCTACAGGGATTCACAAGGAGAGAAGTCTCTGCAGACAGACTAACATCTACTGTAATGGCAATTCATAAAGACCAAATCTTCACAGGTGCTTGGTACAGACCCGGGGACTGCAGGGCTGCTCGGTGCAGCTCTCCTCAGCTCCTGCGTGCTCTCACCACCTCCTCTGTCTGCGCTCTGTGACAGGGTTCTCAGAAGAGCTAATTGATCCTATTCCAGTGATACTCTTGTGGTTCAGAAACTGATGGGTCTTTAAACAAAGACTTCAACTGCTGGTAAGAGCAGAGGAGGGGCTGTGAGTCACACCAGCCTCTCAGTGTGGGTCTATTAAGGGCAGTGTGGCACCACTGTCCATGCTGTGATGACCCCTCTTTGATGGAAGCACTTGGACATAACCCACATGTTCACACCCCTCTGTCTGTAGCTCCCCACCACCCCTTCAGCACCCACCTCGCCTCCCCTGCAGACTGTGGGGTGTCTTGAGGGAGCTGGACACAGGACATAGGATGGAGGGATTTATTGAGGCTTCCATGCCTAGCTGGGATTCCTCAGCACTTGCCCAGCCCCACGTAGCAGCTGCAGGAGAGCTGCACCAGTGTTCTGCTTCACTATTCTCCACAAGCACATCGCCTGGGCTGAGATGCTGAGCTGTGCCCAAGCTGTCTGAAAGCATTAAAATCCTCCCCCAGTGCTGACCTGCTGGTGTCCAGCTCTGCTTTTCCTAGCAGTGCAGTCTTTCCCATGGGGCTGCTCTCAGCCTCCCTCCCTGACAACTCTCAGTGAACCTCTGGATGCTCTGCAGAGTCTCACATGCCTGGAAATGGCAGGGACGAGCCATGGCCAGCAGCGCAGGCAGTCCTCTGGGCCCTCAGCAGTCCCGCTCATCCCATTACAGATGCTACTTCCAGCCATGCTCCAGCTCAGGGAAACCTCCCCTGAGCCATGAGCCCCAGGGAGGAAAGCCTGTCCAGGGTTTGTCTCAATTCCTACACTTCTTTCCTGGATTTGCCTACCTGAGCCTGGTTTGTGCTCATGCGGCTGTGGCCAGCACTGCCCTGGGACAGGATACAGTTCCTGAACTGGAACACAAGTGAACCGAGACTTCCCAAATGTCCCTAGAAGTGCACCCTGCTAACGCCAGCCTGGCACTGTGTTGGTTAGAGGGACCAGAGGTTTCAGTGCTCTCCAGGTGTAGATGCAGCAGGATGTAAGTCCATCTATGACAGGAACAGGTGATTTCACATGAGAGTTGACCTGGATTGATCTCTTCTTTCTCAGAAAGCACTTGGTGGAAGCAAACCTTGCCCTTGGATCCTCGGTTGGTTGCCTGGCTGAGTCTGCAGCATCGCTAACAGTTACCGTATCTGGGTGCATTTCAACCCAAAACGTAGCCCATCCCCAGGCCTGTGGTGCTCTGGGAGACTGCAAAGCCATGGAGGGGCTTTTCAACATCACTGCTAGGTGATGCTGAAGGTGGGGAAGGAGCTATCTGCTTTTTGCCGATATCCCACCAGCTCTGCTTCCCCCCAGGGCTGGGCTGAGACCTTACAACGCATTGAGGAGCAGCCGGGCAGGGCTTCGCTGGTGTGGATCACCTCGCTGAGTTCCGCCTCCAGCGTGGTGACAGTGTTCATCGCTTGGGCCACGTGCACCTTGTTGGCTGCCGTCTTGTGCAGGAGGCAGATGAAGATCTTCTTGAAGCCCTTGCGGAAGTGTTTGGAGACCAGAGCGTAAACAATGGGGTTCACACAGGAATTGGCGTAGGAGATAAGATGCGAGAGGATGCGGAGCACATACGTAACGTGGTTGAGGGGGAAGTACCCAAACCAGACGCAGAGGATGATCAGATGATGAGGCAGCCAGCAGAGGCAGAACAGGACGGCGACGATAATGATCATTCTGGTGACCTTGCGCTTGGCCTTCTTGGACTCCGACAGGTCTTGGAGAGGGTCCACAGACCTCCACAAGTAGCGAATAGTCCGCACATAAGTAAGGCTCAGGATCAGCACCGGGATAACGTAGCTAAAGATGAAGGTACAGATGTCCATGACCTTGCGCTGGGAGACCTCCCAGATGGGGTGGCACACAGTCAGGTTGGCCAACTGGAATTCCTGGTAGTAGCTTAAGTAAGGGCCCGAGAAGATGAAGGAAAGTCCCCAGATGAAACAGATGGCCATGAGGGCGTTCCTGGGTGTCCTCAGCTCCCTCGAATGCAGGGGGTACCGTATAGCCAAATACCTGTGTGGGAAAGGGACACGGCTGTGGTCCTGGGCAGGGCAGGGCTCAGATAGCCGCTCCAGGAGCAGAGTGGAGAAAGGGCAAAAGTGATGGGTTTGAGATTTCCAGGAGAGTTAGTCATACAACTGTTTCCCTAGTGCAACCACAGCACAATGGGGTGAGGAGGATCCTCTCTCCCAACTCTGTCCCATCACCCTCTATGCTCCCAGCAGTGCAATTTGCCTGACACAAGCGACAGCATTAGTGAAGGTACAAAGGCAGGAGCAAGTCCCTAGCCTCCCCAGAAACCGTGTTTCTCCCACTAGCATGTGCAAATCCCATCACCCGTTCTCAATTCTGCAATTACCTGGTTCCTTAGTTACACCCAGGTCTGGGGTTTTTGCAGGCCCCTGCTTACTCAGCACCTCTGTCTCCTGCAGCTTGGTGAGATGTAGAAGGGGAGGCAGGGGAGTGCTTTGGCTCAGGGTGGGGTTCTGCTGGGATGGCAGGACTTGTCCAGCCCAGGCTGCCACAGCTTTTCCCAAGACACTTAGAATCATAGAATCATATAATCATTAGGGATTGGAAGGGACCTCAAAAGATCATCTAGTGCAATCCCCCTGCCACAGCAGGATCACCTAGACCAAGTCACACAGGAACACATCCAGGCAGGTCTTAAACGTCTCCACTGAAGGAGACTCCACAACTCCCCTGGGCAGCCTGTTCCAGTGCTCTGTCACCCTCGCTGTGAAAAAGTTCCTTCTCATATTGATGTGGAACCTACTATGTTCCAGTTTACAACCATTGCCCCTCGTCCTATCACTAGACGACACTGAGAATAGCCCAGCTCCATCCTCCTGACACCCACCCTTCACATATTGATAGACATTAATGAGGTCACCCCTCAGGCTCCTCTTCTCCAAGCTAAAGAGACCCAGCTCCCTCAGCCTCTCCTCATAAGGGAGGTGCTCCGCCTCTNGTGTCAGTGACACTACCCAGCTTTGTGTCATCAGCAAACTTGCTGACAGTGCACCCTAATCCCTCATCCAAGTCATCAATGAATAGACTGAACAGGACTGGTCCCAGCACCGACCCCTGGGGTACTCCACTAGATACAGGCCTCCAACTAGACTCTGTTCCATTGACCACTACTCTCTGGCTTCTATCCTGTAGCCAGTTCACCACCCACCTCACTACCTGATCATCTAGACAACTATGCCTCAGTTTGGCTGCGAGGATGCTGTGGGAGACTGTGCCAAATGCCTTACTCAAGTTGAGATAGACCACATGCATGGCTCTGCCATAATCTATCCACCTGGTTATGCCCTCATAAAAGGCTGGTCAAGCACGACTTTCCCTTTGTAAAGCCATGCTGACTGTCCCTAATGACCCTCCTGTCCTTGATGTGCCTGAAGACAACCTCCATGGAAAGTTCCCACAACCCATCTCACAGGTTTCAGGCACTGAAGGCAGCAGCACAAGGAGCTCTCAGCCTGTCACTGGCACCAGCCCTCACAGAGCCAGCACAGGGCGAAACACAGGCAAGAGCCACGGGCTGCCTTCTACAGAGCTTCCCAGTGAAAACCACCCTGGGACAGTCAGTGGGACAAGGGACAGCACTGGGACGGAAAGGGTTTTTTTGCTCACAAAATGGAAGGGTGGGAAAAGCTGTTTCCCGGCTCAGACATCCCAGTGTCATCTACTCCTCGAGGTTTGCCTGCCTTGCTGGGGCTACAGGCAGGGTAAGGGCTCTCCCCAGGAGCTTTGTTTCCCTCTGCTTCTCTATCTCACTTCAGCTGCCCGAACCTGTGGATAAACCCCAGCCCTACAGCTCTGGGGTCTGAAAGTTTCTTCCAGATGGGCCTCGGGGACAGTCCCAATCAAGCCTCTCTGCTGGCACCCATAAGTTTGGGTGGTTTCCTTGCAACATGAGCTGGAAAACACTGCTGGTTGCCTGGCAGGTCACAGCAATCGGGGCTTGACTCCACGGGATCTGCCCGTGGGAGATCCAGGGAAGTGGGAGCCTCAGGATACAGGGAACCCCCCCATCCCCTTTCCTACCTGTCAAGGGAGACGGTGGCCAGGGTGAAGCTGCTGGCGTACATGGTGAGGTAGATGAAGAAGTGGACGGCCTTGCACATGAAGGGCCCAAACACCCACCCCTCCAGCGTGTAGATGGTGGCTTGGAAGGGGACGCAGAAGAGGATGAAGCAGAGGTCGGCCACCCCCAGGTTGAGGATGAAGAGGTTGGTGGTGTTCTTCACCTGCCCGTTGCGCAGCAGCACGGCCAGCACCAGGCAATTGCCCACTGTGCCCACGAGGAAGATGATGAGGTACAGCAGCGGGATGATCACCGACTCGGGCTGCCAGGGCCCTGCAGATGCGTTCATGGCCAGGAGGGCAAGGAGCACTGGGGCCAGGCAGGGCAGTGAGTGTGGAGAATGCAGCAGGGGGGTGAGCTGGGTGGGGGTCTGCAGGAAAGGGAGTGCACAGCAGGGGTGCAAAGGTAAAGGGGTGCACAGAGAGCACAGTGTGGGGAGTATATCTGGGGTTGGAGGGAAAAATGGGAGGCAGCACAGAAAACACAGTGGGGGACGTATTAGGGGTTGCAGGGAAAAAGGGGTGCAGAGCAGGAGTGCAAAGGAAAAGGGGAGCAGTGGGGGTATATTGACTTGAAAGGGAAAAGGTGGGGCACAGAGTGAAGTTGGGGGGTGTATCAGGGGTTGCAAGTGGAAAGAGGGGGCACAGAGGGCAGTTGGGTGTGTATCAGGGGTTGGAGGGGAAAAGAGGTGCACAGGGAGGTCAGCTGGGACTGCAGCTGGGATGCAAAGGAAAAGGGGTGCACTGGGAGCACAGTGTGGGGTATGTTGGGGTTGCAGGGGAAAAGGGGTGCATGAGGGGGTCAACAGAGGGTACACCAAGGGTGCAAAGGAAAGGGGGAGCACAGAGAGCACAGGGGGTGGTATATCAGGGGTTGTAGGGGAAAAGGGGTGCAGGGGGAGGTTAGCAAGAAGTGTGCTGGGGTCGCAGGGCAAATGGCGTGCAGGGGTACTGGCTCCGGGATTTCAGGGTGGGGTTGCAGGGTAGGGGGATGGCCGGGAGCTCTTCACCTTCTCCGCGGCAGCTGCAGCCCTCGGTCTGTCGGTCGGTCGGTGGGTCTGTCGAACCAGCAGTGCAGCTCAGCGCATTCCCTCCCGCCGGCGGAGAGGGGGGAGGCCCGGGGCGGGGAGGCCGCTCCGGGGCGGCGGGCCCGCTCCCCGCATCGCGCCCCGAACCCGCTCCCCGCCGAGACCAGCACCGGGGGATCCTCCAGTTAGGGGGCTTGGCCCCCTGTTCCCTCTAGGGTGAGGAGTAAATTCAGTGGGGTGCCTCGACCCCCCCCGGGAAGGGGCTGGGGTAGCTGGGCTGGGCACCCCAGAGAGATCTGGACACCCTCAGGGGGGTGTCACAGGGGGTTTGTTATTGCCCCCCTATCCCACCGCGGTCACTGGCAGAGAGGGCTTCTCTAACCCCAGGGGGCTGCAGGCTGGGTTTTTTAGGAATGAGGGTCCTCAGACTGGGAACTGTGCATCGCACCGCTAAATCCTTGCACCACCACTCCCCCAGATGAGCTCTGGTTGGCAGAAGAATCTGTATTTGGCCCCGGGAAGGGGGCCGCAGCCAGAACAAATCTGTTTCACATCTTTTCCTGCCAGCAAAATTGACCCTTTTCTTCCTTCAGAACCTTCACGGATAGAAGTCCGGTGACTGGCCAGTTCGATGAGCTCTGTAAGAATATCTCTGCTCCCCAGGCTGCTCTGCCTTGCTCCCACGGAGAGAAATAGCCAGTGTTTCAATTACTCCTATGACTAACCCGCTCCACAGCTTCCCAGTTGCCTTACCGGACAGGCAGATCTAAGCCTTCAGGCAGAACTGGCAACTCTGGGGACAGTCATAGCCCTGTAACATTGCCACCACAGGATATGGAGCCCTTTTAACTCTCAGCAGCCCACAAGCAGTCCCACCAAACCATCTCCCCATCAGCTATGCTGACAAGGTGTGTGGGGAGGCCAATACATCACCTTGGAGTGGGAATTCCGGTCTGAGGATCCCCAAATATGCCATAGAGGTTGCAGGGCTAGCTTGTGGAGAAAGCCCAGCCTCAGAGATCTTCCACCCTGTGAAAACTGCCTTGACTCCCTCAGACACCTACAGCAAGGCACTGGCAATTTGGTTTATGGAAACTGGTGGAGTCTTCGATATCCCTTGAGCTGTTGTTAGCTCATGGAGAGGTCAGGGCAACCTTCATTCTGCAGAGACTTTAAACAGCCAGTTTCTTCCCAAACACCAGTGCAACTCACTACTTGTGGAGCTGAAGGTCAGTACAAGTCCCTCCATCCAGAAACTGCAGAATAAATTCCTGGCCTGGGACATAGACAAGTAATTTGGGCACGGGTGTAGCAGGCTGGGGATGTAGCCACAAAGGGTGGCCAAAACAAAAGGAGGTGCATTGTAAGGCTGCAGGGGTTGGTGGTACAGGGTTGATCTCTGTGTGGCGTGAGCCTCTGGAGCCGGTAAAACTCAGTGGATTTATTGTCTGCAGCTCTCCCTGCAACACTAGCAGCAGCTTAGACTTACTGCCTTGCTGCAAAGCTCTCAGCAGAGGCTCTGCTGGATGTGGTGCCACAGGTTTGTGTCATCCTTCTCTCTCTCTGCCCTGGGGTAAGAGCAGAGCCAGCTCTGCAGCAGGAATCCACACACACAGAGCCAGCAGTGACAGTTTTATTCTTGCACTTACGGGTCTGGCAGATCAGCAAGGATTTGTGCCAGCAAATGAGAAAGGTGGTGTGGCAGGAATGTGCCTGTGATAAACCTGACTACTGGTCCAAACCATTGTAGCTCGGGCACCATATGAGTGTGCAGGGGTCTCTTAGGATGCTATGTGCATGTGTTTGCATTGGGGCATCAGATTAGGGCATTGGATGCTGCAGTTCCAACCGAATCCAGGTCTTTCTGAACCCTGTGAGAGAGGAGCTGTTGTTTGTAAAACACACTTCAACTCACTCTGCTTTGCTTGGTTCAAGCACCTTCCTGAACCACAGTTTGACTTAGACAGGGACTGGATCCCTGGGAGAAGCAGTAGAAACCCAGAGCACACAGAAAAGTCTTAAAAAGTTTGCAGTGGAAGATTGCAGCTTGAGAACTTGGGGTATCTTTTTCCCCTCTCATGAGACAAGAAGAGGTTGGACATGAGAAGTCAAGAGGGCATCACCGAGCCCTTTGAAGGGAGGAAAGGAGCAACCATTGCTGTGTGCAGCAGCAAACTGCAGCCCGCCTCACTGGCCCCAAAGGCAGGCAGAGCCCTGGGATGGGAGATAGGTCTGGGGGAACAGTGACTGGAGCAGCTCATAGTGCTCAGTGTTACACTGCCTGTGTCTGTGTAAGTGCTGAGGACAGCAGGTGTTCAGCAAACAGCTGGGTGTTTGTCCCCAAAGAGGCATCCCTAAACTTGGTTCAAATATTTAAACCCCCTGAGTAAGAGGTCCTCATCTTAAAGGTTTATACCTTTAAATAGCTGCAGGGAAGTGCTCCTAGTTTCAGGTGTGTTTGGGGCTTTTTAATAATAGGAGGTCTCTTTTACCAGGTGTAAACCAGACAGTAAAGCTGCTCTCTACCTAAAGGTTCTGTGGCTGGAGATGATTTTGGCTGGTGCTTGGCTTGGGGTGCTTTAACTCTCCTCTGCCGAAGAGCTGCCCAGACCAGCACCATTGCAGGTGTCCCAGCACCACGAAGGTGCTACAGGAAGGAGAAGCTCCCTCAGAACTGACCTCCACTGGCCAGGTACAGCACAGCCCCTTGGGGATTGGTCCTGTAGATCCCCATACATGGCAAGGCACCAGCAATCCAGGTTGTTGTTGGATTGCATTGATGACAACTTCCTCCTCCAAATGCTGGAGGAACCAACAAGAAAAGGTGCTATGCTGGACCTTGTTCTCACCAACAAGGAAGGGCTGGTGACCAATGTGAGGCTCAGGGACAGCCTTGGCTGCAGTGACCATGAAGCAGTTGAATTTAAGATCCTCAGGGCAACCAGGAGAAAGTTTTCTAAGCTTACAACCCTGGACTTTAGGCTTGCAGACTTTGATCACTTCAGGGATCTGCTGGCCAAAGTATCATGGGATGAAGCCCTTGAGGAAAGAGGGGCCCAGGACAGCTGGTTAGTATTCAAGGATCACCTCCTCTCTGTCCAAGAGCAGTGTATACCAACAAAGATGAAAGCAGGGAAGAATGCTAGGAGGCCTGCACACAAAAAGCAACTCTACAAAGAGTGGAAGGGAGGACAGCTAGAATGGGGGGTATATAAGGAAGCTGCCCAAACAGCTAGAGAGCTGGTTAGGAAAGCCAAGGCACAGTTTGGATTGAACCTAGCCAAAGAGAGCATCAAGAATTTCTACAGGTATATGAATGGTAAAAAGGAGACTAGGGAAGGTGTGGGCCCCCTCAGAAAGGAAACAGGTGAGGTGGTCACAAGTGACATGGAAAAGGCTGAGGTTCTCAATGACTTCTTTACCTCAGTCTTCACTGCAAAGGCCTCAAGCCACACTCCTGCAGTCATGGAAAATAACAGCAGGGACTGCAAGGAAGAGCTGCCCATTGTAAGTGAAGATCAGGTTTGTAATCACCTGAAGGACCTGAAAGTGTTCAAGTCCATTGGACCCGATGGGATACACGCACAGGTACTGAGAGAACTGGCAGATGAAGTCGCTAAACCCCTCTCTATTATATTCCAAAAGTCATGGTGGTCTGGTGAAGTCCCCACTGACTGGAAAAGGGGAAACATAATTCCTATTTTCAAAAAGGGTAGGAAGGAGGAGCCGGGGAACTACAGGCCAGTCAGTCTCACCTCTGTGCCTGGTAAGATCATGGAGCAGATCCTCCTGAAGGCACTGCTGAGACAGGCGAATAGTGAAGAGGTGATTGGGTACAATCAGCATGGCTTCACCAAGGGCAAATCCAGCCTGGCAAAGCTGGTGGCCTTCTATGAACAGGGCACAACATTAATGGAGGAGGGGCGAGCAACTGATGTAATTTACCTGGACCTCAGCAAAGCCTTTGACACTGTCCCACACCAGAATCTGGTCTACAAGTTGGTGGAACATGGGTTTGACGGGTGGACCACTAGATGGGTAAAGAACTGGCTTCATGGCCGCACCCAGAGAGTAGTTGTCGATGGATCCATGTCCAAGTGGAGGCCAGTGACAAGCG
>VXBP01000738.1:517825-570953 GCA_013400115.1 Rhinopomastus cyanomelas | reverse complement strand
GGCTGGATAAGGCTCTGGCCAGCCTGATGTAGGGTGAGGTGTCCCTGCCCATGGTAGGGGAGTTGGAACTGGATGATCCTGTGGTCCCTTCTAACCCTGACTGACTGTATGACTTGGTCTGCGTGATCCTGCTGTGGCAGGGGGATTGGACTAGATGATCTTTCGAGGTCCCTTCCAATCCCTAATGATCCTGTATCTCCCTATTGCCAGAAAGAGGTACCTGGGGTGGGGCATGGGGTTGAGGACTAGGGTGGGTACTGTCACGTTTGCCCCTCATCAGTCTGGCATGAGCCATCACAGCTCAGCACCATCTGGATTTACAGGGTCTCCCAGGACTGAGCCTGTGGCCACATCCTCAGGCCTTTCCTTGGAAGCTCTGGTTAGTGAAAATGCTGCCATTTATTTGAGTCTCCTCTGGTTTGTTCTTGCCAGCTCATGGAGCTGAAACCCTCAGAAATATCCCTGCAGAGCAGCTCTTTGTCAGTGTCTCCAACCCTGCACCCCAAATCACGTTTATTTTACTGGGAAAGACACAATTTCAATGGGTTTCAGCTGGAGCTGAGTGGGGCAGAGCCAGCCCTTGGCCATGGGTCGTGCAGGGCTATTGGGGGGGACTGGGGGAGGAGCAGCCCCAAGTGGATGAGTGGGACAGGGCTGGGAGGTGATTGTGGGAGTGGGGTGGCCCTGTTGGGGCCACCCCTGGGTCAGAGGAGGGGGTTAGGTCTAGGATTCTGATCCTGGGAGTTGGGGGATCAGCCCTGGGATTGGCAAGGAGCACAGGATTGAGCCGTGGGGGTGCTGACCCTGGGGCAGGGGATCGGCCCTGGAGGGAGAGTCTGATGTTGGGGGAACACACTGGGATGGGCGAAGGGCACAGGGTTGGTGTGTGTGCGTGTGTGTGCAGTCCTGAGGGCTGACTTTGGGGCTAGTCGATCAGGAGGGGGTTATGGCTGGGGAATCAACCCTGAGATGGCGAAGGGAACTGGGTTGGGGGGGTGGGGGTTTGATTCCCATATTTAAGGATTAGAGGATCGGGAAGGAATTAGAGTTGTGAGGTCTGATCCTGGGCAATGTCACCCCAGGGCAGGGACAGGAAGACCCGACCCAGTAGGGATGGGGGCGGAGGGGGGGGCTGTATCCAAACCCTGCGTGAGACACCAAGCCCGTGACCCCCGGGTCCTCCTCAATCCCGTCAGTCCCCGCGGCGGCCGCTCTCGCCACGGCCTGGCCCCGCCCCTCTCCGCTTCTGCCCCAGGATGCTCCGCGGCGCGGCCCGGGCGGAAGATGGCGGCGGAGCGGCAGGGAGGAGGAGGTGGCGGGCGCGGCGCGACGGGAGGCGGTGGCGGAGGAGGCAGCGCTGAAGACAACAAAGACAGCAAGGAGAACAAGGAGAATGAGAGGCCGACGGGGGGTCTCGGCGACAGTCTTGGCTTGGAGAGCATCCTGCGGCGGGGGCGGAGTTGCGGGGGACGTGGCAGGGCCAGGGACGTGGCGGACAGTGCGGGGACTCGCAGGCCAGGGGCTGGCGGGCATAGCCGGTGCCGCAAGAGAGGGGCGGGCTGAGTCTGGCCCTGGCCCTGAGGTTTGGCCTAGATGAAACGAGGGAGGCCGCGTGGCATCTCGGAATTATGTGTTTGTTCGTCGCCTTTGCAGCTTCTCTGGAGAAAAGGAAGCTGAGGAGAGGCCTTATTGCTGTCTGCAGCTACCTGAACGGAGGTTGTACAGAGGTGGGGGTTGGTCTCTTCTCACAGGTAACAAGTATAGGACAAAGGGAAACAGCTTCAAGTTGCACCAGGGGAAGTATAGGTTGGACACTAGCAAGAACTTATTCATTGAAAGGATCACTAGGCCTTGGAACAGGCTGCCCAGCGAGGGGCTTGAGTCACCATCACTGGATGTGTTTAAAAATCTTGTTCTGGAACTCAGGGCCATGGTTTGGTGGTGGGCTTGCTACAATTACGTTAATTGTTGGTCTCGATCTAAAAGGGCTTCTCCATTCTAAATGAACCAATGATTTGCCTTCCAAACTGTGACATCTGTGTCTGCTCCGTAATATAATAATAGTAATATTAGTCTGTGGAGCAGGCAGTGTGGGATAAAATAAACCTTAACAGATAACCTGAGATGGCAAATGGGCTCCTCCAGATTTAGCACCTTCTAAAATCTGATGTAGCGAGCAAGGCTCGTGCAGTTTTTGTATGTGAAACTGACCCAGCTGCACAGCTGTGATAGAGCTGATTTTTATCTCCTGGGCAAGATGAAAACCCAAGTGCAGTAGGCTTGCAGTTTTCTCTGTAGCATATGGCAGGTGGTGTTGGATAAGTAACTGTTGAGTTAGCTGTGGATAAAGTAACAGTGCTGGTAGTCTTAGGAGTACTGGAATCAATGAAAAAGTAAATAATGTAAGGAATGTGATTTCCATTGGTAGCTGCATAAGTTAAAAGGCCAAAAAGAATCTGAAAAGCCTGATAATATCTGGAAAAAAGGTAAAATCCTAGGTAGACAGCAGAGATGAGAAGCAGTGTTGAGACTTAACATTTGACTGATTTCTTCTATAAATGCAAACTAGCTCAGTAATAAATATCAGTGTAGTTTTTCAATACTTAAACTACAGAGACTTTCATGGAGAATCCCAAGAAAACTAAATCTCTTGACATCTACCATGTTACACTTTAGAAGTCTGGTGGTTTCTTTGTCTTTTGCTGTAATAATAGTGTTTCTTTTGATTGGGGTCATTGTATAGTCTGCCTTTGGTTTTCCAAGGGGGTTTTGCTTAAGGCTTCTGGGTAAAGCTTAAAAGGGAAATTTTTGTATACAGATAGAGCACAGAGAGTTCTTTTTTTGTGATAGAGAGTTGGTTTTTTCCATAGAATAATCTTCCTTGTAAACTGAGTGAATAACATCAGGAAATGTACAGCGTGCATTTATTCCATAGTGTGACTAAGTGAAGAAAATTAAGTACAGGATGCTCAGAAATTGGCAAATCCACTGAGGGATGGAGATCATGGAGTGACGCTGTGGCATTGCACTCTGTCATGGGGTGCTTGTTATGCTAATACCCAGTAACATTCGAAATGTGTTGAAAAGCTGAGTAGAAAACAAGCCCTTGAATACTTTCCCAAAGCTCTTTTTCAGAGGTTCTGTGTGTCCAGCAGGCAGTTTGTTTGGAGAAGCTGTGTCTGGAAGGCAGCAGTGATTCAGCTCAGTGTCCTTTTCCTGTGAGGTTGGACGCTGAAGGGCAGGAGAGCTTCTCTATTCCAGTTTTGCCAACAGAACTGTGTCACAAGTGTGACTGGAAGGTAGTGTAGCACAGCAAGGGTGGTCAGTTGCAATACCCTAGATGTGTCTGTTGAGCTTGTCTGCCTGAAATGGGCTCTGGAAACAGCAAGACTCTTGTCTGTGAGTTGGTGCCTGTGGTATGTCTTAGTCCTGGCCTTGATGACAGTCATAAAGCTCCAAAGCAAGCAGGGCAGTCAGAAGGTCTTTTAGTATCATCAGTTCTCTCAGCTGTGTGTTTTGAAGAGCTTTTTGTGTGGCCCCATGTTCAAAGTACGTTTAATGAATAGAACGTCGAGAGATCCCTTTCATTATTATGGGTTAGAATGAGGAACTGCTGCCAGCCTATACTGTTGGTCTGCCTTAACGCCTGTCTCAGTCCTTCAGATCGTGAAGGAGTCTCAGCAGCAGCATGGTTTGCGACATGGAGACTTCCAGAGGTACAGGTTAGTAACAGTGTGGATGTTTTGGAGTTACTGGTGAGGTGTGGCTCACTTGCCTTAAATGTAAACCCACTGTAGCAGGCAATGAAAATGATGTACCAGGTTGACAACCTTCTTCAGCAGGTTGCTCCATGTAGAGCAGAGGAAGGTTTTCTTCACTAGATATAATGTGCTGAGACTGTTCTGTTTAAGAGACTGTAGACTGGCTCTGTCATTGCGCTGTGAGAGCTAGCCACCTCACTGATAATCACTGTGCTCCTGTTATATTTTGTGATGTGTTCTGTTGTTAATGTAGGAATCACTGTATCAGAAGTGAGGGCTCAATAAACATACACAAAGAGCTAGACAGTAAGACGAGCATCATTCTGATTATTTTTTTTCCCAAGATCAGGAATTATTAAACATAATCTCACCTTTTTTGTGTTCTATTAAGCAACGGTTTGTAAGTAGCTTTTGAACTACCTCTGCTGTATATTGGGGTTTTTAGCTCTTAAAATGGTGCTTGTCACATCCTTTAGTCCTTTTTTTCTTTTTACTGATTGGACAGAGCAGTAAACAGAAACAAGGTTTTTCTTTGGCCAAACTAACTGTGGTAATTTTTTTTTTTTTAGGGGTTATTGTTCCCGTAGGTTAAGACGGCTCCGAAAAACTCTCAACTTCAAGATGGGCAACAGGCACAAGTTCACTGGGAAGAAAGTAACTGAGGATATTCTGTCAGACAACAGGTAGAGTTGCTGGATGGAATCAAGATTTTGGTGTACTAGGGAAAAGCTTTTTCCACTGCAGTTACTTACTTTTGTGTGAAAAACTGTCCCATACCACATACTCGGCAATGTTTCTTTTCAGTGATGTGTGGTGTTGGTGCTATACAAGGTGAAAGTGCAGTCTGCATTGCAGGGAGCAAGGACACTGGTCAGATCCTGCTTCATCATGTGAATGAGTGGGAGAAGAGGGAACGACAACAGCCCCTTCCTTCTCTTCCCTCATAACTGTGAAACTGGGTTCTTTTGATAATCAGTAAATTACTTAGTGCTGTTGAAGAGGAAATGTTTATTCAGACCTATTGCAGGGTAGCCATGTGAGTCTGGTAGGGTCGATAGTGTAACCAGCAAGGTTGTGGTTGAAGACATAATCCCTTCCCTTTGAACAGAAATACTGGATTGCAAGCTTACTTAGATTTTCAAAATCTGCTAGGGTAGATGCAGAAGAGCCAGGCTATTGGACTTGTCTCCTGTTTCTAGAAACACTCATGATGTCTGTAGTGTCTGTATTCTCCTGCGGGGAAGAGAAGACAAGATGCTGCTTCACCTGTGTTGTTAAGCCAGATGTGCTATAGCACAAGCTGGTGGGAAACCAGGCATGTTTGCTCGTATTGAACCAGTCTGACCCAAAACCATAAATCCCTTGTCTTTGCAGTGTCCGTGGTGCTATAGAATGATAGCAAATCCTCTTCCTCAGTTGAGTAATTGTGTGCCTGTAGTGAGAAGTACAGTAGAAAACAACTCTGCAGATTCACATGGTAAAGAACTAGGGGTGATGTGGCAATACTAGTCTGATTGTCATAATTTTTCATTAGTCGTCTTCTGCCCTGTAGGTATTTGCTGTTGATTCTGATGGATGCAGAGAGAGCCTGGAGTTACGCCATGCAGCTAAAGCAGGAAGCAAACACAGAGCCTCGCAAGCGATTTCACCTGCTGTCTCGCCTGCGCAAAGCTGTGAAACATGCTGAGGAGCTGGAGCGGCTATGTGAGAGTAACCGAGTGGATGCCAAAACAAAGCTGGAAGCTCAGGTAACTGCTGATAATTGGATCTTGTTTTACAGCAAAAGCTGAGCAAGAAACCTTTGGAATTTAGGTGAAGAAACTATTCTTGTCTAGCAATAGATAATGAAGCCCGAGTGATTCTCAAACTGGGTAATTTCTGCCTGTGAATTGCTTGGCCTTACTGTCAGTGCTGCGGCTGGAATTGCAGAAGTAGCCAGTGGCACCAGCCAAGACGAGGACCTGGTATTTCTTAGTTAATGAAATATATCAAATGATTGTCCTTGCTTTGAAGAGCAGAACATTTAATAAAAGTAAAAATAATTGAGAGAGACCGAGATGATGCAACACAGACAGGGAAACTGTTTATTGAGTTACCTATTAAATGCCCTAAAGTAGCCACCTAGAACACAAGACAGGGGTTCCCGGAATACAGAAAGCAACTGTGTTGTGACACCAGCCTCTTTGAACATAGGGTGGTGGTGGCACGTGGTAGTTCAAACTGATGGTCGTAGCTTACAGCTGGGAAAGAAATAGTTCTGGGATGCTCCTTCGTAAGCCATGTTGATTGCATAACAAGCAAGAAACACCTTTGCTTTTGTCTCCTTAGAAATGTAGCAATGTCAGAAGGAAAACATGAAGTAGCTGGTAACTGTAACTCAAATCAGTTCTCTTCTGTGAAAGAAGTGAATGGAAAGAGCAATGCATAATCACTCAGCGTAGGCGTTGCAGCAGCCTTCATGCTAAACGTTGTACAGAGGTGGCTGCTGGCTTGGGGACGTTAACTTGGCCTTATACTTCCACAGGCATACATGGCTTACCTCACCGGAATGCTGCGCTTCGAGCACCAAGAGTGGAAGGCAGCAATGGAGGCTTTCAACAAATGCAAGTGAGTTCCCCAACTTCACTAGCGTCACTTAGTAAATAGTGTTCGATAGTCCTGTAAGTTTATAGACTGCATGTGCAGTATCTCTGAGCTAAGTTAATCCTGCACTTACCTGGGAGGTACTGCTGAGGAAACCACATCCTCCAGAGCAGAGACACAAGCTCCTTCCTCAGTACAGCATCTAACTGCATGTACTCTGGTGTTAATACTGTACCATGGTGTTAATGTTTATGCTTTGCTGTAGGACCATTTATGAAAAACTGGCCAATGCTTTCACAGAAGAACAAGCTGTGCTGTATAACCAGCGTGTGGAAGAGATCTCGCCCAACATTCGCTACTGTGCCTATAATATTGGTAAGAAAAGGAGAAAGTGGTGCCTCATGTCCAGAAAAGAACACGGCTTGATTGCAGGACTTCACAGTTAAATATGGGTCTAAGTGACATAGCAGTGAGCTCACAATGTTTTGGGCAATTTTTGCACATGTTCTGGATCAGTGTAGTGCTGGAGAAGCACTCATTTTGCAGCAGTGTCTTTATGTAAAGACGGAATTCCAGTTTGCAGCGGTTTGCTTATGGAGTCTTAATGAAATTGTAAATTTATCCCTGTTGTCTTTAGATTGCCAATATAAAATCTATTGATTAGCTTTTCTATGGTAAAATAATCTGTGAACACAGATAGAAATGTGATCGTAATTCGTTAATTCTCTCAGGTGACCAGTCTGCTATGAATGAGTTGATGCAGATGAGACTGAGGTCTGGAGGCACTGAAGGTCTTCTTGCAGAAAAACTGGAGGTAACTAATTTTCAGGCTTCAGGCTGAACTATTCACTCACTCTTGAGTACAAATACTGCTGCAGGCACCATTCAAGAGCCAAAACACATCAGAAGAGAGCAAGCAAGCCTGGGCCCTATGGAAAACCAGTCTTGGAACCTTTTGATTTCAAAATAGTTGTCTAACATGGATTTGAAATGTTCAGAGCTTAAAGTTCAGCTCATAAATTCAGGCTGTTCTCTACAGGCACTGATTACCCAAACTCGAGCAAAACAGGCAGCCACAATGAGCGAGGTGGAGTGGAGAGGAAGAATTGTTCCAGTGAAGATAGACAAAGTGAGGATCTTCTTGCTGGGGCTGGCTGACAACGAAGCAGCGATTGCTCAGGTAATTCAGAAGCCATCTGAATTACCAGCTGGTGGTCTGTTTCTTTCAATGTGCAACATAATATGTGGTATCTGGACTAAAAGCTTCGTCCAGCTTTTAGCTGGAAGACTGTAAGTGTTGATTATAACCCAAAGCTGAACTACCGTTTACAGTCTCTGCAGTGGTAGCGTGGGAGATCTGTTCTGCTTATTACTGCTCTTCTGAACACGGTGTGCTGACCAGAGCTGTATCCTTTCAATGCCACAGTGATTCCTTTTTGTAAGTGACTAAAAATGTAGGTTACTATTTTAAGAGTAATTGGTTTTAAATAACTCTTCTAATTTCTGGAAGTATCTTGCTCAAACACTCTGAACTGCAGAGCAACCAAAAGGAAAAAGGAGATGCATTCACTGTGTTTCTTGAGCAATAAAAAGCTATTTGGCAGGTGAAGCAGGTGCTGTGAGGTTCGTAGTGCTCGATTCTCGACTCATGCAAATCCTGGAGTAGGAAGAAGATGACTACATGTCAGGATGTAAATCAATGTCAGATGTAACGGTTTTGAAACACTTGCCATTGCACACACTCTGCAAGTCTTTAGTTTGCAGCCAGGTTTGCCATGTGGGGCTTTTTCCTTGGAAATGTTGCCCAGATGGGTTTTCTTCCACTTCCCAGTGGCCCCATGCAGTACTCTTGCTGTTTGAAAGGGCAATGAGAGGATCTTTAGTAACAACTGCAGCCTTCTCAGCATCAAAACCCATTTATCACCAGAGGAATGATGGTTTAGGTGATCCTGCTGTTGCAGGCGAATTGGACTAGATGATCTTTCGAGGTCCCTCCCAATCCGTAATGATTCTATGATTCTATGATAGATAGAAATTTAAATGATGAAATGAAAACTCTACAAAGATATAAGGCAAACGAGCGTGAGAGGAGATAGCATGAAGAAGATAGTCTGTGTAGGATAAACAGGATAGAGAGATTGAGAAAACTGGAACTTTTTAGTTTGGATAAAAGAAGGCTCCAAGGGGGTTTACTCACTGTCTGTAAATCCATGAAGGGTGAGTGCCAAGGAGAAAGAAATCCTCTCTTTTCAATGGTGTCAGACAGGGCAAGGGTTAGTGGGTGCAAGCTTGAACACAGGAAGTTTCACCTCAGTATGAGGAAGAACTTTACAATCAGGGTTATTAAATATTGAACAAGTTGCCCAGGGAGATTGTGGAGTCCCCTTCTCTGGAGATGTTTCAGACCCAGCTGGATGCAGTTTTCTGTAGTTGATTTAGGCTTTTTAAGTGGTTATGCTGTTCAGTAATTTGTATCCTGCTTGAGCAGGAGGGTTGAACCCAAAGGCCTTTGAAGGCCCCTTCCAACCCTAATAAACTGTGTCAATTTAAATGAAAACCCCAGGAAGGTATTAAGGGAAACTCCAAGACAGTGTGAGCAGTATGAATCCACTGTGTCAGGACCAGCCTTGTTATGTCGTGAATTGTGTGTTGCTGGGTTTATTTTTGGTAGTGCACGTGTATGGCCAGAAGGTGGAAGTGCAGCTGAGAGTTCAGTGTTCTCTCATCTAGTTTTCATCTTGCTGGGCTAGCAGTGGGACCCTCTCAGTGTAGTTGCCCTTTGTGTCCCATAAAACTGTGGCAGAACAGCATTTGTTCTCCTCTTGCTTTGTGTTCCTTGGAAGCTCTGACTGAACAGAGGAGTTGTGTGGTACCAAAACGTGAGAGCTGAGAGTGCAGCAGCATTTACATTTCCAGAGGGCCAAATTCTGCAGTTGCTGTGTCAGGTCTGGTGAGACAGTCTGGCTTCAGCTAAATGTGTTGTGCTTCCTGGGATCTTGGCACATTTATGTTCATCTTCACTATGCTTCATTAGAAGCCAACATGATTGTCACTGCCTTTATTTTCTTACTGGTAACAGGAGAAACAGAACAATTAAACCAAACTGAAATAGGAAGTTCAAGGGTCTGTTAACTGATAAGTAGAAGTGAGAAGGCCACAGGGCAAAGCAATAGAAATCTGGAAGTTCAGAAGACAATTGAATCACCAGCCCTGCACTAGTATCTTGGTTTTATTCTCTGATACCTCCCAAATAAGAATCCACATGTATTTATGCATAGAATCAGCTCAGGAGTTTTTGCTTAGGAAGGAAAGCCTTTGTTTCGTTTTCATTGCATGGCCCAGCCCTTTCCCTGTTTATGCTTCACTGATGATCTGGCTCTGTCTGTTCTCATTTTTGTGCGTACAGTGAAATTGCTGTGCTCCTCTGGGTGAGGTTGAGAATGCTGTCTGACTCGTCTCTGGTTATGCTCAGTAGCCAGTCCCACCTTAAGCATTCCTGCAGTAAATCTTAACAAAAAAAAAAAAAGAACCAAACCCAAAAAACCACCTTCATCTCAGGTGAAGATACCTGAGGCTTTGTGAGGGAGTAAAAATAACATCCCTTGATGGGTTTTCAAACCTGAGCAGAAGCAGAGACGGTCTTAATCAGTAAGAGCAGGTCCAGAGGAGCAACAACATTGGGGAAGGGACTGGATGAGAAGTATGATGAGGAGAGGCTGAGGTAGCTGGGGATGTTTAGCCTGGAGAAGAGGAGGCTAAGGGGAGACCTTCTCTCTGTCTACAACTACCTGAAGGGAGATTGTAGTCAGGTGGGGTTTGGGCTCTTCTCCAAGCAGCTAGTGACAGGAGAGGGCAGAGCCCGAGGCTGCTGGAGGTGGGTTAGGTTGGATGTTAGGAAGCCCTTCCTCACGGAAAGGGTGATCAGGCACTGGAATGGACTGCACAAGGCAGTGGTGGAATCACCATCCCTGGAAGTGTTGAAGGTTGGCCTGCCTGTGGCCATCAGTGCCCTGGTCTGGCTGATGCGGTGATGTTAGGTCATTGGCTGGGCTTGATGATCTTAGAGATCTTTTACAGCCTAAATAATTCTGTGATGCTGAGTCTTGAAAATCCCCATCTGTACTTTCTCAGTTATCAGGTTGGAGACCAAGTTGGTTTTTAGCTTCACTGTTTAATTTGGCACAGGCTATGCTGATCCATTCAGCAGAGATCAGGCCTTAGCAATGTTTAAAACAAAACTGAGTTTTCAAATTTTGGGTTTGGGGCAGAAGGCCAGGAGCTGCTTCTTTTTTTTACAAAACTTGTGGTGACAGCAGAAAAGCACTTGGTTGCTCCTGCCACTAAAGCACAGCTACTTTAAAAGTGCTTCAAACCAGCAAATAATTACGCACTGTGACCATTGTTGGAGTGGAAGTGTTAGAAAAGATAATAATCTTCATGTTCTTACCACATGAGGAGTTTAAATCAGCATAACAAGAGCAGTCTATACTGGTAGTTTGCCAGCTGCCAGTAATGCTCAGCTCTTCCTCTGTTTCTGGGCCTTTCTCATAGTGCAGTTCAATCTCTGCTCTTCTCAGAGCAGTGTGGGTGCCTTCGTGGAAGGGAAGGGAGTTGCTGGGAAGGTGATTGTGGCAGGGATGAGGCAAGCAGAGCTATGTGTGCTACTCCTCCTCTGCACTGGCCATGTTACCTGCAATTTCTGTTTTCCCCCTAGAATACAGTGAAGGCAGGTACAGGTTGGAGTTTATGTACCTGTGAATCTTAACAGCATCGTTTGGGAGAAACTCTGTTTATTCTTATCAACTTGCATCTTGGGACACAAAATACAGAATTTTCTAATCAATATCTGCCTTAATCTTCTTTGGCTTTTAGGCAGAAAATGAAGAGACAAAGGAGCGATTGTTTGAGTCTTTGCTCAGTGAGTGCAGAGATGCCATTCAGGCTGTTCGGGAGGATCTGAAACCAGACCAGGTAAGCAGCAAACGTCAGTGTTTCTACTTTCAACAGCTCAGTGTTTCTTTGGGACTGACTTATTACTGTTAAACGTGTTAAACAGTAAAAGTGGCTGGGATTTCTTTAATGAAAAATCACAAAGGAGTCTTTCACCTTTGATTTGATTCTCTTCAGATCTGGGGAGTGTGAATAGCGTTGCAGAAGCCCTCACTATTTGGCTTGCAAAGCTGCTACTGCTTCCTTCGTTTACCCAAACCTGGAGTTGTTGTTTTCTTCTCAACTGCCAGTTGTAGGTAAATCATACAGTGTTTTGTCCTCAATTTCTGCAGAAGCAGCGGGAACACTCTCTGGAAAATGATTCTGGGAAGGTGTCCAACATCCAGTACTTATACAGGTAATAGGCAAGCATTGCTGCCTGTACTGGTGCTCTTATGTCAAGATTTTATTTGTTTGATTTCATTTTATGGGGTTTTGTTCCAGGGCTCTCAGATCTCAAAGCATGACTGTAGGATAAGGATCTGACTCACACAGCTTTGAATATGTTTTACTTCAGACTCTTGTTGACCTTTCAGATGCTTTTTCCCCTGCTAGTATCAGCCTAGATCCGAGGGGAGGAGTTTTTTCAGAACAAACAGTAATGGCTGAGTAGTTCCAACAGTCTGCTAATAGTGTTTTATCTCTTTAGTTATTTGACTTACATCAAGCTGTCGACAGCCATCAAGCGCAACGAGAGCATGGCAAAGTCTCTGCAGAAGGCTCTGCTGCAGCAGCAGCGGTCGGAGGAGGATGGCAAGCGCACGCCAAAGCCTCAGGACCTCATCCGTCTGTATGATATAATTTTGCAGGTAATTCTGGGAAAACCAATCTTAATCTCCATGCTAACTGCAGAACTTGGGTTCAGAACATTACTGTAGAAAATACAGCTATGCAAGTGAGCTGCCTGTGTAGTCTGGAGGGCAACTCGGTATACCTGCAGTTACTTTGCTGAAGATGTACAACATCTGCATGAAGCACAAAACCTCTTCTTCATTGTGAGCAGAAAATGCTGCTGGAATGGGTGCTCTTGGCTGGACACTGCGGTTTAAAAATAGTTCTTATGAGTGTTTTAGGCAGCACCCTGATAGCTGTCTTGGTTTATGGTGGCCAGAGGAAGTAGCAGCTAAAAATACTTGTTCTTCATAAGCAGTTTCCCAATTTCTCACATAAATTTTCTATTAAGTGTGGGAGCCTGTGACTGAAACAGTTGTGAGTGGGAAAGGGAAATGCCCTATGAAAGAATTAATTAATATGAAATCTGAGGAGTCTTTGTCGTCATTCCTGTTTGTGTCAGGAAATCTGTCCTGAGGGCAAACTTGCCCAGGTTTCAGTGAGTGTCCTTCACAAGGTTAGCACAATTAGAAAACTGGAAACAATTTCATGGGAGTGGTACTGCTGACTTGTTAAAGGGGGCAGCTTTCTCTTACTCCAGCAGATTTCAAAGGACAACACCACCACATCTTTTACTCTGCCTCTCTTTTGAACAGAACCTGGTGGAACTGACACAGCTTCCTGGCTTGGAAGAGGACAAGAACTTTCAAAAAGAGATTGGATTGAAGACACTTGTGTACAAAGCTTACAGGTGACTGAGAAACAGCCAAGCTCTCTTTGGCAAGTGCTAAATCTTTGGAGGTTATTATAGCAAAGCTCTGTGTCTTGTGCAGGACTTTCGTGCAGTTTCTTGTATCCATTTATAAGTGAGGACTGGGTGCTGAGGAGAAACTGGCCACTGGTCCCTGGTAATAACTGCTGCTGTCAGTCATGCAGCAGTGAATTACAGGCATGTCAGGGATCCACTCTTTGCTGTTGCAGGTGTTTCTTCATTGCACAGTCCTACGTCCTGGTAAAGAAATGGGGCGAAGCTCTTGTTTTATATGAGAGGGTGCTGAAATATGCCCGTGAGGTCCAGTCAGGAGCTGGAGCCCATATGAACAGCCTGAAGGTAGGAACCCAGTTCTGTGTGGAGAAGTTTCTGCAGTTGATGGAGCAGATCTGCCCTGGTATTTATTGTCTGTTAATTGCTCGGCCATCACGGTTCAGACTGATCTTTGAGTAGGGAGAAGAGTAATATAAATGTGACTTCCTGACATGCTCTAGTAGAGAGTTTCTAGTGATGTGGAAACTGCCTGCTTTGGAGGAGAGGCAGACGTGCTGTAACATCTTCAAAACTATTTACCTCTTCTTCTCACATGCTTTTCCAGTTACACTTGTGTAGTGCCTGAAGGATTGTACGGCAGCTTTTCTTCTTGTGGGAAGGCTTATTGGCACTAGGACATACTTTTTATTTCTTCCTTTGTCAGGTTTTACCTTTGCCCTAACTCTTAACTTGGCACATTTCAGACTCTCAAATAATTTTCTTTAATGGCATAGGAGCTGCCTGATGTTCAGGATCTGATCACTCAAGTCAATGCAGAGAAATACTCCTTGCAAGCAGCCGCTATATTAGGTGAGTTGCACAATTATGCTACAGCTCTAACATCTCAGGAATAGGCCCCTTGCAGCTATTTAATTGTTTTATTTTATTGATGAAGATCCAAATGTTTTCCCCCTTTGCTCTGATCTGTGCTCTGACTCTGGAAAACACTTCTCCCACCCTGTTGTAGCTGCTTGTAGTTGTGTAGTGCAGCTTGGCAACCATGACTAGACATTAGGCATCGTGCTCCCTGCCCAGAGATGCAAAACCACTTGATGCTTTGGTAACGTGCAAAGAACACTATCAAGTGTTTAATTTTTTTTTTCTGCAAACAAATTGGCCCTACTGATCCCAGTACTGCCCAACTGGGAGAGCTGCTGAGATGTTCTCTTCTTTCCGAGTATGGACGAGGTTAGCAGAGTTTTGCTGGGGGAATGAATAACTTCTATGATTTCTTGTGCCGGAGTCTGCTTCTCATCTGCTGCTTTGGGTTTACCCCAGAATCTGCCTCTTTCAGGAGCCTTTCGCAACAATGTGAAGGAGAAGCTCTCCATTACTGGAGTGTTGGCTGTAGATGAGTAGGTGCTGTCATCTTAGTCCAGAAAGCAAGTTGATTCGATACAGTATAGCTTTGCATATCCCAGAGATCAAGGCTCGTAGCTGAGCTTAAAGGTCAGCTGACTCCTGAGACAGCTGTACTTTATGCCAAGATCTAACCTGTTGTTCTTACCATGTTTTATTCGCTTGTTCAGATGCAAATGATACCAATGAGACTGAGTCTCCATCTCAGGTCAAGGATGGAAAGGTAAGAGCAAAGAACTTGGGCATATTCCAGTGCTGGTCTTAGTGAACTTCTCTTTTACCTGAGTGTCTTTTATAACTCAAACCATGTAATTCTGGATGGAGTTTGGCCATGACTGGCATATATAAGAGTTTTTATTAGGCTTGGTTTCCTTCTGTGTGTCCTGAAGGTGACTGGCAGTGGGGTTCCTTGGGTGGAAGATGGCATCTGCTCTACAGCTTCCTGTGTGGCATCTTTTGTCATTATTTATCTTTCTCCCTGCATGTAGGAAGGTTTCTCAGAGATCCAGTGATGCTTTGACAGGGGTTCTAATAGTTTTCAAGGGCACAGGATGTCTCACAAGGGAACCTTGGCTTCTGTTGGCTCTGTTGCTGCCTTACGTCTCTTTCTGTGTTTGACTCTTGATTTGACAAGTGTATAACTTGTGTCTGTGTGTTGATTTCTTGCAGCCACTCTCTGAACGGTTTGAGACTTTCTGTCTGGATCCTTCTCTTGTCAGCAAGCAAGTCAGCCTCGTGCACTTCCCTCCAGGCTTCCAGCCCATTCCATGCAAACCCTTGTTCTTTGACCTGGCCCTTAATCATGTTGTTTTCCCACCTCTGGAGGACAAGGTGGAGCAGAAGGCCAAGAGTGGCCTCACAGGATATATAAAGGGCATCTTTGGATTCAAAAGTTAACCAGGCCCCCCCTGAGGAACAGAGGTTTTATTCTGTGTTGAAGGCAAAGCTCCAAGAAGTTCTAATACACAAATATCTGCACCTGAAACCAACAGAGGGAGGTTTTACCATCTTCATCCTTGTGTTCTGTGTATATGTCTGTGCACTTGCATTCTCTCCATGGTGTATTAAAGACACAAAACAATCTATTTGGAAACATGTACACTAAAAATAGCTAAAAATGAGCTGGAGCACAGAGAAATTCCATTCTGCTTGGAGAAGTGGGAACTTGCTTTGCAACCTGTGGCCCACTGAGGGCCAGTACACATCTGATTACCATGGACCATGGCATAGGTTTCATTTGATTCCTCCCTCTGCTCTGTTACTTGACACTATAATTTGGTATTTTGTTCTAAAAATCTGGGTGTGATGGGGAAGCGGAGGCCCAAGTAGATGCAGAACCGAACCAGCAAGGTGAGGCTGCCTCCATGAAGGCTGTTAAACAGCAGCTGAGGGGCCTGACTGCTCCTTCCTTTCAACAGGACTTCCTTTGTGTACTTTTAAAACGTGTAGTGTTCAGAAATGACAAAGTGGAGCCTCTTTATCGATGCGGATGGCAAATACCCTACCAAACCTTATCGGTTACCCCTGTTATGGTGGAGTATCACCTCAGGTTGTACTCTGGGCTAAGAGGATCCTTCTTTATTGACACGTTTGGTTAATGCCTGATTACAGTGTAGAACCTAGTCCTACAAGGCTTTTCCTGGGGAAACTGGCTTAATGGGTGGCTTCAGAAATAGCTACTTGCTCTTCATGGGAAGTTGGGTCTCTGTGTTTGTTTTCTTTCTGATCTATCTCTGCCTGAAATCAAAAGGATTTTTTCCTGGAGTTCTTCCACTGCTTTTTTTCCCCTCATCCCTCTGTCAGCAGATAGACCTGACATGAGGAAGAAGCAGGGGGTCACACCAGTCAGTTCTTGACGATTGTTCTCTGCTGTGCCAGATGGCTTTTTTATACTGTGCCCAAGTGCTATGGAGATAGGCACTTCAGGTGATTTCATAGTGGTGATCAGAAGCCCCACAGCACATGGGCAGAAATGTTCCTAAATAAAAGTATTTGGTAGTTTCCACCAGCAGTGTTTGGGTTTTCACTCGAGCTGTAGCTGGAAAGTGAACCAGCAGTTTGCTTGAGCTGCCTTTGCTCCTCTGCTGTGGTCATCTTGCCCTGGTGCTGCCTCTCCATATGTAGGCACTGGAGTTAATAGTGCTGGGAATGGGTCCTGCTTTAAGTGATGAGGTGGTGGTTGTTGTGGGAGTTCTCCATGCAAGGAGAAATGTCAGGAAAGTGATGGGGATTAACAATTCACGTTAGGTTACTTGGGATGCTTGCTGCTTTGTTGGTCTGATTTGTGAGTTCTCAAAGTACAAAATGGCTTTTGAGAGGACACAGTGCTCAGAAGGGGAGGAGGAGGAACACCTTGTTTCCATGCTGCAAAAATTAAACAGTAGGGAGTCCTGGTGCTCCAGCTAATTCCTTTGCTTCTGGCTGACCAGGGTTTTACAAGAGAAGGAAGAGTGCAGAGCTGGAAGAAACATGGAAGACCATTTATTCAGATGAGTTTCTGGAAGATGTAGTGTTGAATTTCTCTTCTCCATAAAACCTGTTTCCTTGTAGACCAGGAAGTGCGCAAGAAGCAGCGCAAGCATCTGGTGGACAGTCTGCGTTGGTGCTTCTCACTGTGTGTGTTCATCTGAGCTCCTCTCTTTCCAGTTTTGTATCAGAGCCCTTTGAGAATGGTTCTGGTTGGTTTGCAAACCAAAATCCCTTCTACTTTCCTCCTGAAAGTCCTTGTGGTGCCTGGATTGATCTCAGTGGATCTCGCACTGTGGTGAGGTACTGATTGGTTTCTGTTACAAAGAGCTCAGAGAAATTGGCCTCTTTCTATCCATCTACTGGCAGATAGTTGATTAGTTGAACAATCAAGTTTTATTCCTGACCTCTGAGGTGTGTAGTTACATGGAGCATTGAGAACACCCAGAACACTGAGCACTTGCTGCCTTATTCAGAGGATCAAGGTCACACCATCACCTGGGGCTACTTAACCCCTGGGGAATGGCCACAGTTCTGGAGGAGGCTCTTCCCAGAGGCTCAGATAACCACGAGCCTAGCTCAGGCAGGTAATTTGGCTCATTTGATGTTATGCTAATGGCAAGTGAGTAGAGCAGGGTATGTACTGGTGGCAGCGTGACTCAGGTGATGTGGAAAGCACTAGGAAAAAATGGAAAAAAGAAAGGGTTGTTTAGTTTTAACAAGTCTTAAGTGTCGGGTTCTGCATTTTGGTTATAACAATCCCAGGTAGAACTACAGGAGTTCTCAGGTAGAGAGAGACTTGGGGGTGTTAGTGGATAGCAAACTTAACATGAGTCAGCAGTGTGCCCAGGCGGCCAAGAGGGCCAGTGGCGTCCTGGCCTGCATCAAGAATGGTGTGGCCAGTAGGTCAAGGGAGGTTATCCTTCCCCTGTATTCGGCACTGGTTAGACCACACCTGGAGTATTGTGTTCAGTTCTGGGTCCGTCAGTCTGAGAGATGTCGAGGTGCTGGAACGAGTCCAAAGAAGGGCAACTCGATTGGTTAAGGGGGCTGGAAGATAAGCCCTATGAGGAGAGGCTGAGGGAGCTGGGTTTGTTTAGTCTGGAAAGGAGGAGGCTCAGGGGTGATCTTATCGCTGTTTATAACTATCTGAAGGGTGGTTGTAGTCAGACAGGGGTTGGTCTTTTCTCCCTGGCCACTGGAGACAAGGCAAGGGGTCATAGTCTTAAGCTCCATTGGGGAAGGTTTAGACTTGACATTAGGAAAAAATTTTTCACTGAAAGAGTGATCCGGTTTTGGAATGGGCTGCCCACGGAGGTTGTTGAGTCACCATCCCTGGAGGTATTCAAGGTTAGGCTGGATGAGGTGCTGAGTGGCATGATCTAGATGTTAGATGTTAGGATTACTGGGTTTATTTGGATTTAGGTTGGACTGGATGATCTTTAAGGTCTTTTCCAACCTTATCGTTACTGTGATACTGTGAAAGTATTAGTGATTCTCGCCACCTGCATGAGGAGAACCAGTCTTGGAAGGTTTATTGAGTCTGTGCAGTGGAGCTTGGAGTGGAGGAGGTGAGGCTGGGACAACAGTTGTATGGGAACAGCCCAGGCAGGCGAAGTTTCTGATACCACAGAACAAATAGAGTGTTGGCTGTGCTTGAAATGGCTGGAGTGAGAGACAGAGCACAGGTCCATGGTGCTTGGAGAGTGGCTTCCTTGTTGCTCTGCTCTTTCATTAGGCCACACTGTTTGCTTCCAAGTGTTTGGGCTCTTTCCATGAGTTAATTGGCAAGTAGGGCCCCACGACTGCCCTCAGACAGAAGCTCCAGCAGAGTGGGTCAGGTTTATTCTTTTCATCAACTTTTCCTATGGAATACCTTTGGATTTAGCAAGGAATTGTAATTACAGGCTGAGCTGCCATGCCTAGTACCATTGCATCAGTTAAAACAGGAATGAGATGTACATCAAGGGCCGCAGCCTCACCATCAGTGACAGACCTGCGTCCTAGGACATGTTTACTCCTGCTCGTGGACTTTGAGGGACCTGGTGACAACAGGGTTGGGTCTTGAGGAGCTAATGGGATACATGAGAAATGATTAGCGTGAACCTGGTGGGGTGTTGTAAGCTGAAGCTGTGGTGGTACTGGAGAAAGCTGTCACAGAATTACAGAAAGTTAGGGATTGGAAGGGACCTCAAAAGATCATCCAGTCCAATCACCTTGCCAGGTGAGTTTTAAACATCTCCAGAAGAAGGGGGCTACACAACCCCCCTGGGCAGCCCATTCCAGTACTCTGTCACCCTCACTGGGGAGAAGCTCCTCCTTGTATTGATGTGGAACCTCCTCTGTTCCAGCTTATACCTGTTGCCCCTTGTCTTATCATCAGACGCCACTGAGCAGAGCCTGGCTCCATCCTCCTCACACCTGCCCTTTCCATATATATACTCCAGTGTTTATAAACGCATCAATGGAGTCACCCCTCAGTCTCCTTTTTTCCAAGCTAAAGAGACCCAGCTCCCCCAGCCTTTCCTCATCACGGACACACTGTCTAACCTAAACTGCTGCAGGTGAGCATCACAGCAGCCTCTCTGAGGACTTCGTGGCTGCTGTGTTCTCCTGCTGAGCTGGTTGCAGGTTTGGCTGCAGCTTGTACTGCATGTGCCTGGAACTCGGGTGTGAGAAGTCCTTGTGCAGTTAGTTCCTCCTGGGAGGAGACCTGAGAGGTGTCTGAGCTCCTCATAGCTCTTGCCAGCAGCCCCATTAGAGCCGCAGGCACAAATCACTCCATGGTGTCCAGCTGGGGATGTGAACTGGGAGTTTGCTCACTTAAATCCAGATCACATCAATCACTCCTTTAGGTGGCTGCTCCTCCTCTCGAGGATGGTACTGATGTTTTCGAGTACAAGAACAGTAGGTTGTCAGTATTTCTGGCAAAGACTAGCCCTTTGGCAGCAGGAATGTGTGGTAGGTGCCCAGTGGGAGGCTCCAAGAGGAACAAAATAGAAAGCAAAGGTCCTCAAAGTGCTCTGCAGAGGTGGGCTGGCAGCAGCCCCTGTGCTCTGAGCTTTCCTGGGGCTGAGGTAGCAGCAGCAGGAGCTTGGTGGCTGCTTTGCCTTCTCCTCCCTCCCCTGTTTTGGATTGAGGAAGCACTGGGCAGCTCTGCAGGTTGCAGCTGCCTGTCCAGCACAGCTCAGAAACTGCTCAGGTCCCTCTCCTTCCTCGGACACGGCCCTGGGACTTGGCATGGAGTGACTCGGTGCTCCAGGAGCGGATCCAGCAGCAGTTCGTCAGGACACACCTACAGCAAAGGTTGGTGCTTCTCAGGCTCACCCAGCCCGTGCCGATCGTGAACAGGTTTGTGAAATGCAGCCGCTCCCTGACCCTCTCCCTTTGGGTGAGGTCTCCTTGGCCTGAGTGTGCTGCTTTGTGTCTGAGGAGGAGCGGCTGGGTCCTTTCCTTTCCTGCTGCAACGTCACTGGTGCTGCCGGCTGGATAACTGCCGCTGTTGCTGCAAAAACCCTGTCTCTTGTGAAAGAGGATTGTGGTGGGATCCCAGTGGGGACTGAGCCAGCAGGTCCTTGCTGTAGCATCCCAGCCTGAATCCCCACAGCACCCCTGGTCTTGGGTTTTGTTTGTATTGGGAATTTATGTTTTGCACCAGGGAGAGGTCAGTGCTTTGTCTGTGCCAGGTGACAGTGTCTGGGTTAGAGCTGAGCCTCAGCGCACATTCCTGCGTGGGAGGGAGGTGACTCTGGCCATCCCTAGACCTCACCTGGGCTGCTGCGAGCAACCCGGGGTGAAAACCTTCCTACCGCTAAAAGCAATAAAGTCTCAGAGGTAGAGGCTTCAAACCCTTCAGAAGGTGTAGTTTGCATGGCTGTTGTGTGCACAAAGCCTTGGGTGCAGCTTTCATATGCTGCAGTCCTACCGAATTAACACTTGCACCCAGGTGTATTTAGCACTTCTACGCTCTGCCGTGCTGTCATCTTTGGCAGACTCCTGCAGTGCTGGGCACCCGTGGTGCTGGGGATTATTAAAGTTAAAACTCTTGCTCTGGAAACAATTTCCACGTCCCTCCCTTGCTGGGCTGCAGGTCAGTGCTGTCCGTACACGGAGCAGACACAAGGTTTGCCTGAGGCTCGCACGCTGTGCAGGAGGATTAGTGACTCCCATCCCAGTCCGTGGTCAGTGCAGGGAGCAATGCTGTGGCTGTGGTGCCCGAATGACTAAAGAGCAGCATCAAAGCCTCTGAATTATCTTCAGTGGTTGCCTTTTTCCACAGAAGCCAGAGAGCATTTAATTTTCTCAGAGCAGCAAATGAAGACCGGACCGGCCAAGTCTGGTCACACAGAATTAGTTGTGGCAGATGGAGTCATCCTGCTCCAGTCCCTGCCTGTGATGCACAAGCTCTCACCACTGAATCAGGCGGGAGAAGCTCCCAAATGGAGCTTTGCAGGACATTCACAACTGATTGAGAAGGTTTTAGGTATTCTGGCTGGCAGATGTGAGCCAGCCCAACAGTGCTCTGCTGCTGCCAGAGGTGAACTGGGCTCCAGTGCTGCCCTCCTGCCTCAGGATGGGTTTGCAGGGGCTGAGCTCTACTCTCTGCCTTCATAACCCAGGAGGGTTTTCTCCCCTCTCCCCAGTAGCTCTGCACTGCAAGTGGAGCCCTTCCATGAGCTTGGCTTGGTTTGGAGGGTGTCTGGAAGCACGATCCATCCTAGCTGGTGTGTCCAGGGTGTGTGAACATCCTCCTTCTGAATGCCCTTCAGGTCTGGCTGGACAGGCTGCTCCAGCCTGGAGCCCTCTCTTCTGAGCTCCTTCTCCTTCCCTCAGCTCTTTGCATTGAGACCGTAAGTTTTCCACCAAGCAGGATCTCCAGGCTGACCCAGGTGTGTGTGTTTCAGCTGGGCCCTGATCATAGAATTGTTTGAGTTGGAAGAGAACTTCAAGATCGTCAAGCCCAGCCATTAGCCACACACCATCCTGAAGGGGTATGTGTGCATTACAGGGTCTCAGCATTGCACTCGAGTGTGGAGGCACAGAGGAGAGCACCTCTATCCCTGCGTTTAACTTCCCATCACCCCTACACGGCCAATTGCCCAGTGCTGTAGCCCAGAGTTTGCAGGGGATGGTCCCTTTTCCAGGGCTCTGCAGCTTTTCTGGGAGATGTGGAAGAAACTGGCCCCAAAAACTCCGATGTCCCACCATGATTTCACAGGGTGCTTCTCCTACTGGGCTCTCTGTGTGACAGCTGCTTTTCCAGGTAGTGTTTACTGACCTCTCGATGCCTGTGAATGATCCAGGACACATCTTGTCCAGGTCCATCACAGTGTTTGGGGAGCAGTAGTGGCACTGGATAATGAAGCCACATTTGCAGGCTGCATCCTGTAAGTTCTAAACAAGTCTTCCAGATGAGAATCTGCCATTAGTGAATTTATTTCGTGCTATTAGAGCCTTACTAATCCTCTGGGGAGAGGAAAATGAGGCTAAGGCATTGGCTGCTGCAGGGAACAGCCGCCTTTGCTCGAGGGCTTAAACTAAGAAGAAGCTGTGAGATGCTGGAATGAGCTTGGAGAGGTGATGGGGTGGGGAGCAGGCAGATCCTTTTGATGTCTGAAGGGTCGAGGGATGAGTAGTCTATGAAAGCCCTGAGACAGAGCTGTTAATGAGGTGCTGTGAGTGTCCTCTGTGTTTAGAGATACAGAGGAACAGGACTGGGACTTTGCACTGATGCTGGGGGAGCTGTGCCGAATTTGGCCTCCTCTGCTTTTCTAGGGAAAGGTCCTTGGTGCAGAGCTGGCTCAGAAGATGAAGCTCCTGTTCTCTGCAACAGCCTCATCTCAAGAAGCTTTTTAATGAGTCTTAACCAGACCTGCAGGGAGAAGTATGGGGACCTTCGCACTTTCCCTTGCACTTTTCAGTTATAAAGCAAAGCAAAACCAGGTTTGAGGACTGAGTTATTTTAAACTTGAGAAAATCAAGTGTCCTCTTTTCCCAGTGGGGTGGGAGTTGATCATCAGGCAGATGAGCTGTTCTGAGGCTCTGGGGTTTCACTTTGCTTTGTGTGAAAACTGCTCCACAAGCATGAAAAAGGGCTGGGGTAAAAATTCTATGAACGTCTGCCATCCCTGTGTCTGCGAGGAAGAAGGAGGTTGACTTGTGAATGGTGGGAACAGGGTCTGGCACCTCACAAAGTGGTGAGAGGCTGTTTCTCCAGGCACTGCACACTGCCCCTCTGACCGCACAGCCATGAAGCTCTTCAGAGCTTTCTCCTGGGGGATGTGGTGGTGGGTACTGCTGGACAGGGTGGTTGGTGAGATGGCCTCTTGGGTTTACTTGGTGCAAACATGGGTGATTGTCAGTGGGGGCTTCACAGGGGTGAGGAAATATATTAACTGCTCTCTGTAGGTGGTGGCTTATGAACAAATCCAGGCTGTTCCCGGGTGTATTGAAGCCTAAACCCCAGCAACCCTTCTGCGCCTGTGCTCACTGGTGTTTCCTGCTTTTCCTACCTTCTAACCAATCAGTTTGCTGTAAAGGTCCTTCCACTGCTCTTATGTAGGCACCCACACTTCTACAGGGTCATTTCAGACCTCAGCGTTGGAGACATCCCCTAGGTATGTATGTGGGAGTGCAGTGAAAGGGCTCTGCTTGTTGCTTTGGATTCAGCACATCACTTCCCAGGAGGATGACTGGAGAAGGAAGAAGTTCAAGAGCGAGGAAGTGAGGTGGGAAGAAATCTCAACCAGAGGGTGGTGAGAAAAGGTGCTGAGGAGGCAAGTGTGTTATCATCCAGGAGGGCAAACGGTCTTAGCAGGCGGCAGTAAACGCAGTAGTAAATGATTTATGGGTTAGAGTCAGCTGCCGCCTCCTCGGTAAAAGCTCTGTTGCAGGGGCCTGTCTGGTAACGAAGGCACCGGCACTGTCTGACCACCTCCTCTGGCAATTCCTTTTGAAAGGTTAGTCCAAGATCATTCCTGGAGTCTTCCTTCCCTGAAATGCTGGGTCAGGACTTGGACTTGCTGATCTTGGAAGGATTCTGTTCAATGTTACCTGCTGCCCAAGGCCCTCAGTGCGGCTGTGCCTGCTCTGTCCCTGCAGGCAACTGCTCAGCATCTGGTCCTGTGACTGCTCTGTAAAGCCTGGCATTGTGGTCCTGGTACAGCTCCAGGCTGCTGTGATAAATCCCCACATCCTCTTCTGGAAAAGGAATAGAAGGATTATCACTGACTTCCCATCTGTCTCCTGCTGTGCCTGGTGCCCTGCTAGAGCAGCCAGCCCCAGGCCTGTACCCCCAGGAGATGGGTCTCAGCCCCCAGAGTGAAGCTGTAGCCTGGCTGAGGACTTGCCTGGGCAAGACCCAACTGCCTTTTGCCTGTAGATCAGCGTCGGTGTGGTTCGGGGCTGGTCTACCAGGAATGAGAGGAATTACCCACCTCCCTGTGGGTGATGCTGCATGGCTGAGGCAGCGCTGCCAGCTGCCGCAGCAGGGAGCCTCAGTTCCTGCTACAGCACAGTGATCCCACTGGAATCAGCTGGGATGGGGGTCCCCATGAGGTAGGAGGTGGTGGCATGGTGATGGTCTTGGAAATCTGCACTTGGGCTTTCTGCTGCAGAGGAGCAAGTACTTCTTGGGACAGTCCTGTCCAGAGTTTTTGGGCTCAGGCCCGAGTGCCAGGCACAGCTGTGTGGGTGGCTGTGGTGGAGAACTGGTTGAACTGGTCTCCTTGCCTGTAGCTTCTTGCAAGGCCTGGGTTAACCACCATGCTCACTGGGGTTGGTCTGAACAAAATCCATGAGGATCTGGAAGTGATCTGGGCTCAGGCAAAAAGTGCCTGACACAAGTGTTCCTGGATGAACGTGCAGCAATGTCTCTTGCCTGCACAGGTCACAGTGGTCACTGCAGTGGGGAGGCTAGGCTGAGAGCAGGCAGAACATCCCCCCCCCCACAACAGAGAACTTGTTTGGGGCTGGATGTGGTGGTGCTGGGCTGATGAGACCTGTCACTCCAGAGCCTACAGCTTCCCCACATCCCTTGTGCCATGGTGCTGGGATGGGGACAGACCCTTTGGGGCTTTGCTGAGGGCTGGGCCAGCCCCACTATTCTGGCAGGTGAGCAGGCAGCAAAGAGCTGTCCCCATGGGCTCTGTGCAGAGGGAACAGGCTGTTGTTGCTTTTCTTCCTGCCTCAGTGAGGAAGAGGCAGGTCCCTTTGCTGCAGGGAGGCAGGCTGGATGCTCAGCATTGCTCCTGGAGCAGGGCTCCAAGCCAGGCCAGACTGGCCCAGCTCTCTCCAGCTGGTGTGTGAGAGCAGATGGGGCTCCTCTGCCAGGCACTGCCTCTGCTCATCTCAGCCCTGGGAATAGCCCCGTGGCTGTCTGTCCTGTCTGCGGGCAGCAGGGAGGCTACAGCTGCCTGTGGGAGCTCACGTCTGCCTGTGTGTGCGCAGGGCTGGCATTAAAGACAAGCCTCTAACCTGCTCAGCCTTTGCTAGGCTGGGACTTGGCCGGGGGAAGGGTCACACTCCCATTCTGTTAAACAGTGGCGCTGGTTTGACTCTGCATTTGGAGAGCTCCAGCCCTTGGTGCCAGGATGCGGGTGATGGATGGTGTGGGAAGCGGCTTGTCCAGGGTGGTGCGTGCTGGTGTGTGCTGGATTTGCTTTTGTGTTGACTCTCAGAACTTGCTCCACGTGCGAGCACACAGGCTTCCCAGGGCTTACAGGCACTCTTAGTTTCCTTTAAATTCAGGGGGGATTGATCCCCTCCTGGCCTGTGCAAACAGCTCGACAGGGAAGGGCTTGTCCCAGGGGCCATGAGCTCCTGTGCCATCCTGTTCTGTGTGGGTGCAGCCAAGGTCCACTCAGCCTTAAATGCTCTCAGCTCTTTCCCCAGTGAGGATTCAGCTTGCTTTAAGCCTTTGAATGCAGCAGGGTCTGGTCCTGTGGGCTGCAGATGATGGGATAGGCTGGTTCTTCCTTCCTGGGACCCTTCAGCAGCTCCAGTCAAAGAGTGTTGTTGCAGTCATAGGTCAGTTGGGTGTTAGTAGCAAAGGGGTGATCTCTCAGCAGCTGCTTTATATCCCATCTATAGATCTCTACAAAGCACAAAAGAGCCCCTGAAGTAGGTCTCCATTAACTCCAGTTTACCTCTTGCACAAAGGTCCACATCAGCTGCCTCCCAGTGCTTTGAGCTGGGAGAGGTTCTGGTGTGAGCAGCATGCCCCAAGCTGTGGCAGCACCATGAGAAGGTAGGGTTGTGTAGCTTTAGGAGACCAAAATCCTAGCAGAAAGCAAGTCCTCTGTAAAGGAGCCTCATCCCACACATCTTCCTCTCTCCCTGAGATAAACATCATTTGCGTCAATTTAGAGGACCAAGAGGTCACTTAGGAAGTGACAATGGAACCCAGGCCTTTGCCTGTGGCCCTATCTTGTCCCTAGGCTATAGGAAATGGGAAAGAACAGCCACAAACCTGTGCCAGTATCATGGGGTGGGTGATGGTTATGTGGGGGCTGTGGTCCTCATTTACCCCCGTCCCCCTTCCTCTTCCATCCCTGGTCATCCTAGGTGAGGATCCTGTGTTGCTGTGGGATCTGTGATGGGTCAGCCTGAAATGCAGCATTGCTGGTTTGTGGGGAACTGTGAACTTTGATTTATCAGAAGCTAAGAGGATATAGGCAGCAGCCAACCCTTGCCGTGATTTGGGAGATCCATGGGGCTGTGCAGCACAACCTGGACAGACACCCAGGAGGCACGGAGATGCCAGGGTGCTGTCTGGCTGAAGTGGAAACCAGCTGGGACTCTGAAGCTTTGGTCCACAGGAGAGAGAGCACAGACAGGGTGTCAGGTAGATCCTCAAACCAGCTCCTTGGGGTTTTGGTGTCCAAGTTTGTCCCAGAGCCTGAATCCTACTGGCTGAGGTCCCTGTGGTGCTGCCCTGCAGCTGCTGACCCTCGTTTGTCCACAGACTCCCAGGGTTTTGCTGGGAGTCGGGGCCGAAAGGTGCTGAACTGCAAAACAACATCAAGTTCTGCAAACTGGTGGTTCTCAAGCTGCTCCTGCTGCCCTAGGAAGCTCTTTGTTGTCTTCGGCTGTAGGACTTCTGCTACTTCTCCGGCATAAACAACTAATACAAGAAGGTGCTGTAGAACATGTTTCAGTAGTGGCAGTGAGCGTCTTCAAACTCCCATTCCATTTGCAGACATTTCCAGCCCACAAAGGCCTCACTCTCTGCCCCTCTGCTGCAAATTGCAGCACGGTTGAGGCTCAATGTGCCAAAACACTCTTCAGATTAGGGCGAGGTCTCCTGTTCTCCCTGTGGGGCTCTGCTCTTTCCACCCCAAACTGGTTTTTCGAGTCATTTTTTCATATGTGCCTCCATCTCTGCTGCTGCTCACCCGCGCCTGGGGAGGAGCCTCCCAGAAACAGCTCTTTAGCACAGCACGGACCTTCCCTCGCTGAGTCTTCTCCTTCCATCCCAGCAGGCTGGAGCAGAAAGCCAGGGCCCGCAACGATTTTGCAGACTGCAGGAGACCAGCTGGAACCTCAACATGTTCAAGGGGGTGAGCAAAGGCTCCCCAGGCAGAAGTTCCCCCAACAGAGGTTCCCCTGTCAAGCCAAGCAAGTAAGTGGGACTACTCTCTCTAAGCTGTGCCGTGGACTCCAGGGGGTGATGATGAGGATGTCACTGCTCACTGCAGGGGGATTGGACTAGATGACCTTTGGAAGTCCTTTCCAACCTTTGATTCAATGAGGGTGATTCTCTGAGGGAAGAGTGGTTGGTGTCCCCTAAGCCTCCCTAAGGACCATCACTCTTTGTGGGGCTGGCAGAAGGCTGAGGCTCACTGGGAGCTGGTGCCTCAGCTGTCGTGTCTGTGGTGGGCTCTGTGCTCCAGGCCAGCAGGATCTACAGTGCCTGAAGTGCAGGGAGCTGCAAAGCCCTTTTGGAGCAGAGAGGAGCAGGGGGAATAAATGCAGCCCCTTTGCTTGGGGACAGCAAGGTCTGCGTATGGTGATGCAGAAACCAGCCTGGATTTGAGAAGCTGGGGGTTGCTGGTAGTGCGAGGTTGGTGAGGTGCAGTCCCAGGATCCCTGAAGAAGGGTGTTCAGGTTGGTGCTGCTCAGATGATGAAGACAAGTGAGGAATGGGATTGCTGGTGGCTGTGCTAACCCACCCTGGCTGGGTCTCTGGGGCAGGCAGCTGAGGCTGCCTCTTTGGAGCCTGTGTAAAGCAGCACCGGAAGGATCTGATGGCTGCCCCCCTCTGAAGGGATTCTCTAAGCTCTGGAGAGTGAGTTGTAGGAGCAGAGTGTCCTCTGGGAGGGAAGTGCTTCTGCAGAACATGTTAGTCTCTCCCTCCAGCTAACTTGGGGTTATTCTCTGCCTTCTTCAGCAATTTCACATTTCAAAGTGTTGGTGGAGTTGGTTCTGCAGGAATCCCTGCCCCCTTCCAGGGTTAGAGGCTGAGGAAATTGTACAGAGGGGTTTCCTGAAGAGGAGGGGACCTGCAGGGAGAAGAGGGTGCTGGCCCCATCTCTTGGGGTCACCAGCAACAGCCCAGGCTGGTGTTTGTGCAGACACCTGGACAGACTCAGCTAGGTGCTGGCCCTACCCGCGATGTTTATGGGGCCAAACCCAATGTCAGCAGCCTCCACTGAGGAGGGTGGTGGCCTGGTGCTGCTGGGCAGGGCAGCAGGACCTGGGTTGAAGGAGAAGTCCCACAAAGGCAGAGACCTCACTTCACCTTCCCCATGTGGAAGTTGGCCCCTGCTACAGGATGCTTCTGCATCGGTGGAGCTGAGCACTGCAAACTCATCTCCCGGATGGACCTGGGGGGTCTCTGAAGACCCTTTAAAGACCGAACCCTGGTGCCCCTGGCTGTGGTGAGACAGATCCCCAGCAGCCCCAGAGCTGTGCCAGCCTGCTTTTGCTCCTGCAGTGTCTCCATCTTTCCAGCTGGTTTCCAAACCTGGGCTGGGGATCGCTTGTGAGGTTTGCTGGGACAGCTTCCTGAAGCCCCACAAGAGAGTTTGGGCCAGGTTCTTCCCTAGTCTGAGCCTCTTGGAATAACTGCAGCCACATCCCAATGAGACCTCACAGTTTTTCCATGTATAGGATGGAGGCCAGAGCCAGCAGTGCAGCAGCAATTACTGAGCTCGTTGGGCTCGTTTGAGGAGGCAGCAGCCCTCAGACAAAGGCTAATTCGTTTGGCCATCGCCCGGGGCTTGGTCAGCCCCATGTTGACTGAGAAAATGGAGGTGGATGCGTTGTCTCAGGAGCAGCTGCCAGTACATGCTTTGCAGATGGCCCCAAGAACATTTTGGTGGCCTGTAACTGCAATTGGTGGCCCCAAGGCCAGAACCTCAGCAGCAGTCGAGGTTCCTTACCTCTTGGGGTTCACAATTAGAAGGTGTTGCTGCTGGAACAGACCCCTAGAGAGGTACCTTGTCTTGGTCCATGGGACCATGATGTTGATCATCCCATCTCTCCAGTCTGCGCTTGGTGGAGGTGAGAAACACGTTTATTCCTGAGGAGCGTCCTCACTGCTCTGGGATGGGGCAGCTGTAGAGCTGAAAAGGAAAACTCATGAGAAAGTGGAATTGAATCAAATCTGCCAGGACTGGCTGCCTGGGTGTGATCTTGACAGAGGCAGTGGGTGGTTTTGGAGGTGGGTGGCAAGTCATCTCCTGGTTTAATTGTCTCCTGGGATTGCTGCTTTTGCCACCACCTCCCTCTGCTTCTCCCTGATCAGTCTAGAGCAGTGAGATCTTGGGGGGACAGGCATGGACTTGGGGACTACCCACCACTAGCAGAGGGTGTTGGTGACCTGCTGTGAGTAGTATGGGGTGGCAGCACAGAACAGGTGAGCACTTCTGTGTCAGGGAGAACAAACCCAGCTTTGGGGTCTGCCTTGTGCCCTAACACAACGTCCCTGGGGAGGAAGGAAGAGCTGGAGATTTTGAGACTGAAGCGGGCTGGTGCTGTGGTCCTGCCTGTATGTGCTGTGGTGGAAGTGGGGGACAGTCCTGCTCCTGCCAAGGGGCACTGTCCGTTGTTGCAGTTGGACTGTCTAGAAGGCAGAAAGTGGTGTGAGAAATGAACCAATTAATGATGCTAATAACAGTGCTTGGCCTCTTCTCGCATGAGATAGCCCTAGGGAGGAGGCCTGTCCTGGCTTTGGAGCAGGAGGAGCTCTGCTGAGCTTTGCCCTCTATCATCTCAGTCAGCCTGGAGCACACAAAGTGCGGTGGGGTTGGACCCGAGCCCTGGGAGGCCAAAGAATGCCCAGTTCGAGGACAGGCAAGCTCATGGCTCTCTGTATCTCACCCAATGCCAGGCTGCTTCTCTGCAGTGACAGTGTCAGCAGTTTCTCCTGAAACTTGGGGTGATGTGTCTATGTCACCACAGGCTGTGTAGATGGGTGTTGGCATAGACAGGAGAAGCTTACACTCCCCTTGGCACAGTCCATGGTTGGGATAGGAGGGTCTGTGGTGGTTTGGGCACATTTTTAAGCACACGTGGACCCAGCGTGTTCGTCAGCATCACTCCCTCCTTAACTGAGGAGCATTGTGATGGCAGGAGGCTCAGATGGGGACAGATGGCTTCTCTGCTAGTACATCAAGACTTGCTCTGTCCTCCAGGACAATGTGTAACCATCCCTCTTCCTCCAGGACATCCCTGACTTTCCTTCAGTGCTCAGATGACTGTTTTGCAGACTCTGCAGTGATTTGGAGAGCCAAAGCTGCTTCCAGCCTGGCTGCTGGCTGCGGAGTCTGTGTCCTACTCTGCCAGGCTGCTTCTCTTGGCCAGCACAGAGACCTCCTGGTTCTGGAACATGCAGCGATCCTGAGATAATGTTCTCCAGAAATCATATTCTTCCCTGAAGATGAGATGGTTTGCAACAGCCTCCTTGTACCCAATGTCAGGTGCCTCATACAGAGTAAGGATGGTGAAGGCTGGGGATGGACAAGGCTGGGTCTCCATGACCACGAGGTTGCTGAGGTCTTTTCACCCCATGATTTTGTTGTGGCTTGGCCTAAACAAACCCGATTCATGTGTCCAGCCTTGTGAACCAAGAGATTGCATGTCCCGGTGCTTCCTTCAGCCAGGAAGTGTCACCAAGAATCAGCAGGGCTTTCTCACTCTCCACCCTCCCTGGGGAGCAGGGATCCTGCCATCTCCCCTTTTGCAGTGGCACAGAGGTATCCACAGGCACGCAGAACCAGATTCCATCAAGGTTGAAAAAGATCTTTAAGACCATCAAGTCCAACCATGCTCCCTACCACCCCCAACCATTAACCCATCTCCTGAAGCACCCTGTCTGCCCATTTGTTGAACCTCCTCCAGGAACAGTGCCTTCACCCCCTCCCTGAGCAGCCTGTTCCAAGGCCTCCCCACTCTTTCTGGGAAGAAGTGTTTCCTAAGATCCAATCTGAACCCCCCTAGCAGGGGTCAAAATGGACATCTGGGCTTTTCCCAGGTGGGAGCTGAAGTCACCCAGCCCTCTTGGGTGGATGGACTCTTGAGATGAATGGGGAGAGGTGTCCATCCCCCGGGACAGCAGCCAGCCCATGACTCACCCTCTCCTCCCTGAGAGAGAGCCTGGGCAGGCAGTTTGGGTGGTGCTGAGTATTTGCTCATGGGACACCACCTCATTCCAGGCATGTCAGGGATGAGTGGGAGATTGTGTAACCTCCTGGGGAAGGGGGGACCTTCCAGGGCTTCCAGCCTACTGCACACTCATGGAGACAAAGTTCTGGCTCTGTGCTGCTCCATTCTACTCTGTGTGCTGGGACTTGGGGCTGCTGCTCATCTCCCTGAGGTGTCCGTGGGGCACAGAGCAGGCGTAGGGGGATATCTACTGGTGCAGAAAAGACAGTCTGCAGTAGGCAGTGATGATTTGATGATGATGAATGCCCTGCTTGGGCTCTCTGTCTCCCTGGCATTAGACCCTGCAGAAGAAGACACGGCCAGAGTGCAGAACCCCTTTTCCCTTTGCTGGTGGTGCTTTGCAGGCAGGACCAGGAGTCACTGCCAGCCCAGAGCCCCTGAGGGAACTGAAAGCTGCTGCCCACACTGCCCTCTTGGGAAATGAAAAACAAGGGAGGAGTCGGAAGAAGGGGCAGGAGTGCTGGGGCTGTGCCTGCTCCAGAGCCCCATGGGTTTAGCTGTGGTCAGCGTGGGCTGAGCTGGCTTGGAGCAGAAGCTCTGTCTGTGGCATCTGAGTGCTTGGCTTGGGACAACCATAACCCTCCCTGGTGCTTTGCAGCTACTTGGGACTGTAATAAACGAACAGCCTGGTGTCTGCTCTAGCCCTTGGTATGAACCCAGAGCTGTGGTGAGGGGCTGGAGCAATAGGATAATCACTTTCCTGTTGTTTGCTGGATTCAGGGGCTAGCAAGGAAGCCACATGGCTGGAGGACAATGGTGGATGACTCTGCTTCAGGACATCACCTTTGTCTTCCCTTCTTCCTCTCTCAGAGAGGTATCAAACAGCCCTGATAAAGTGCCACCCCCCACTTCAGCTGACCCCCATACAGTGTCTCATCATCACTGCTCAAACTCTCCTGGCCTCAGTCCCTAGATCCTGCCTGCACCTGAGTTGAGCTGAACTTTGTCTCATCAGCAGTGATCTAATGGGTCAAGCCCTGGAGTGATGCTATCGGCCCACACCCTCCCACCTCTGCTCACATCCAGGCAACGCTGCTCTCTCCCTGCCTGGAGGGCAGGACTGGCACTCTCCTCAAGGGCAGAAACAACAGAACATGAGGACAAAGGTGGCACCAAGGCTTATGCTTTCGTGTCCACAGGGAGCATTGGGAGCCATCCCATGCCCTGCTGTGGACTTGGGATCCAGCTGTCTCAGCAGGGCTCTTGGTGCTCATTCACAATAGCAGTGAGGGAATAGGGGCCATGAAGGCACCCACTGGGTGTGTGATGGCCCCCATCAGTTGTGCAATGGCTCACCAAGGTGAGATGCAGTACAGAATGGTCTGATGGGGACAATCCTCACTGGGGCAAGAAGGGCTGGTAGATGTACTATGAGCTTGGGAAACCCATCCCCAATCAGCATGACTGCAACAGCCTGCACAATGCCCAGAGGGGCTTCCAGTCTGCATAGCAAGTCCCTGTCCACTGCAGCCCCATCCTGGGGCAGCACTGAGTTCACAGGGTACATGGAACAAGACACCAGAATGGCAGTTCTGGGTCAGGCTGAAGGACCATCTCACCTACTTCTTCCAGCAGCCAAGGGCCAACATTCAGGGAAGTGCCTGCAAACAGGGCAGGCATGTTGTGCTGCTCTGTTGGGTGCTTTCCTGGCTTCCAGCTGTCTGTGGCTTGGTGGTGTCCCCAACCCAGCTGTGGTGTTGGTGCGTTTGGGAGTCCTATGGCAATTTTCTGTTCCTTTTTAGCTTTTTTTCCCTCCAATATTTTTTGAATCCACGTGAACTTTTGAGCATCTGCAATGTCCTGAGTTGCACAGGTGAGCTCCTAGTGTGCAAGAAGCCACCTCTGCACCTCTTATCTTCGCTTGGCTGAAGGCAACAGCCAGACATGGACCCCTTGTGTGCATCTGTGCCCTTGGCCACAGCTTAGTCCCATTCTTTGGAGACCAGGAGGACATGGGGAAAGGCCTGAAGAACCACACCTCTACCAGGTCTTAGGGGATGAGAATTGCCCTCACCCACCCTTCTGCTCTCTCAGGTCGTCCACAAATGAGCTGGCTCTGCTCATCTCCCGCATGCAGACAAATGCCGACCAGGTGGAGAAGGACATCCTGGAGACCCAGTCCAGGCTCAAGCAGGTGAGCTGTGGCAGAGGGTGAAGGTGAAGGGCTTTGCCTGGAAATGCAGTGTCTGGGATAACAGGTCAGGTGTCTGCTCTGTGCGTCAGCTTGATGGTGCAGCTTTGGGGGCTGACTGCAGGCTGGGGAGGAACAGAGCACCCTGCACAGCCTCCCAGCCCCTGGGGCTGCATACCAGGGCCTCCCAAATTCTAGCCTCTGCCTTCTGCACAGTGCCTCATGTTTCCCACAGCCAAGGCTGTCTCACTGACAGCAGCACAGCCCAGTGCCTCCCAGCAAGCCCAGGGGCAGCCAGCCTGACCCACACTGGTGCCCAGGGTAGGAGAGACGCTGGAGCAGGCAGCTAGGCTGGGCTGACGCTCCCCAGCTGCACCCAGTTGTGAGGTCTATGTGATCCAACCGGGATTTTTTTCCCTTTGTCCTCCCCGGTGTCCAGGATGCCAGCAACCAGCAGAAGAACAAGGTTTTTGAGTTCCAGTCAGAGAATGCCAGGAACCTGAAGGAAGCAGAGACCCTGCTGAAGGACCTCTTTCTGGATGTGGACCGTGCCAAGCGGCTGAAACACCCTCAGGCTGCTGAGATAGAGAAAGAGTGAGTACAGTGGTGGGACTGGTGTGGTTGGGAGTCCCCTTAGAATCTAGACTGGGGTCCAGTCATTGCCATGAAAGGTAGAGTTTCACCCTTCTTCCTCTAGACTTTAGCCTTACAATCAGGGCTCCACAGGCTCCAGCTTGGTTCTTCTCCTTCCCAAGTGACACAGAGATTTGTGCTTTTATCCTCGCAGCATCCAGCAGCTCCATGACCGTGTGACACAGCTTTGTGCAGAGTACCGGGCGCTCTATGAACAACTGAACATCCCTGATGTGGGTCCTAGGGTAGACTGGGCCAGGATCCTGGACCAAAAGATGGTAACAGCAGCCGGGTTTAGATTTGTTTCCCAGTTTCTATGAGGGCGAACTGTGTCCGCTGTTGCCTGCAGGTCTCTGCCGCTCATCGTGTGCTCAGCGTCACACGGGGACATTGCGGGTGGTGAAAGTAACTCTAGTGTAGGAGACTTTTGATTGACCCCTTCAGTTTAAGAGCTACTGAAGAGGGATTAAGTAGAGATGTCCTGCTGTGGGATGAAAGGATGGAAAAACTGGGGTTTCTCCCTGAAATAAAGACTTTTGCTTTAGTCTCTTCCTAACTCCTTCACAGAAACAAGTCAACTCAGGACAGTACGGCCCTGGCATGTCAGAGCTGGAGAAGCAAATTGCTGAGCACAACATTCTCCAGAAGGAGATTGAAGCCTATGGCCTCCAGATCAAGAACATTCGCTCTGGGGTAAGGCACCCTCCATCCCACCCTAATCTTGTTGGCTTCACACAAGACCCTGCGGGCTATGCTCTGGTCTGTCTGTGTATCCCACCTGCTCTTCCACACAGGGAATATCCACTTTTGTTCTGTGGAGGGCGTGGAAAAACCTGATCTTGGACAGGTCTAGCCATGCAGGGGCCAGAGAGGTGGTTCCTGACTTGTTTCTAAAGCACCTTCAGTAAATCAGCTCGTCAGTATCTATCACATTTTGGTGATGGCCTTTTTCTCTCTCTTTTTTTTTTTTCCTGTGGTCTTGGCGGTGTCATAACCAGGATGTGTCAGATTTAAAAAGCCAGTACAAGGACTTGCTGGTAAGCTTCTCGGTGGTTTTCTGGACAGATAGGGTCAAGCAGCAGAGTTAACATCGCCCTGATTGACAGGGAATGCCCAGCTTAGGCCAGGAGCTACCTCTGCTCTTGCACAGTGAAGTCATGTCCTTCATCTCTTTCCCCATTCCCTCCCCACCTTGGAATGGAGTAGGCTGAGAGCACAGTCGCTGCCTTCAGGGCGATGCTGTGGGAGACAGCTGTGTCACTCCTCTTCACTGATCTGGAGCTGCCCATGTGTCCATGAGCACAGGGTGATGGATGTGGCAGTAGGAAGCCCTGTTCCAGCCCACACATGGTTCCAATTCAGGATTGCAAATGCTGAGGCTTGCACCAATCCCTAACAAGGGTTCCACAGAGGAAGTGAGCAGCTGGGAAGAGGTTCTTGGGTTTAGGCAGCTGGGCCCATAAAAGTTGATGCTGAAGAATGGCATTTGTGAGAAAGAGCAGAGCTGGGCCAGCTCTGGCTGCCCCAGGCACCAGCCCTCACCTGAGATTCTGGTTAGACAGACTTATCCTGTCTGGAAGGAGGGAGAGGGAATGCAGCCCCATCAGATAAGAGCAAGCAGTAGCAGATGTCTTGCCAAGGTCTTTAGGAATCAACCAGTGCAACATGAGTGGGGTCCTGGAGAGGAGGAAGGGAAAGAGATTCCTCAGCCTGAACACCAACCCTCTCTCTCCCAATGTGTGGGCAGAAAGCTTCCATCTGGCGAGGGCAGAGCCTGGGCAGCCTGTACCACCACCTGCAGGGCTGCACCAAGGAGCTGGGCTACCTGACAGACCAGCAGACCCGGATCCTGAAGCAGGACTGGAGTGACCAAATGCAGGATGTCCAGAGTGTGCGTCGGGAGTATGAGGTGAGCTCTTGGGGGTGGCAGTGTGTCCTGGCTATCAGAGCGGGACCAAGCCTGGCATGTGAAGTATGTTATGGATCCCAGGTTCTGGAGACCCACCAGCGGCCCTGAGCCTGGTGCTGTGCCATGGCAGCACAGAAACGGGCAGAAAAGACACTCTGGTTCACCTCTCTCTTTCAGGACGGACCGTTGTATGTGTCCCCTCCTGTCCCCTGGGCTGATACGGAGATCACACATGAGAGAGCTGTGGGTGAGGCTGCAATGGTCAGAGCAGTAGGGCAGGGCTCATGCCAGCCTCACCATCCAAAGTACAACACCCAGTGCCTGCTACATGCTGGGACCTGGAAGAGGGATGATTGCTTAGGGAAATGCTCTTGAAGCGAATGCCCCGATGCTCTCTGAGGCCCAAGAGTGTCTGATTTGTTTTAGCTTTGCCTAACCCCTTCTACTTTATTTTAAACAAACAAATGTAGGAGGATGTCTGCACTTCGGGAGCCTTTTCTCTGCTATGTGGGGTTTACTGCCCCAGCAGCCTGCCCTGTGTGCCCTGCTTGCTCCCACAGTCAGGGAAGTTTCTTTTCCCTTGTAGGATTTCAAGTCCAAGGAGCTGCTCAGCCAGGAGGAGCTTGTGAACCACCTGCAGGATGATGGGGATAGGATGATTGAGCTAAAACACCCAGCAGTCAAGCCCATCCAGGTAGGAAAAGGAGGTTTCCTCCCAAGCCCTACAAAAGCATGAGAATGTCTCTGTGCCTCAAGACCCCATAGGTGGGTTGGAAGAGACCTCTTCACCTCTTTTGCAAAGCCTCTGTATTAGTCCTTCCTCACACACTGTACAACTGCTGCGGCATCTTTCTGCCTGCTCCAGCCTCCTGGGGAAGCTGAGAGCAGTGTAGGGTCTTCACCCCTTCAGACATCTCCAGAAGATGGTGGCTAACTGATACATAGTGGGACTAGCTTTTCTCTGGTGTTCAGACATGTGGTGGATGCAGCCACACTCACACTGCTGTGAAATTCCAGCTATGGCATGGTGTGACCTCTCCCAAGTGAAAGCAGCGCCATGGTTGTGTTTCCAAACCTGCAGTGGAGGCTGAGGTGAGCTCTCAGCCACCACTGGGGCTGAGACCCCTCAGGAAATCATGGTGGCTCTGCATGAGCCAGGTCCTTGAGCAGTGTCTGTGCCCAGGCTTAGCATCGGGCAGTGCCTGGGCATAGCTCTGCCTGTTCAACAGCAGCCTTTACCCTTCCTTTGGTGTCTGAGACTTATGGGGAAAGGAGATCAGTGGTGTAGGAGGTAGGACTAGCTGGACCCAACTGAGCCGTGCTCTCTCCCACCACAGGCTCACCAGGAAGCCTTGAAGAATGAGTGGCAGAATTTCCTGAACCTCTGCATTTGCCAGGAGAGTCAACTGAAAAGTGTGGAGAGCTATAAGAAGGTAAAAAGCAATGAGGGTTCCATGGTCCGTGGGGCTGCAGTGGGCAGGTTGAGAAGAGAAATTGCAAAGGGACCCTTTGCTTGCACTAGACAGGGTATTTTGGGGGACACTCCTCCAAACACAGACCTTTAGTGCTGCAGTGATGGAAGGGCTCTGAGCTCATCTCATCGGCTCTGCATTACCTGTAGGTGTTGATTTGGAGGAGAGGGGCAGGGGAGGATCTGCTCACTTCTTACCTGGGACTTGGCTGTTGTTTGGGTTATTTGCCTGTAGTTCAGGCAGTGGATGGTCCTTGTCCAAGCACAGTGGTCTGTAGGGTCTTGTGAGGTCCAGGCAGGTTGTAGGAGAGAAGCTGGGAACTGAGAGACTTTGCTAGACCTGGAGATAGTAACATCCCACCTTCCTGTCTGTTCCAGTTCCAGGATGATGCTGAAACTGTCAGCCAGTCACTGAAGAAGATGAACTCTGACCTGGACACTAAATACAGCAAGTTCAACAAAAACAGCCCTGGCATGGTGTCAGATCTGCTGCTTCAGCTGGAGGTGAGGTCTTCAGGGCTGGTGGCGCTAGCCAGACCTACGGGGCAGATCAGACGTTACAACCTCCCCAATAGGTAACAGTGGAGAAGGAGAAGAAGTGGATAAATAACCCTCCCAGGACAGCTTGTCCCAGCTCTGTGCTAGGGATGGGGAAGCCCATGACAATACTGTGCTTTGGGCGCTGAGTCCCTGTTGTTTAGAAGGTCCATTCTGTGGGGCAGTGACCCCAGGAAAGACACTCGTTTCCATCAGGGACATACAGCCAGCCCTCAGGTCACCATAAGATAAAGGAGAAGCAGAAGATGACTTGTGCTTTGTCTTAAACATGAGCACTCAGATTAGAGGGCCCACAGAGAGTGTGAGGTGTTTGCATCTAAGCAGTGGGGAGAAGTCCTCCTATCTCTTCAGCACTCATGAGCCAAGGGCAACTGAGGGATTAAAGAAAGCTGACCTCAGGGGGAGGATGCAGATGGGAAAGGAACCTTTGCCTGGGAGTGAGGGAGGGGACACGTTCAAAGCGGTATCTTCCCATGCATGGGGCTCATTTTGCTTCCAAGAGGTGCTAGGATCTCAATAGCTTCTGACACTGGAATGTGGCCACCTCTTAGCAGCTCTCTGTTCCTCTTCTAAGAAGAAAACTTCTCCAAGAGATTTAATATGAGTGTGGGATCACGTGAGTTTAACCTAGGCTGTGCCTTCAAGGGCAGATGTGCTTAGAGTGAAGGAAACTAAGGAAAGAACAGATAAAGAAGAGGGAAGAAAGGAACATGGAGGTCAAGGATGAAATACTTCTGCCTGGTCACAACTGCTCTCTTCTCTGCTTTATCTAGAATGAGGAGAAGGTGGTGAAGCAGGCTGAGAAGAGCATAACTGACCTGAAGAGAAGAAGCAAAGAGATCAGCCCACTGAAACCGCGCAGGATGTGTCCCACCCAGACCCTCATCTTGGATACCCTCTGTGACTGGGATGCTGGGGAGGTAAGGGCTTGGCTATCATTAGCCTCAGACAAGGCAGGCAACTGGAGTCTTCTCTGGTTGCTCTAGAGTTTGCCTCTGTGGTAGGAGAAACTGGGCCAGTGTTGGGAAACACAGCCCTTCACTGGGTTTTGTGTCTCTGTCCCAGTTGCAGCTGACCCGAGGTGACAAGTACACTCTGAAGGACAACAGCAACCCAGAGATGTGGGTGGTGCAGAGCAGTGCTGGTGTGGTCCAGGAGGCACCTTCTGCTTGCTTCTCTATCCCTCCACCTGACCCTGAGTCCATAGACAAGGTCAATAGGTGAGTCTGCAGCAGAGAGACTGACCCGGGGAGACGTTCAGTTTTGCTCTCAGGTTGTAGCCAGCCTGACTGAGTCAACTGGAGAGAAACAGCAGCTGGGAACAGACCTGCTAACTGTCTGGTACAAAATCCCTCCTGGAGAGAGACTGTTCCCTGCACCCAACCATCTCACACAAGTTCCTGATCTTTCTTGACAGCACTGACTCTGCTGTCAGAGGGTTTTCTGGTAGTCAGGCTTGACTTCTTCATCCAAACATGTGACTGGTGTAGGTTTGACTAAATAAATGGCAGAATTAGTCTGGAGCGTGATGCCTACCAAACAGGACAGTTATCTGTGGCAGTTCGTCGCAGCCAGGCCCAGCTGGAGACTTAGAACTGCTCCCCGAGCCACTGCTGAGTCTACTGCCTGGCTGCTCATTCAGCTTCTGTAGTTTCCGTAGGATGGGGCAACAGTGCAGGCACCTTCAGCATCACCCTTGTAACTGTGTCCCTGCGTGCGCCAGTGAATTGGTGCTGCCCAAGTGCTGTGAAAAAACCACAGCCCAGATTTGGGTTACTTGGGCATGTCTGTGATGGGACCTCGGGCCCCCACTTGCACAGGTGTGATTATTTCATTGTGCTGCTCTTCCTGAGCACGTACCCCTCTTCACATTACCTAATCCTTTGGATTTATGGTTTCACTGTGTGTTTTTAAAACACTAAAGAAAATTCTTGCAGTGTCCTCCTGGATAGCAGCTCTGCAGGTGTTGCCTGGAAATCTCTCCCCTTTTCAGGCCACACATGAGCTGGTTTCATTCCCTGGTGTTTGCTTCCCTTCCTACACACAAGACCTGTGTCTTCGCTTTGTTTCCCAGCCTCAGCCCCTCTGCACAACACCATGTCCTGGCTCCACAGAGAGACAGCCAGGGAGGCTGGGACTGGCTGGGTTTAGAAATGGATGTTTAGCTGGAGCAGCCCACAGCAGGGGTAGGAACCATCCTGGTCCTTCAAAGTTTTATCTTCTCTTGGTTCCATCAGTCTGTTTTCACCCAGAGATTTTTCTGGTCTCTCAGCTCCTGCTGATCCCACCTCTAGTTTTATTGGAAGGGAACTGACCTTATGAATGAGACTTGGCACTTCTAGAGCAGCAGCTGCAGAAGCAGCTACTTGCACCCAATTCCTGCGAAGACACAAAGCACTGCAGCAATGGGAAAGAAATTTCCAGCTTTGATAGCTTCTGCTAAGAACTGGAAACACTAGCTGTACTAGGAGAAGAGAGCTTCTCAAAGCAACTGGCCAGTCATGCTGCTGTCCCCTTTCTTAAGGGGTGACTCAGAGCACAACAGCCTGCAGGCTCCCAGCCCCTGTCCTTGGGGACTCCTTCTGCCCTCAGAGACACCTTCCACGGCAGAGGCACAAAGCTGCTGCCTTGGCCAGACTGTGCCAAGACTTGCTTGGTGCACCCATCCTGCTCCTCTCTGCTCACAGGCTGGAGGGGGAGCTGAACACAGTGAAGCAGAAGCGAGCGACGGTTCAGAGCACCCTGAGACGCAGCCATAAGGAGCAGGTTCAACCCAGCCAGCAAGGTATGTCACTGGTTATCAAACCCCCTCCTCAGCAAGCCTGTGCTCCTGAGCTCTGGGTCAGTCAGAGGGTGCCTTCTGCTTCATGGAGAAGAGCAGCTGATGGAATAACCTGACCCCTGGTACTACCCAGAACTCACTGCATGATGTTGGGCAATTCACTTCAACTCTCTGTTGCCCTTCTCTAAAGGGAGACCTTATCACCCTCTACGACTACCTGAAGGGAGGTTGTAGACAGTTGGGTGCAGGTCTCTTCTAACATGTCATTAATGGTAGAACAAGAGGGAAGGGCCTCACTGCACCAGGGGATGTTAGGCTGGACATTAGGAAAAATCTTTCACTGAAAGAGTAGCCAGGGCTTGGAACAGGGTGCCTGGGGAGGGGACTAAGTCACCATCCCTGGAGGTGTTTGAAGATTGTTTAGATGTGATGCTTAGAGATCTGGTCTGAAGGTGACCTTGATGGTCTTGAGTTATTAGTTGGTCTGGATGATCTCAAGGGTCTTTTCCAACCTGAATGATTCTATGATTCTCTGACTCTGGCTGGTGTTCAAAGGTTCCCAGCAAAGCTGAGCAGGGATGTGTCTGCATAGCAGCACAGGGCTGCCTTTGTCACTCCTCTGGACTTGGGCTCTGGCTGGCGGGAGCAGAGCTCAGGCATTTTCCTAAGGGCAGGCACACACAGGTCCCTGATGCTCTGTGGGTTAGAAACATTAACTGATTTGTTTATGGTTGCATCAAACGCCCAAGCTCAGGAGATGCTTGCATGCTCAGAGTTGGCAAAATACAAAGGGCAGAGCTTTGCAGAAGGGACCATATGACAGGAAGCTGGACCTTTAGGGACCATGTATGGGAGGGTTCAGGGAAAGGGCCCTACACAAGTCTGGGATGGCAGCTGGGAGAATGGGAATTAACTGAAGCTGTGTCTCACTGCAGCCCTGCCCAAGAGCCCGCCTGGAACCCAGGATGATCCCCAAGCTGACCAGCTGCTCAGTAGCCTGGATCATGTTGGCAAGGACTTAGTTCAGATAGAGAAGGAGGTCCTGAACCGAGTGAGGTCTCCAGTGAACTACAATGACCCCACAGATGACCTTGCCAGGAGGATCAAACACCAGCAGGTGGGTGCTGCTGCCAGTGGGGGTTGGAGTAAGAGGTTCGGTAGTGCTGTGTCCTTGGGTCAGAACAGAACTGACCTGGGAACTGTAGGAGATGGCAGCCAATGCTTCAAAGGAGAAACCTGTGCTGCAGTTGCAAGGGGTTCAGGCTGGCTTAAGCTCTTGAAACAGGACAGGTTAAGCTAAACCCTAGAGATTATTTGCTTAGTTCAGCAAGATGCTTTGTTAATTTCAGAGCTGTGGACTCTTGAGGAGTCCTCTTGTTTGCTGTGGAGATGCTGTTGCTTTTCACTGTCAAGCCTGTAGCATAAAAGACTCTGGGCTAGAAGCTATTGATCTAAGGACCAGCTTGGGCTTACTGATGGGGAGGACAGACCAGTAGATGTGAGTGGGGCAGGAGGAGAAGCCATGCCCTGGAGCTGCCATCCCTTCCTCTGGGATGAGGTGGTTGTTACACCTTCATCTGAGGGTACTTATCCAGCTCTGGCAGAAGGATGGGCTCAGGTTCCTTCCATCTCTGGATCTCTTTCCCACACCCTGTCATTGCCAGACAGCCCCAGTCTGGATGGGGCTGTGCCCCAGGGGCAAACTCCTTATGAGAGGGCCACCCCACCCTTAGCCCCACAGCAAAATCCATCACTGAGGGAGAGACATTTTCGCAACAGCACTGTTATGACTGTGTTGGGTGACTCTGCTCCCATCTGCTGTGCCAGGAGACAACAAAGAAACTAGAGAACCTGGGGGCAGCCAAGGATGCCTTGCAGAAGGAGTGCGAGACCTACCTTTCCAAGAAACCCACCAGCACCTCCGCTTCCCAGCTCCCTGTCACCCTGAATGCCCTCAAGAGCAAATACAATGATGTCAACATGCTCTCCAGCCTGTACAACGAGAAGTGAGTAATGATGGCAAGGCCTGGTGGGGATGAGGGAAGTTCTTGCTCAGAGGTGTGAGCACAGAAGCATGAGAGAAAATGCTTTTGGTCTTTGTGGGTGTTGGCTGAGGTCCATCTAGCCCAGTGCAGCTGGAAACCTCCAATCCATCATCAAAGGTACCTCTGAAGGAGAAAGGAGAAGAGTGGAATCTTCTGTAGCCAGCCTCGTACTGTATGTTTTCCCTTCCCCAGGGCTAAGGCTGCCCTGAACCTGGAGGCTCAGATTGAGAACACAGACAAGATCGTCAGCACGTTTGAGGCCAAGCTGGCTCAGGACAGTATCATTCCTGCATCCCCCAATGCCCTGCAGGACCGGGCCAATGATCTGCAGGTAGGGGAACACCAAGCCCTTCATGAAGGAAGGGACATCTCTGAGCTCAGGTAGTGATTGGTGGGAAGAGTTGGTCTTGGCTTATTCGAGCACCTCGAGACACCAGTAATGAAGACTTCTAAGGGCTTGTTCCTCAAAGGCTTTTTGTTGTTGTTGCAGGCTGAGATGAATTCACTGGCTAGCGAAAAGCTTAGTCCGTCTCTGTTTACCTTGGGGTTCCCTAAAATACATGATGGACCCTTTAGCATCTAACCATGGTTGTTCTCCCTCACACCCACTCCTGTTCTTTCCTGATCCCCATCATTACCCCTCAGTGCCTGCCCCAAAACTTCTCCCTTCTGCTTCCATGTACTGTCCAACCCGCCTTGCTTCCCATATTTCCTGAGTAAGTGTCACTGTTCCATCTCTTCCACACTAGATATGTATCTTGGAGAGCTTGACCAGCCCCCACATGCTGTACAGTTAGTGACAGGGTTCCAGAGGGTATTTCTGGCTGGGGCATCAACCAGAGCAAACCTGGAGGTGTCTGTTTTCCCCTGCAGAAGATGAAGAGGGACCTGGTAGCTCAAGAGGACTGTGTGCTGAAGCTGAACCGGGGACTCAAGGATGCTGAGCACAGCTGCAGTGCTGTGCAGAACAACTTCCAGGAGTACTGCCCTGATCTGCCCCGGCAGAAGCGGGAGGTGCAGCTCCTCAATGATCGCTACCATGCTGTTGCAGACCAGCTGGATCAACGGTAAGGAATTATGACATTGTCTCTACTCCTTTTAGCTACCATGGACTAGCATTAGAGTGCCAAAAGCATGTTCTTCATTGCAGGACTCTGACCACCTGCTTATAATACTGGAGACCAGGGCTATCCTGCTGTGCAGTTACCACCTTGAGCTTTCAGATGGCTTTGAGAAGGCAGTCTTGAGTAGCTGACTGCTGGCCTCTGCCTGACCCAATGACCATACCCAGAGAGACACTGGTGCTTAATACTTCTCATGGCCATTGCAGCTGGTTGCCTGCCTTTTTCCTGTTCTCATGTCCCATGTTGTGCTCATGCTTCATTGGCAAACCTGATGTGCACAGAGCTGTGGTCCCCACTCAGGGACTGGCTGTCGTCCACTTGTTTTTGTTATCTTGGTGTTTATTGTAGTGATGTTCTCAGCACAGTGTCTTCTTAGGAACTTGCATGTGAATCTATTGCCCTTCCCCTTAATGTCCCCACTCACCTTTGTGTTGTGCAGAGAGAAGACCCTCAGAAATATCAGCCTTACCTATCAGCAGTTTCAAAACTCCAATGAGAACCTGATGTTCTGGATTAACAACCTACCCAAACATCAAGTGAAGACCACCGATGGGCCAAGCCAGATCAACTACAAGCTGCAGGCACAGAAGGTGTGTCTCAGGGCCAGCGTCACACCCTGTAATGTTGTGGGATGGGGAAATTTGCATGTGAACAACATGCAAAATAGCACCAACCAGATCTTAGTCGTGTGCTGCACCTGTCACTGTGAATGAGCAAGTAGACAATAGATTATGACCCTGCTATGTTCATCTGCATTGCTGGTGTCCTCGTCTGTGCTATCATCTGTGCTAGTCAACCCCAGCTGATGTCCTCTCCATGGAGAGGACACACCCAGATCCTGAAAGATTGCATTTCAGGCTGAGATGTTGTGTCTGAGTCCTGCATCTTCCTCTCCTTGAGCAGTTCCTAAGCCACCAGGCACAGATGATGAGATGATGTCGGTTGGGATTTATCTCAGACACAATAAATCAATGTGGCATGTCTTGGGCAAGTGAGAGTGCTGCTGAGTATCTCTAAAGTCTCAGAGAATCTTCTTAAATAGCCTTGGGTTCCCACCATTCCCTCCAATACTACGCTGATCTGCTGCTCTTGGCTGCAAGTGTTACTGGGTTGTTGTCTTTCAACCTGTCCTTAACATATGTATGTCCTGCAGAGGCTGGTGGAGGAGATCGAGAGCAAAGAGCCTGAGAAGAATGCGGTGGTCAGACTGTCCCAGAACGTGCAGTCCACGCTCAATGTATGACTAGGTTTCCCCATGTAGCACTCCCTTAGCATCCCACCCAAGAGATCTCAACTGATTCTTCTCTTTCTGCTCTGAACAGGACTACGAATTCCAAGCAGGTAAATACAGCTCTTCTCTGGACCCCACCCTGACTGACTTTGCTGCAAAGAGACTGCGTGTGACCCCCCTACAAGAAAGCATCCAGGCCCAGGTAAAGCGCGAGGATGAAGGCATGCAAAATGTTCTCTAGCCATTTAGCCAAGCCCCATGTCCTCTGCAAGTCCTTAATCCACCCTCACAGCCACAACTGCTCTGTTTAGTCCCGAGGACAAATGGCATGGAGGATCTCTGTGGAGCAAAGCAGTGCATGAGATCCAGAATTAGGGGTGTTTGGCTGGGTAGCTGATGGTGTCTCCTCACAGTATTGTGTGTGAAGATCAGATTTACAGGGCGAGTGTGTGGGGACAGGACTCAGCCAGATCTCCTGTGTGCTCTTCCCAGTTTCTCCCCAATTCTCCTGCATCACCTTAAGCTATATGCCAACTGCCACCTGTGTGTGGCTATGGGGAAGTTTGAAGTCTGGACCTTGTTTGGGCCAGCACGAATCTAACAGGCCTTCAAATAAAGGGGATTCCTTACATGAGTCTTCAGACTCTGTGTTGTTCTAGAAAGTCGGGATGTGCAGACACTAATCCTTAGGACAGTGCAGTGCACAAAGTGCATCCAGGTGAAAGGAAGGGTGGAAGAATGCTGTCCCACAGGGCTGTGTCAGGGTGATGGTGATGGGGCTCTCACTGCTGCTTCTTTTTCAGGAGAATGATGTGACCCGACTCTACATGGAGCTGGCAGCAGAAAATAAACAGCAGCTCAGCCGACTGGAGTTTGCCAAGAAGATTGTTGAGAAGGTACCAGCTAGCAACTCATGGCAGGATTGGGATACTCTGTGTTGAGGGTTGAAATGAACATTCTAAGGCTATGAGCAATCTGCTCAGCCTGGGATCCCCCCACCCTCCCAAAACCTCTACATCCAGATGTGAGGAACGGAGGGAATGGAAACCCTTGTGAGAAAAAGACCACAGATAACCACAGTGTCACTGACTCTGGTGTTAGGTTGTGACTTCCATCACCTCTGTGGGCTCTTGACTCTCTCCTGAAGCTGTGGTTCATGCTAGGAATAAAAGATTAGGACTCTTAAGAGTTGTTCTCAGCTGTGTCCAATAGGTGTTCACACACTGAGAAGTTCGGATTAGTTTGTGGATGTGGCTGGAATTTGGTGCCTTCTGGCAACACTTCAAAGCAATAGGACTTTTATGACTTTTTAGGGCTTGATCCACCTGCAGGAAACGTGTCTGGTCTAAATGACTGTCTTTGTGCTCAAGGAGGACAACAGTGTCTCTCTACGATGCTACCATGACCCAGCTGTGCAGTGGGGACTTGTCTTCCCTGCCTTTTTAAAAAATAGATTTTCTATTTTATTTATTGATGTTTGTCCCTTGCAGAAGGAAGTTCATGAGGACATTGAAGCTGTACATGAGCAAACTCAGCAATGTGAAAATGAAGGCACAACAACAAGGGAATCTGAGGGGCTGAAATTGCAGCTGGAGGAGGAAAGGAGAAAAGTGGCCAGGATTGAAGAGGACCTGGAGGAACACAGGAACAAGCTGCTAATGTTGAAGACTCAGAAGCCCATTGAAAGAGTAGAAGAAAAGGAGATGATCGAATATTACAGAGACCCACAGATGGAGAACAGCCTGTCTAAGATGGCACAGCAGATTGAGGAGGAAGGCAAAAAGAAGCAGAGACTGCAAGAAGACATTGATGCAATGAGCCGGAAGCTTGCCCAGATGGAGAGTGAAAAGAAGGTTGTTCCTCCCCAGCTTCTCACCAAGGAGATCACAAAAATTGAGAAAGATCCAAGCCTGGATAGCCAAGCAGCCAGTCTTCGTCAGGAGATCAAACGTCTCCAGGAGGAAAGCTTGGCTGCTGCTGTTGAACTTGAGCAGCAAAAGAGAGAACTGCACATGCTGGAGCGAAAACAGCCCAACATCCGAGAGAAAGTGGTGGTGAAGGAGCTGATCAAACTGGAGAAGAACCCTGAAATGCTGAAGTCTGTTAGGACACTGCAGCTACAAATTGATGAGGAATCCTTCAAGAGGAAGTCTGCAGAAGAAGCGATAGTGAAAGTGAAGAACAAGATTGAGGAGGTGGAAAGACTAATTGAAATGGCAGAACCCAAAATTATTGTTAAGGAGGTGAAGCAGGTGGAGCAGGACCCAGAGTTACTGAAAGAGTCTTCCAAGCTTAAAACTCTGATTGAAGAAGAGAAGAACAAAAATGTAACACTTGCAGGTGAACTGGGAGAGCTGCAGAGCCAGTACAGTATTGTAGAGAAGCAAAAACCAAGAGTAGAGGTTAAGGAGAGGGTCAATGAGATTTTCCTGGTGGATCCTGAAACAGAGTGGCAAATCACCCACCTGAAAAGGGAGCTGCAGGAAGTCACTCTGAAGAGGACAAAGATTGACAGTGACGTGGAAGAGGCCCTAGCAGAGCTCAATGTCCTCAGGTCACAGAAACCAGTGGTAGAGTTCAAAGAGGTTATAGAGGAGGTAGTGAAACATGAGAAGAGTCCAGAGATTCTTAGAGAAATTGATAGGCTGAAACAACAGCTCAATGAACTAGTCAACACCAACGGCAGAACCCAGGAGCAGCTCATTAGGCTGCAGGGTGAAAGGGATGAATGGAAGAGGGAGAGATCCAAGGTGGAAACCAAGCTGGTCAACAAGGAAGTAATCCGCTATGAAAATGATCCACTCTTGGAAAAAGAAGCCGATCGCCTCCGCCAAGAGGTGCGTAACATGTCTCAGAAGAGGAGAGCGGCAGAGGATGCGATCTATGACTTGCAGAATAAATACATGCTTCTGGAGAGGAGAAAGCCAGAGGAAAAGGTAGTTGTTCAAGAGGTGATCCTGACTCAGAAGGATCCAAAGCTCCGAGATGAGCACAACAGGCTGAGCCGGAGTCTGGATGAGGAGGTGAGCAATAGGCGTCGTCTAGAACGTGATGTGCAGCAGGTTCGTGCTCTGGTGGAAGACCAAGAGAAGTTGCTCAACTTTCAGGAGGATAGAAGCAAGAGGCTTGCACTGGAAAAGGAGATGAGACAAATTACGCTGAGAATAAAGGAGCTGGAGGAGAGCCCAGCCCCAGTGCAAGAAAAGATCATTATGGAAGAAGTGGTCAAGCTGGAGAAGGATCCAGTCCTCGAACAGTCTGCCAGCAACCTGCGCGTGGAGCTGGACCGTGAGAAGATGGAGGTGCTCAACTTGCAGAGGGAATGCAAGAACCTGCAGATGCAAGTTGATGTCCTGCAGAAAACAAAATCCCAGGAAAAGACCATCTACAAGGAGGTGATTCGAGTGGAAAAGGACAGAGCACTGGAGAGTGAACGTGCACGCATCTGGGAGCTGCTGAGCAGGGAGAGAGGGGCCAAGCAAAAGGCAGAAGAGGAGGTACGGAGGCTCAGGGAGAAGATTGAGAGAGCTGAGGGCATGAAGAGGACATGGGCTCGTGAAGAGACGGAACTGCAGAAAGCCAGGAACCTGGCCATCCAGGAGAGAGCCAACTTAGAGAGTGAACTGCGGGAGCTGGAAAGGCAGAAGCAGCAGAAAATCCTCTTCCTTCGAGAGGAGTCCAAATTGCTCAACCAACGGACTGAGAATGACAGACAGAAGAAGAAGCAACTGGAACATGAGTTTTCCCTGCTGGAGGCAGATATCCTTAGGGAGAAGGACCAGATCTACAACAAGGAGAGGTTCATTCGAGATCTCCAATCAAGGGTCAACCGAGAAGAAATCAATCATGAGACCCAGATGAGAGAGACCAACCTTTCCACCAAGATCTCTATCTTGGACCCTGACACAGGGAAGGATATGTCCCCTTATGAGGCCTATAAGAGAGGTATCATAGACAGAGGCCAGTACATCCAGCTGCAAGAGCTGGAGTGTGACTGGGAAGAAGTCACCACCCTGGGCCCAAATGGGGAAATCTCACTTCTCCTGGACAAGAAAAGTGGGAAGCAGTACTCCATCGATGATGCGCTAAGGCTGAGAAGGATCACAAAGGAGGAATACCAGCTGTACCGGGATGGCAAGATTCCCATCTCTGAATTTGCCTTGCTGGTGGCCGGGGAATCCAAGCCTCCCTCCTCCCTGTCTATTGGCTCCATCATCTCTAAATCCCCAGTCTCATCACCCACCACCCACCAAACACAAAGTTTCTTCCCTCCAACCTCACAGAAAGGCTTCTGCGATGACACATCCCCCATTGCTGGCGTGATTGACACCAACACTGACACCAAGTACAACATCAACACTGCTGTTGCAAAGAAGCTGCTGGATCCCATGACAGCTCAGAAGCTTCTGGAAGCCCAGGCTGCCACGGGGGGCATCATAGATCTCATTTCTCGGGACCGGTTGTCTGTCCATAAAGCAGTTGAGAGGGGGCTGATTGACAGGAGCTACATGCAGAGACTACTCAATGCCCAGAAAGCTTTCACTGGGATTGAAGACCCAGTGACCAAGCGAAGGCTGTCTGTGGGGGAAGCAGTTCAGAAGGGCTGGATAACCAAGGACAGTGCTTTCCCCTACCTGGAGGTTCAGCATCTAACCGGAGGGCTCATTGATCCCAAGAAAACTGGTCGCATCCCTGTGCTGGAAGCTGCCCAGACAGGGATGATAACAGGTGATCTGGCCAACAGGCTCCAGGATGAGTCCAACTATGAGAAAGATCTCATTGACCCTGTCACTAAAGAGAAGATAAATTACAAGGAGGCCATGGCCCTCTGCCAGAAGGATTCACTGAACAGCTTCCTGCTGCTCCCAGCCACATCGGAGGGCTATCAGCGATACCACCAGGCAAGCCGTTCCCCCAAGCTCTACCGGTTCAGGCATTGAGCAGATTCAGGTGTGTCCTGGGCCTGGTTCCTTCAAGAGTTCATCCAAACAACTCTTCCCACAGAGGCAGCAGCGATCACAGGAACGGAGCATCTAGCATTTAGGACTGCACACTATTCTCTCTTAGGTATCCCTGCTTCCCAGTGCAGCTTGGCCGTGTGAGGAAGACAGTGTGATTGTGAGTGTGGAAAGACCCCACAGTCCCCCGGGTGCAGCTGCGACAGCAACAGGGGCTCCACTGCCAGTAGGTTAAACTGGTTATGCCCAGAAAGGGGAGAGAGCCAGAGTGTTGTCCAGTTGGGTCTTTCTTCTGCATGCAATAAATAATATAAAATGTGTTGCTATGGCTGTGTGGCTTCTGCAGGCTGAGGTTGTGAGTTGGCCAAAGGCATGTGGAGTCCTCCCTCCTACATGCTGCAGCTCAACCTGCAAAGGGTTTGCAGGCTCTTGCTCCCCATGATCTCACAGCACTGAACTCCCTACATTTAGTTCTGCATGTGAGCTCAGGTATTTCAAGATTTTACTATAAACATCTTTAAAACTGAAAATCAGAGGGGCTTTGCTCCCTGGTCATTTGGAGCAAAGGATGCAGTTCCATGCTATGGTTATTCAGTGTCAGCCCCTCTGCACAACACTCGGAGCAGCCTCCCTGTCCCTGGAGCCTCTCTGGCTGCAGACCAGTGTTGGTGTGTCTTGTGTGACACAGTGACTTGTGTCACCACACCAAACTGCTGGCAGAGTTTGGCAAGCCCCAAACACAACCAAACCCTGTGAAAGGAGATTGTTTTGGGGGCTTGTCCTGCACCTGTGGACAGGCCAATGTGTTGGAAAGGGGTGACTTTCAGTAGCAGACTGATGATGGTAGCAGTCAATAGTGATGTGAAACTGTTTTCTATAGCCCTTGGCTGCAGGATCTGCCCAGCAGCACCAGGAAATCTGCACTTTCTATTTCTTTAGGTAAGCTTTTTCTCTTGTGTAACTTCCACTGCTCAGCAGCAAGTCACATCTCCCAGATGTTCTTCCCTAGCACCTATTGGGGAAGCATCCCCCATGGGGGATTTGTGGAGAATCCCCTGGCTTTGTGGGATGAAATAAAAGTGACTTGCTATTGATGTGAGCTGCTCTTCTCCCTCTCCCAAGGCTTCTTACAGCTGATGCTATTTGGGAACTCCAACCTAACAAAAAAATTGAGGTTTTCTCCTCTTTCACCCCATTTTCTATTTCCTTATACCCTTGCTGGGATTTGAATTCTGGGCTCTAAGAACAAATTGTTCCTGTGCAGCACAACTACAGGTCCCATTCCTGCTGGTAAGGAGTGCTCAGCATTAACAACATGAGTCCAGTTACAGAAGCACCAATGTCCGAGTGCAAGATCTGCCCTGCCATGATCTGCAGGGTCTGTGTTTAATGTCAGACTCCTGGCTGGTGTCTGTAAGCCCTCTCAGATGACATCGATATGGGGCAATTTCCTGGTTTATACTGGGGAAAACTCTTGCACTCCAAGCCTGTTCCCTCTTGGCAGAGCACTGCTGGCAAAGGAGGCAGAGCATCGCCCTCCTGCCTGCTCTGGACCAGCAGCCAGGGCTGGAGCTGGGCTGTAATGGACCAGCCATACATCAGGAGAGAAGTTCTGGTTTAGTCGCCTGCCAGAACAAGCCAAACAGCCCTCAGAGCACAGGAACACAGTCAGGTGAGTATCACATCCCAGTGCAATCACGGGGCCCTGGACCAGGACACTCCCAGCAGTCCTCAGATTGCCAGTTCCTCAGAGCTGCTGCTAGCAGCGTTGCTTTGTTTCTCTCAGCCAACCAAAAGCAGGAAGGATCCAACAACGCTGGGGCTGTGTTTTCTGCAGTTCAGCCAGTGAGTTTGCCACCAGTCTCATCCAGTTCTGTAGGGCAGGGTGCTGGGTTCTGGGGCTGCTCCTCTCACAAATGAGAGGAAACTGTGTGGTTTTGAAACAGCGTAGTGTTCAAGTAGTCACTCTTTCCTGAAGTGCTGCTCAAACGGTTCTGAGGAATGCTGCATAGCTAAGGAGCTTAGAATTCCAGTAATTAGGCTGTTGGCTAATCCTTTGGGCTGAAGTGCTCCCAAACTGTGTGGTGAGAGGTGTTTACCTGGGGCTGGTTGAAGGTGTTGAGTGACAGTGAAGCAGCTGAGCAGTCTCCCTTGAAGGCTGGTCTGCCTTTTTTCTGAAAAAAAAACCACCCCAACCCTAGAAATTCTTTTCTTTGCTACCTGCTGAATGAGGTGGGTGCCCTGAAGACAGAGGATACCAAGAAAGCAGAGATACTCAACAACTCTTTGCTTATGTCTATACTTCTGGGGGCTGTCTCGATATCAAGCCCCAGACTGCTGAGGCTCCAGAGGAGGTCGAAGTAAGAGAAGAGCCTCCCTTACCTAATGAGGACTGGGTTAGGGATAAAATGAGCAAACTAGATGTACATAAATCTATGGAACCTGATGGAATGCACCCATGTGTACTAAGGGAGATGGTGGAAGTTATTGCTAAGCCACTCTCCATCATCTTTTCTAAGTCCTGGGGATCAGGAGAGGTGCCTAGGGACTGGAGGATAGCAAATGTCACTCCAATCTTCAATAAGGGCAAGAAGCAGGACCCAGGTAACTATAGACTGGTAGCCTCACCTCCATCCCAGGACAGATGATGGAACAATTTGTTCTAGAGGCTGTCTCCAGGCACATCAAGGACAGTCAGCATGGCTTTACAAAGGGAAAGTTGTGCTTGACAAACCTGTTTGTCTTTTATGAGGACATAACCAGGTGGATAGATGATGGCAGAGCCATGCATGTGGTCTATCTCAACTTGAGTAAGGCATTTGACA
>VXBP01000738.1:360525-517432 GCA_013400115.1 Rhinopomastus cyanomelas | reverse complement strand
TCAGTGGAGTTGTGGAGTCTCCTTCAGTGGAGACGTTTAAGACCCACCTGGATGTGTTCCTGTGTGACTTGGTCTAGGTGATCCTGCTGTGGCAGGGGGATTGGACTAGATGATCTTTTGAGTTTCCCTTCCAATCCCTAATGATTCTGTGATTCTGTAAAGCACCATGCAGCCATGGGGTTTCTGGATCTCAACTGTCTGGGCTCAATAGAGCTTTTTCTTCCTTCCCGGGCACAGGATGCTGGTGCTGCATCCTAGCTTTCTGTGGCTTTTTCAGAGCTACTATTTTGACAGGAGCTGTTGCTGGTTCCCTTTGCTGGCAGTGGGGTTGGGTCATAAACGTTTGAAACTCAGACTGTTCCTTCATTTTGTCAGGCTAGATGAGCGGTAGTATTTTGTTTGCATTTCAATACTGGATGAATGACCCCAGTGTTTACTTATTAATGCAGAGCTTTAAAAAAAACCCCAAACCCAACCCAAATCTCTTCTGCAAACAGTTTGTCAGGTACAACAGAACATTTCAAGGTCCCTTCCAATCCCTAATGATTCAGTGATTCTGTGATTTGTTTGCATAGAGCAGTGTCTTTACAAAATGATTGTGTTGGTAAAGGCAGGGAAATGTTTCCCAAGGCAGAACTCATCCATATCTCACAGAGGAGCCTCTGTAAGCCTGGTGCTATCATACAGAGGCCATGAGATGCTTGCAGGAGCACAGCAGTGCTTTAGTTGCCTTGCCACAGGGCTCTGGGGGGTGCTGCATGAGCCCCACTCCCTGCTCAGTCAGAAAACCTGAACACAAGCCCATCGACAGCTACTCCAGCAGGACTCCCTACAAAAGCAAACCAATGCTCACCCACCCCAAAAACCTTAATGTGTGCAAACTCCAGATGCAAAGGAGCTCCCCAGTTTCTGACAGGGAAGCAGAGTGTGGCCCGGCCTGGCATGAGGTGAGTGACAGGTCCCAACATTTCACTGTCTGGGCTCTGTGAGGAGGTGCAGCTGCTACAGTTGGGATCACAAAGGTCATTTTGATGTCAAGATTAAGTAGACTCACTGCTGCCTTTTGTGAGATGAAGAAAAGCAATGAATGAGGGAGGAAGCTAAAGGGCAGCAGAGCTTGGTTTTATACAGGCTGGGCTTGGGCTAAGTGAAGCTTTTTCAGGAGGGACTCAAAAGTTTCTCTCCCTTGTGTAAATTCTCCAGTATCTAGTAGGTGGGGAGACCGGTGTGAGCTCCTTTCTCCTTTGCTTGATTGATTGTCTGTGATGAGACTCTATAATCAGCTTTAGAGAACTGCAAAGTTGTGCTAAAATCAGTTATTAGGAGGGCATGTATGTATGTGCATGAGAAACAAATGCAGAAGGTGGGCTTCCCTAGGTTAAAAATCCCTCCTATGAGTATTTATTTAAATAAGTAGAACATAACTCTGAACTGGTTTGTGGCTTCTGATAGAAAGCTAGCCCAAGATAGCACTGGGCTGCAGAACGATCAGCCCCTCATTCCACAACAGAATCCAGATAACTTCTCTGCACCTGCCAAGTATTTGGGCTGAAAAGGATAAAAGAAAGACGTTAGGCTGGATGGGACTCTGAGCAGTCTGTTCTAGTAAGAGGTATCCCTGCTTGTTGTAGGGGAGTTGGACTAGGTGATCTTTGGAGGTCCCTTCCAACCCAGTACATTCTATAATTCTATTTGGTGAAAGAGCAGGAGATGAGGAAGGAGAGGAGCTCTGTAGAAAAGAAGGACCAGCCAAGCTGGCCTGTATCACTCCCTGATGGACTATGCCTAACAGTAAACGCTGAGGCTTCTGAACAAATAATAAGTCTTTATTTTTTTCTGTACTGAAAGAAAAAAGTGAAGCTGTCAAAGCCACACCAAACGTTAGTGACAAGTCTCCAAACATTTGAACAGCAAAACCATTTCCAAGACAATGAAGTAAAGGAAGCAGCAGTACATCTGGAGCAATGATGGAAAGCTGGTGTTTCAGCCAGTAGTTGTTCCGCCCGTGTGTAACACCTGCTTTGTGCTAGCTGGGTCTTTTGCCTTTGTGATCCCAGCTAAGGCACAAATTAAGACATCTAACAGCTCTTTTCAGCTTGTGAAACAGCAGTGTCTATCAACACCTGTCAAACACTCCACATGAAACCCTTGTCTAGTACTGACAAACCCAGTCTCCGATAACAGCTGCAGAAGGCTGAGCGGAGTGGAGCTCTAGCACACCCTGCTGTCAGGCACTGCCACTGACACACCTGGGGATGCTCCGGCACTGGACAGACAGAACTCACCGTGCATCACCTTAGCTGTTGGCTAATGCAAGGACAAACCTCTGAAAGATGGTTTTTCATCTACATTCCAGTTGTTTATGCTGATAAATACCCCCCACTTTTTTGTACACAACATCTTAAAAAATGCTCTACTGGCTGTAACCCAGACAAACTTGCCCCAGCAACAGGCTGAGAGCCTCTCAATGTAAGAATATCCCCTTATGGGCTCCATAGGAGAGGTGAGATTCTGGGTCCCAGCCAAACCCCTGCTAAGTTCCCAAAACCAGACCTGCCTGGCTACCCAGAGATGCAGAGGCATAGGTAGAGGTCTGTCTTCTCATCTACAGTATCTCTGCAGCTCTCGTTGCTCTTCAGGGTTTCGAGGGCTTCTCTGGAAGAAGTACTGGTGATTGAGGGCTGCCTTGGCTGAGATGCGCCTGCTGGGATCATATAGGAGCAATTCCTTCCAAGAGAAAAACCCAGAAGACTTAGGAATTTAAAAAAAACCCAACAAATTATTGCTTGGACCTGCCTGTGGTTGGGCGCAGATGCAGATGTTGGTCCCACCTTCTCCCCTGTCTGGGCTTTGGGAGTAACCCACAGCTGAACTTACCATAGGGCTTGTGCGCAAAGGACTTTGTAACCCTCAGCGCAGTGGTTTCCTAGAGCAACCTGCAGTGACAGCCCTGCTTCAGAGCAGGACAAAGCCCTGTTTGATGATGTGGTGTTTTTGTAGTCGCAGAGATGAACTTTAGAGCCAGATCAGCTAACGCACTTCCAGGTAGATCAGCCCCAAACATCCCTCTTCTTTGCCCAATTTGGAAAGGTCCTGTCTATCCTCAGGTCTTGTGCTGAGCCCTCACTTACCACCAGTAAGTTTCTACCATCTCGATCTAATTTAGGCACGATTTCCTTCATCTCCTTCCTTGCCCACCGAGGAAAGTCCCGCTTGTAGTCAGGCAGCTGGGTCACCCCAGGCCAAGTTGCCTCGGTGGGAGTGCCCAGAGTACGAAAAATTCGGAACAGCTGATCGATCTGAGAGTCCCCTGGAAACAAGGCCCTCCTGGTCACCTGAGGAATGAAAAAATCAAGCCAGTTCCTACCTGTCCATCAGCTGTGTGTCCTGTTTCCCGCTGTCCTGGCAGATCAAACCACAGCAGAGACCAGAAGTGACAACACAGCAATTCTGCCAGGCAGTGGTTGTAAAAGTCACAGATGCCTGAGTGCTTGAATCTAGCTCTTCTCCATGGATCCATTCTCCCCTTTCTCCCTCTTTCACCCAGTGCCCTCTTTTCCAACACCTGCTCTTGCAGACCAGCTCCCTCCCTGCCTACTCACCCAGGCTCTGCTGATCTGCAGCTTGGAGACTTTAGGAGTTATGGATAGTGCTGTTACACTGCAGGGATAGCAAGAGCTCTTCAAAGTGGAGCACGAACCCCTAGGAGATCTGCTCTGTCATGCTATGACAATGCTACTTCTCTGCAGCCTACTGTGGGGGCATCTATAGAGAGTCATCTCCTCCCAGAATCAAATGCTACAGCAACAAGACTAAAGTTACCCCTCCTGAAAAGAAAGGCTGGAACTGCAGCTGAAGTACAGAGGTTTCTTTGTCTTCTGCAAGGTTCCTGAGGACAGCAGATTTCCTTTTGAGCCCAGAGCTAAGGATCGGCTAACCCTCAGGATGGACTTTTCATATCACATACCCCAGCACAGGGTGGGACCACAGTATCACAGATGTTCTGTGTCTTGTCCCTTCTTTCCAATGCAGTTGCACCCTCCCTGCTCATAAAAGAGACCATTTAAACCCATCCTACCATTTCCGCAAAGATGCAGCCGATGCTCCAGATATCCACAGGAGTTGAGTAGTATTTGCATCCCAGCAGTATTTCAGGAGCTCGATACCACAGAGTCACCACCTGGGAAAGAACCACAAACAAGCTTAGTCTGGTTTCCCAGACACCTTAGTGACAGCAAGATTTGGATTAACAGATCATTCTTCAACTGGACAGGCTGGAACAAAGAAATACACCCTAAGCAGAGAAGGTGCGAACACTCATTGCAGGCAGGTTTGGGTTGAGGCAGTCAGCACACTTGTGTGGAGACATGAGGTAACCCCTCAGCTGTGGGTTAGGTTAAGAGCATGAGGCTGGGTACAGCCATGCCTCTGCTATGAATAACTTGTGATGCTGCTATTGTGTACCCCCCATCTCAGGAGAGCTAGTCCCCACTCTCAGCAATACCTCATGAGTGTATGTGCGCAGGGGAACTCCAAAAGTTCTTGCCAGTCCAAAATCAGCCAACTTGATTGCTCCTGCTTCATTAATGAGCAAGTTCTGTGGCTTCAGATCCCTGTGGATGACTCTGTGCGAGTGGCAGAAGCTCACCCCCTGCAATATCTGGAAAAGGTAGTTCTAAGGAGAGAAGAGAGTTCTAAGGAGAGAAGAGAGTTCTAAGGAGACAAGACCACAATGAAACCACTTTGAAGTCTGTGTAGTGTGAACCAACACAGTTTGGATCATTTCTAGACCTGAATGGGGAAAAAGGCTTTTAATGCTGCATTGGGCTTCTTGGCTGCTAGTCAGAGATGTGTTCAGACTGCTCCCACCCTGCATGGGGACAGAGAGACTCCAAGCAGTGTCAGTCCCTTCCACCCATTCATTACTCAGTGCAAAGGCAATTAGCGATAGATCTTCAGTTGTCTTTCTAACAGCAGATGAGATGGACTGGAGAGCCTGGAAACAGCTGGGGAACAAGTGTGCTGAGCAATAGCACCAGCTGAAATGTTTGCGATCTGAGAGGCTGAATGATTCTGGCCAAGGATGAATCTCAGCCTGGGTAAGAGCAGCTCGGTGCTGACTCTGCCCAGCAGAAGGCAGCAAGGACACACGCTCTCTACTTTGTTAGTGCTTCTCCCACACTGTACCTTGACCAAACTTAAAGAAAGCTCTCTAGTTTGGGATAAATCCAAGTACTTCTTCAGGTCCTGTTTCAGATACTCAAACACCAGGTAGAGCTTCTTCTGGCTGTGTATGACATCCAGAAGCCTGTAAAAGGAATGCAAGTGCTCACTTCAATACTCTACAGCACCTTCTCCAGACCTTTGCAAATACCCAAACGTTCCTCCTCCTTGACTTTGTGAGTCCTTTGGAGCAAAGAGAAGCAGATAAAAAAGTAGCATCTAGTATGGGGCAGAAGCGTGGACCAGTCTGTGTTGTTGGAGTGAATTGGCAGTGCAGTGAGATATTGCTGAGAAGAAGGGAAGTGCAAATGATTCCTGCATGTCTTGTTCCTGCCTGTGCAGTGCAAGAACTGCACTCTCCTGCAGCCCGCTCTCAGAGTAACTCATCAATGAGCTGGTGAGGAGGGTTCATCCAGGTCTTACCTGACTATGTTGGGGTGCTTCAGCTCCTTCAGCAGTGAGACTTCTCGAATCGCTGTGCTGGGTACACCCTCCGTCTCCCTGTGACACAGATGGGCTGTACAGCACCCAGTCTCTCCAGTGGGATCCCAGTGGGGTCCTGCACTCCTTCTCCCATTCATCGTACCCTACTGCATGTCCCACAGTGGGCACCCTGTGTTTGGGATGGAGCAATGTTTGGGGAGGCTTGGGGTGAGGCGGGGGAAAATGGAGGGGGTGACCCAGGGAGTGCAGGCTGTGGGGCAGAGCTGTTTGGGAACACCTGAGGACATTCTGGTGAAGCAAAATTGGTTTAAATAGCAAAGCCTTTCTTTTTGGAGTTGGGGGGTGATGAAAGCTCTTTTCCCTTCAGGCAGCTGCCTCCATCATCCTGATGGGCACCATGGGGTGCCATGGCCACTGACTGACACCCTTCATGGTGGAGACACTGCAGAGGTGTCCGAGAAAGCTGTGACAAGCTTTTATCTGCTTGGTACCCACCATGGAGGGGATGATGCTGCCCTGCTAGGGAGCGGAGCCCATCCCCACACCCCACAGGGACAGGCCATCTCCCAAAAGGGAGGCTGCTCGCCCTGCCCTGCACCAAAGGGCCAGGGAACGCTGGGACAGGCCATGACTGCTTGCTTGAGCTGGGAGAGATTTTTTCCCCCCTCACATCAGGCTTTTTTGAGCTACTCACACCAGTTTGGACACTGGGCTGTGCTCAGGGCCCTCCTGCTCACTCCCATGATGGGACTGGAGCCACCTCCTCCCAGCTGTGAGAGGGACAGTTAACCTTCCTCAGCACCTGCCTGCCAGGCACTGTGGCTGGGCCATGGCAGCCCCTGCGTTGTCCCAGAGTCTGGATTCCTTTGCCCCACTCACAAGTCCAGGCGGATCTTCTTGAGGGCCACCAGCTGCCCTGTGCGCTTGTTGCGAGCCTTGTACACCACTCCATAGGTGCCCTCCCCGATCTTCTCCACCTTCTCAAATACCTCCTGGACAGTATCCATGGCACTGCTGTGGCTGCTGGCCCTGCTTTCTGAGGAGAACAAGGAAAAAGGGACGAAATCACCCCAGGAGATGTCTAAGTCGCCCCTTGCTGCTCCCCCAGCGCAGAGACCTGCCTTAAGCAGGGAAGCAACAGGCCGCCAGGGTGGGTTGGGGGAACTCTGGGGGTCTTTGGGCAGACCTGAAGGACCAAACACGCTCAGGACTGGCCACTCGTGGCCCAGATGTGCTGGATGGAGCAAAAATGGAGGAAAAATGGGTGTAACGAGGTGTTTTGGGCCTGCAGGAAGGCAGCGGGGGCCTGTGTGGGGCTGAGGGAAGCTCTCGGCCCTGCTGGCGTCAGAGGAGTGCAGTGTGGGATCGGGGTTCCCTGGGACACATGGGTCAGACACGGGCTAAAATTCATGGGGTTTTTCTCTCTCGTTTTGTTGTTGTGGGATTTTTAATTATTCTTTTTCTTATGTATTGTGCAATTGTCCCTCGAACCTCCCCACTGCAGGTTGAGTCGCTTCATCAGCATTTTTGAAGGTGTCCTTGGCACGGAGTTAATCATTCACTTAATACTTGACAGAAGAGCAGGTCTAAAACATATGAGGTATTGTGGCACCAGGACAGGTAGAGCTGCAGGCACTGTTTCTGGAGGGTGTGAGGGCTCTGTAACAGTAGAGATGTGGTCCCACGGATTGCAAGGTTCCAAAACACAAACCCCAAAGTTTAGATGACCTAAAAAGGACTGATTTAGTCAATTGATGAATTTTTTTAATTCATCTCAAGTTTGCCAGTTTGGAAGAACCAAAGTGGGGTTGCTATGTGGCTGAAGAATCACATAACAATAGGGATTAGAAGGGACTTTGAAAGATCATCTAGTCCAATCCCTCTGCCACAGCAAGATCTCCTAGACCCAGTTGCACAGGAACATGGCCAGGCAGATTTTAAGCATCTCCAGAGAAGCCTCCACAGCCCTCCTGGGCTGTCGATTCCAGTGGTCACCCTCACTGGGAAGAAGTTCCTTCTCACGTTGATGTGGAACCTCCTATGTTCTCGTTTACACCCATTGCCCCTTGTCCTATCATTGGATGCCACTGAGAAGAGCCTCCTGATACGTGGCCAAAGCAAATTTCTGTACATTCTGTGGTGAATTGTGAAGGTTGAGTTTGTGCTCATGGCTTGATCCAGAATAATTGCCAAATTTAATGTCCTCTTCCTGTCTGATTGTGTTTGTGGGATTTTCCTTGTAACATTTGGTATTTTGGATATTCCCAGCCCTGGTATCATGGAATCACAGAATGGTAAGGGTTGAATGGGATCTCTGCAGATCACCTAGTCCAACCCCCCTGCTAAAGCAGGATCTCCTAAAGAAGAGCACGGGAACACATCCGGGTGGGTTTTGTATGTCTCCATAGAAGGAGATTCCACAACCTCTCTGGATAGCCTATTCTAGTGCTCTGTTAACCTTCACCGTGAAAGAGTTCTTCATGTTTAAATTGAATCTCATGTGTTCTAGTTTTTGCCCACTGCCCTTTGTCCTGTTGCTCAGAGAAGAGCCTGGACCCATCCTTCTGACACTCACTCTTCAGATATTTACAAGCATTGAAGAGACCTCACTTTAGTCTCCTCCTTTCTAGGCTAAACAGCCCCAGCTCTCTCAGGCTCTCCTCATAAGGAAGACGCTCCAGCCCTTTGATCATCCTAATGACTGTGTCTTGGATGTTCCAAAGTCTCTGGCAAACCTGGCCATTTCATTTAGACAAAATTAAGGCATGAGGAGCAAGGTAGGAGGACAAGATCCGAGGTGTAAACATTAATACATCCTGACAGTCTCATTATTGTCTCTTACAAAAATAGGTTTAAACCTTGATCCCTTGAGCTCATGTGTTTGGACTTGGGCTCAACAGAGATTGTGCCGCAGCAGCCAGGGCTTTTGGATCTGGGTAACTGTATGAAGATAATCCCAAGGCTGAACTACGATTAAAGATGATAGCAAGAACTGTAATTACTGAGCCATCTCAGGTCTTTGAACCAAGCCTAATGGTAACATGGGACTTTGCCAATACCTGTTGCATTTTCATCTGCCACTGAGCATTGCATGGTTCAGGCCTTATTTACTGAACATTTAACCACAGAATCTGAGCAAACATCAGAAAATCTGCAAGTGGCTAAATTCTGCTGTAAACCAGAGTCTCAGCTCGAGATCCAGAGATTCTTATAGTACAGGAGACTCTTCTCTCTTGCACTAACATTTCATTCTAATCTGACTAGTGATTTTATAGCTTTTGGTTGATGATTTAATTCTGCCAGCTGGGCCTGGCACCATGTTCTTAAACCACAGTGGCTCTGATGTAACTTCATGCAACTTTCTGAAACCAAGCACTTCCTTACACACTCACTCTTAAAGGATGAAAATTGCCTATCACTACATTTTATTGCATCATCCTTGGGGTTTCTGCAGGATCTAATCCATTTGTCTTGGCAAGACATTTGTAATCAATAGAAGACAGGCTGCCTTTTCATCTTTATTTAGGAAAATAGCAATAAAATTTTTAGACTCTTACAAAAAATAGTGCTTTAAGGTCTTGATGTGTCAAGAAAGTCAAGTAGTGGTTCTCAGGACACTGCAAATATTTATTTTTTTAGTTAGTCAATCCCTCCCCCTTAGATGGCAGCTCCTGAAAACCTCAAGAGCCAGGTGCTCGTGAAAACAGTGAGTCTTTGTTCTCATTTCTTTGTTGGTCAGACCAGAAGTGTTTTGCCAGGAATTTGCTCCTGTGTGGCAGCTAACTCCAAATGCCTGCACTCATGGCCCCACAACTACTCAATACTAATTAATTTTGCACTGATACCCTTTACCTCTGCTCTGCCAATAGCCCAATAAACCACTGCGCTTTTGCAAGCGCACATGAGCTGTTTAACTTGTGCTTTGGAGACGTTTCCTTTTTCTGATGCCTCCCAGCCTTGCAGTACAAAAGGACCAGTTTAACTCCATTGATCATAGAATCATTATGGATTGGAAGGGACCTCGAAAGATCATCTAGTCCAATCCCCCTGCCACAGCAGGATCACCTAGACCAAGTCACACAGGAACACATCCAGGTGGGTCTTAAACGTCTCCACTGAAGGAGACTCCACAACTCCACTGGGCAGCCTGTTCCAGTGCTCTGTCACCCTCACTGTGAAGAAGTTCCTTCTCAGGTTGATGTGGAACCTTCTGTGTTCCAGCTTACATAGCTCTCCAGCGCTCTCTTCCCTTAATCACCCTTTTAAACAAACCAACCTGCTTCCCAGAGCTATTTTCAGTGATGACACTTGCCATGAACAGACCATGCACAGTCACACACTGACTCAGTAAAGGCTTCTGTGCCTAGCAACTTGACTTTGCTATTTGCCACAGCAAGGAGCAATAGGTTACAGACCCATCTTCTAAATTTACTTGTGACATTTTTGTTGCAAATGGCAAGCACAGGGACCAGCATATGGCTGGCCTCAAAGCTGCTGTCAGGACATGCTGTCTTCCATCCGCTCCTGCCTCTCACGGAAGTATTTCCTCTGCTCCTGTATGGCTTGTTCCAGTAAAGGCACATTCATCCCTTCCACACAGGTCAGTATTCGGGCCTTTACCACAGGACCTTCACCTGGAAATATAAACAGGAAGTTTCTGTAGGAAGAAAACTAGAAGGAGCAGCTCAGAGGCAGAGGTTCCCTCAGGCCTCAGCCAGCCAGATAACCATAGCCCGAGAGCTTGCAGGAGACCAGACTAGTCACCTGCCTCCACCAATGCAAGCAGCAGGCCCAGGAGCAGGTTAATTCAGTGACGTGGTTTCCCTCTGCTCTGTTGGCTACAAAATGCTGGTGACTGACACTGTGCTCTCCTCACACTTGTGAATGCTGAGCCCAGGACTTGTCAGTGTCAGTGCTTGCCATGCAGCATTTGCCTACTTCATGGCTCTATCAAGTTTGGTTCTCCCCATCTGAAGAGCATCAGGGATGGATCTAAACTAATTTCTGAATGCCTCTGTGAAACAAGAAGAGGCTCTTCCAGACAGAACAAAGCTGGGCTTAGAAGAGGCTCAATGCTGACTATAACCAACAATTCATCAGTGGCATTCAGATGGTCAAACCTTGGTAACACAGCCACCAACCCAACCTGCTTTCCTGCCACCCATGAAAAACTGGGACACTGCATTCCAAAGCTATGACAACCAAAATACAACATCCTTCTGAAGGAATTTTGCAGCAGTGGCTTGGCAGGTCACTCGCTAAGTGCCACATGCTGTGTGGCTTTCCACATGGCGGATTTCAATGGCATGAATGCAAACACTTGTTATCAGGTGTGGCCAAGTCAACACTTAGGATTTGCTTCACAACCCCACGGCCCATCCCAGATCAACTCCACATGTAGCTGGAATAATGCTAGGGACACCCCAGGAAGGGAGGACAGGATGCCCTGCGTGGCAGAGCCTGCCTGCATTCCTCATGACCCGTGTCTAAGGGCAGGGTGGCAAAGCCCAGCCCAGCCCAGCCAGCTCACAATGAGGTATTGCTGCAATCAGCCAGGTTTGGTGCAAAGACAATGTGGTGGCTGGCAATGATGCTGAAAGGCTTTAACACAGGTTGCACAAAGCTCAGTAATGATGCCAAGGTGTTTCTTGTCTCTAAATGTCTGTCACAGCACCAGATCTTCACCAAGGTAAGGGTGTCTCTTGGCATGACCAGTCATGAGAGACAGGCTGCTCCTGCCCTGAATCACATGTTTGTGATGAGCCTGCCTTGGCCAATGCTAACCTCAGTGACAGTGGGTCTCAGTGTGCAACCAGAAGGCCGCTGTAGGGGCTGATAAAACATCAAACTGCTTCCTGGAGCATTTACCTTCCCGGTGCTCAACCTCTCCCAAGACCATGTACCAAGATCCCAGCTGGGCTTGGAATGGCTCCACAAACTTGGTGTCGACACAGACCTGGTGCTGAGCAGAGCTATGCTGAGCAGTGAGAAATGCTTCAGACCGGGCCAGATCATAGCAGCATAACCTGAGAATGATTGATTTGGGAAGGTTAGTGGTGCAGAGATACAACAATTACAAACCAAGGGAGGCGGACCAAACACTGAAGGAAAGGCCTGACCTCCAAGGAGAGCTGGGTACCCTTCTCACCTGCCAAACGTCCTCAGTGCCTCCCCCTCTGGGACTGAGCTGTTGATCTCCCACGGGAAGTAATGAACACCAGCACTTGGCAGCATCTTACACCAATGCCACTGGGCCTGCAGTAAATTCAAAGATCTGAGTTTCTGCCACCCCAGTGCCTGATCCAGATACTGACTGACACTGCCCCAAAACTCCTTCCTCGCCCAGGGCCCCCCGTCCAAGGGGCTGCAAGAGCTTCCAGTTTCCCGGCTGAGCCCCATCGCGCATGCCAGCATGAAGGGGGGCCGCCTTCCCCCACCGCAAAGAGCAATAAGCAGCCCGGCAGATCCTCCAGGGCTGGCGACTGAAGCACCTTCCTGGGCAGCCCGTTCATGCTGCGGGGTAAGAAATTCTGATCCCGCCTAATCCTAATCCTGCCCTGCGGATCAGTTACCTGGATCCAGGCCTGGAGCAACCAGTTATTTAACTGACCCCTCTCCAAACGCCAGCGAAAGAGCAGCCTGTACTGAGACCTGTGCTCCCCCGTCTTTCTCAGTGGCGCCGCACTGAGGACATCATCATGTCGCTACTGCGCTGAGACGCAACGTCATCCCGGGTGTAAGCGCGGCGCTTATTAGTGACGTCGGTCGGGGGCGCGGTCGTGCGCACCGAGGCCGGTGAGGGGCGGGAGCGGGGCTAGGGCTAGGGGCTGGAGCTGGAGCTAAGTGGAACCGCTGTCGCTTCGCGACGATGAACGCGGATCTGCGGCGGGAGCGGGCGTCCGCCACCTTCCAGCCCGAGCTCCTAACGCACATCCTGGATGGCGGCGCCGAGCGCACCCGCCGCCGCAAGGAGATCGGTGAGGGAGGCTTGGGCCGAGGGCGGCCGTGAGGCGAGGGGTGGGGGGCTGTGAGTGGGAAGTTGAGAGAAGGTAAACGGAGTGTGTAGGGAGGGGGGGAGTTGAGAGAGGCGCGAGAGGGGGTTCCAGAAGAGAGGGAGAAAGAGTGACGGCGCGGGGAGCGACGCTGAGGGCTGGAAGCCCCAGCGAGAGGGTATTGTGCGGGGAGGGAGGGGGTTGCCGAATGAAGGAGGCTCTGGGAAGGTTGGGGTGGTAGTGAGACGCTAAGGATGAGAGGAGGTTGTGGGGAAGAGTTCTAGGGAGAGGGGACCTGTGAGGAGGGGGCTTGCAGGGGAAAGGTCTATCTGAAGGGAGGAATTTTTGTGTGGTGGCCTAGAGGGGAGCAGTGTTATGTCCCTTACCCTCTGCGCTCCCCTTCCCAAGACCTGACACAGGCCCTTGTACCTCTCTTTCGCCTCCCTCCAGTGGGTGACAGGCAGGTCCCCATGGGCACTTCCTCTGGGCCCTCTCCCCTACTTTTTTCTTCCTGGTGCACTCTTGCCCAACAGTACAAATATGACCCATTTCTCATCCACCACTACCATGATAACATGGGTTTAATGAGATAACCTCTATCCTCTTCCTTTCTCAGCCTGTGCTGGGCTGGGACTGTCAGAGGGTGGTGTTGTGTAATTTGTGTGGTAAAGGGGACACAAACTCAATGTACACTCGTTTCCAGCGGGAGTAATACTATGTACTTCTGCCTGGGTTTGTATGGGATCAAAGTTCATAGGGAGCAAGAATCAGCATTAACAATGTCAATTTAAGGCTTTGAGATTGTTATTGAAAATCTTGCCGGTATTATATCAATGAATTAAGGTCCTGCCAAGTCCAGACTGCTCTAATTTAACATGTGATTTACATGTGACATGGGAGAGCACCCTGTTGCTAGTCCTTCTCTCCAAGAGCTTTGACTTCTTTCCAATTCCATCAACTTTTAGATTTATTTTTCAATTTTCTGACATCTGTATCTTGAGACACAACACACTGAAATGCTGCGCTGTTTCTCACCCACTATCAGTTGAGGTTTGTGGGCACTGAATTTATTTTCTTCCTCTCTTCTCTCCCCAGAGGCCTTAGTCATTAATGACCCTGACTTCCAGCATGAAGATTTGAACTTCCTGTCCCGTAGCCAACGTTATGAACAAGCCATCAGGAAGAGCGCTCTGATGGTGATGAAGTTAAGAGAATATGGAATTGCTGATCCAGAGGAGATCTACTGGTTCAAAAGGTACCTGGCTGTAGAGTTTGCTTCTTCTCTGTGTTTGGATCTTCACCAGGACACCAGAGTTATGCTTATTTCCTGTGTTGGTGGTCCAAAGGAAGCTCAAGACCTGTGTGAAAGCCCACTGAAGTCCTGGCTTCAGTGAACTTCAGATGAAACCCTGATTTCCTGAATATTGTGTGTTCTTAGATCTGTGACTAGAAATGCACTATTAGTAATTGCACCATTGTTTTTACTTATGAAGGTAGAAAATGGGACTTGGATTTTGGTTTTCCAAAAGTAATTCAAACCATACAGAAATATTTTTGATAGATCTGATGAGGTTGCAGCTTCTCATTATATCTCTTAAAGCTGATTACTTCACTTTGCACTTAGACCTAATAAAGTTGCATTTCAGACATAGTTGAAAGTGCTCCAAGGTAGTTTACAAGTAAGAGCTTCTAAGTGATTTGTCTTGTCTCCCTCCTCCAAGCTCCTCATTTTTGGTTTTGGTTGTATCTGACCTTTTGTTTATCTAAGTGTTACTCTTGGATTAAGTTAATAAAAATAAAACTCTTTTGACTCTGAATTTTAGTCCTTCTGGGTTACAGGGAATTTAGTTCCTGACTGACATAGTTCTCTCCTTAGTTCTGTTAAACTCATTTTGATGTAATCAAACTGCTTAACAGAGATTGCACAGCTCAAGAAACCTGAACACAATAGCATGAGCATATCCTCAGCACTATAAACATTGCACATTAAGTAATGCACCAGTAGAATTACAAGCCCACCGCTGACTGGATTTGTAGTTTGGGACTAGTAGCTGAAATAGTTTTGTCTGCTATAGATTTTATTTCAAAGACATTGGCTGACATGGACCTGTGTCATGCAAGTTCTCGTGGCAGTAATGTAAATGTTCCATTGGAAATGGGAACTGGTGGGCAATGATAACAAAAGAAAGGTTTAGTGACTGCAGATTATTCAGGTATTGCATGGTAAAAGTTAATCATTAGTTTTTCCTTACACAAGGGTTATTGGAGATGATAGGGAAGTTTCTTTAATTAAAAAGTCCAGGGCAGTCTGTCCAGTGTGCCAGCTGGCAATTTTCAGGCAATGTAAATGCTGTCTGTTGCTAACATTGCTGACAGTAGTTCATGGAAATTGGCCCTTTCTGAAGTAGTCAAATGATAGATTCTAGCTTTATCTTTCCATAAACTTACTAGGGAGTCAGCAATGCATAACTGGAGTGGCTGAAAGCTTAATGTTTTGTGTAGGTACCAATGTGACTATTCCTGAGTGCTAGGAATAGTCTGGTGTGACTTGTCAGAAGTCATGATCCAAAATCAACAGAAGTAATGCAGAAGGCTGGCTTTTATCACAGTCAATTCTAATTAGAGACAGCTAAGATTTCAAGGGAGTTGCAGTTACTGCAGACTGGTTGCATTTTCCCGTGCTTTCAGCAAAAACGTGTGAGACTGAAGAGCAGCACATATACTTCCTACTACAAGTGAGATTTATTTGCTTTAAGAACTGTATCCTGTTCATAGTTTTGATCCGGACTCTTTATCATCATGTCTGCTGCTTGCAAGGGAGGCCATTGACTTACTGTTTCTTAATTAGTGGCAGAAATGAAAGGATTATTTTTCTCATCCTTTGATTTAATTTGCATTTTAATTCCTGTCCCCACTTCCTCACCTGCTAAGCATCAAACATTTTTTTAAAATTAGTGAACTTCACTCAGCTTGCAGAGTGAAGTTTATTTCTCGCACATATCCAAACGTGCTAATTGGTGTTAACTAGAATCACATAATGTTAAGCATTGGAAGGGACCTCAAAAGATCATCTAGTCCAATCCCCTAGCCAGAGCAGGATCCCGTAGATCAAGTCACACAGGAACGTGTCCAGGCAGGTTTTAAATGTCTCCAGAGACTCCTAGAAGGGACTTCACTTGTGTAAAAGCTGACCTGGAGAAATTGTGTTGGAGTTTGTTTTTCCAAACTGAAAAATGTAATAGCTGTGGAGTTGTGACATGCTGTGATGAGTTAGGTCTCATGGGTTAGGCCTTGAATGAAGTTTGAGAGACTGAAGCCCCTGATTCAGATTTCAGGGATATTTTGCCCATAATCCGTCATGCCTTGTGATTATCCCCAAGCAGCAGGGACAGAGTTATTTAGATATGCAACTCTGGAGAATGTTGAGCTGGCTGTTTCCTGTAGCTGTTGTCTACTGCCAGAACTTCTTTAGGACTTTTGTATTGTGACTGACTTTATGATTTGATTTATGAGGTGAAAGCTGCTTCTTTCAGCTGCACTGGAGTAGCACTGAAACAGTTGCTCCTGCTGCAGCATGTTGAACTGAACATTTTGCCTTCCTGTTCCCAGAAGGGACTTTTTGGAATACTAAATGTATTTCGAAGCTATTGTAATTGCTTCTTACTTAGTTCTTCCTGTGTCAGTTGCTGCTGTGGCTGCAGCTTTTGAAGGCCAACAGCCAATATTTTTACAGTAACTACATGAAAATGTAAGTCTGTGTGAAAAATGGGAAATGGTTTTGATGTCTAATGCTGTGCAGCACTTTGAAGAGAGGTCAGTTTGAATTCGCTTTCCAGTTCGAATAGCCTTCACTAATGAAAAGTAGATTAAATGAAGAAGAGAGAAACCGTGTCACAGAAGATAAGATCCAACAGCTACACATCAACAGATGATTCCTGTGTTCATAAGCATTGGGTGTGTTGTCCCTGTAAGAATTTCTTCTTTTCATTTTGACACTAAAGTTACTATCTGGAGTAGCTTTCAGCAAATCAAAGCTGGTCATTGGTGACAACTGGCCACATTCAGTCTTCGTGTAGCAAAGTATCTGAGCAGTTACACAATGCAGCCTTGGGAGAACAAGCAGTATGGGGAGTGTAGAACAGCAGTAGGAATCTAAAAATAGGGAGGGGAAGAAACAATTTGAGTTTGGAGAAAGAAGAAGGAAAGAAAGCCTGTTTTCCCTCCCTTCACAGTCAGTACCCCTTCTGTTAGCCCTGTGCTGTGAGGAATACTAGGTTCTTTCCTACTGTTGTTCAAGTTGTTAAAAAGCATATTGAGAAAATCCTGATCATTCAATGCAAAGGTGAAAAGCTTCTGCTCTGAGTTAAATACATTTCAGTTCCGCTTTCATCTTTGTTAATGTAAGAAACTAGTAAAATGCTGCATGTTCAGTCAGTGAAGTGGCATGACCTTCTGACACAGGGATGTGAAAGGATCAGCTTGCAAGATGTCATCCTATCAAAGAAGGTGGTAGTTAAGCATTAAATCTATGGCATTTGTGATTAAACTTACTGGTAGGCAGTGAAAGGTGCTGCTGTGAACTTAGACTTTTTTTTTGGAGCATGATCCTCAAAAAAGCAGCATCTGACCTGATTTTTCTGACAGCAAAGTACATGCTGCGCCTTTTCATCAAACTGTTCCAGTGAAAATGTGCAAAGAACTGTTCAAACTCTTCCCAAGCCGCCTTGAAATGGCATGTTTCAAAGTCAGTACCTGTTTTCTCCCTGTAGGTTTGTCTTTTTTGGGCCGAAGGAATACGTGCGCAGTAAATGTGCTGTAGGCAGCGAGAAAGTAAAGTAAAGGGTGCTGGTATTGCTATATGGGTCCTTTACCAAAAGAGTAACCCACAGAGGAAGCCACAGAAATGTTGAAAAATGTTCTGTCCCACTGTCCTCACAGCATCTTAAGCTCTTGATGACCCTGATACCTTCAGTTTTGTGAACATTTGCTGCTGTAGGCAATATAATATTTTCTGGTAAAAGAGAAGGGTCTGTTTTAATGCCAAGTACTGTAGACACTGCACCTGCACATAAGCACACACCAGCTTCAAGCACAGTTAATACATCAATCAGCAGCATTAGGTTACTTGATGGCAATAGTTTTACTCCTGGAAGAATCTGTGTCTCATTCAGTCTTGTCCATTTAAAAACTGTTCTGTTCAGCGTAAGTGTCTCTGTGCAGTTCAGTGGTGCTGGAGAAGCTTTGTCCTGCTTTCTCTTACCCTAAGGCTGAGTTTCACAGTTTCTGTTGGGTTTTGAATTATCATTTATTCACTCCCTGCTCCTGAGTGCTGATTCCAGCCAGTAAAACACCAGTAACAAGTGCTGCACTGATTGGCAGATTTGCAGTGCAGATCTGGGATAGCAATGAATTCTTAAACTTGCTCCCCAGGCAGGCATTAACATCTAGAAGATTGTATTCTCCTTGTGGGTGTCTTGGTTAGGAGGGAGAGATCTCATATGTCGTTATTGAGGCAGAGATCTGGTTTCTTCCTTCTCCACCTTAAAACTGGGATGCAATAAGGGTTTGTGTACAGTAGATTGAAGATTCGGCCTGCAGGATATTGAAGGAAAGATGCTGTCATATACTACATTGTTTTTACAACAATGAAACTTTCAAGCACATTTATGTTATAGAGCTTGTTTTGATTAGCATCAAGCCTGCCATCATGGATACTAAATTAATAGAACTTTCATGAAATTATTTCTGTTGTGATGAAGCACACCTAAAATGTCTGATTTTCCTTCCATTCTTTCCAGCCTGTAACAGTACGTTTAATTGAAGGTGAGTTACTGATCTCAGAACTGATAGAAGCAGCTGCAGGTAACACAGAGCTCTTCTGAAAAGCACTTGTTCACCTAAGATGCCTTTTCCTTTTCAACACATTGTGCTTATAGCTAATAATGACCTAGTTACAGGATGCCAGCAGCAGTGGGATTTGTTCCCACCAAGCCTGAGAGATGAGAAAAGAATTTTGTTTTTTTCATGTCTCACTTTTAAGTTCCCCATGAATCTTTGTAGAATAGTACTGTTTCCGGTTACATAGCAACAGCAGGATTCATAGCATGAAGAAAGTGCTGGAAAGAAACATTTATCACCCCATTAGTATTGCTTCTGATGCCTCCGTATTTGGAGGTTGCTTGTGGGACAAAAAAATGTTGAAACACACAAGAGATTGTCTTGTCCTGCACTTGGAGAACAGTCTTTCAGGATCACAGTAACAGTGCAACTGAGATCCAGATCCCTCTATTTCTCTCCTGTAGAACATGCTTGGGCAGTTTCCCTGAACCTTTCGGTCTCCACTTCAGCATGTTTCAAAAAACCATAGAGACCCAAACGACTGATGCTCAGAAGGAGAAATGGCTGCCCCTGGTCCGTGGAGTCAAGATAATTGGCACCTACGCCCAAACCGAAATGGGACATGGTTAGTTCCCTTTGGGGATCAATGGGTAACCTCTTTTTCTCTAACTCCAGTTTGTACGCTGATGATGCTCCTGAGGTAAATCAGAAAGGGGAAAGGTAAAGCAGTTGGTTAACAGTTTTCTCCTGCCCTGTAGCCAGCTAGCTGCTTCTTTTCACATCCTAACAAACACAGATAGATTTGGTCTTTTCCAGAATGCACCTCTTAGCTGATCACTGACTTTGTAGCTGTTTACCTTTGATTTGAGATTGTTCTAAGCCTTGGGAGTATGAGTTTTACTTGAACTGGTTGGAACATGTCAGTCAACAGTACTGTGGTTCTTATTTTTGCCTGGATTTGGAGCATGTGTGTCTTGGAGTCCTTGGCTCGTGACAGGCCTGCCCAAACAAATCACAACTACCCCTTTGGGAGCAATGTAGTGTGGTGAGGTGGTACTTTTTGTTTGGGAAGTAAGGTATGTTTGCCCCAAGCACTTCTCTTCCAGATGTTACTCGATTGCAGCTGTACGACTTCGTGGAAGGTCTTGGTTTTGAAGAAGAAAAAACCCTTTCCTACCATTGTTGAAAACAAGTTTCACAGAACATTTAATGGATCAGACAGCAATCTTTTAGCCCACAACCTGGAATTATGGCTGTTAAATACTTTAACAACGAAAAAAAAATCTAAACTTGGAAAGCACTGTGTGTGCAAGTCTGGACAATTGTGAAAGCTCGAGGATACTGCCAGCTGCATGGTTGTGCAGTTACAGCTACCCAGGGTAGCTGAAACCTTTGTGGAAGATGCACCGAGGGAATCCAGTAATCGGTTCTGCTTGGGAGAGGTGGAGTGAGCAAACACAGCTCCACACAAGCAGCTGAGGGACAGCTGGATGGCCCCAATAAATGCCTGCTGGCCTTGTTTGCTACTGCTTTAAATTAGACACGCATCCACAGCAAAGTGATTTGTTTTAATTGCATTTTCACATTAGATCATTGCACTTTCTTGCCTGGTGATGGTCTGGTTTGCTTACAGTTCTGATGTTTAATGGTAAAATTAGTATTTTGACACTTGGCAGGACTAATATAGCGATAGTGTGGTAAATATACTTTCCATGCTGAATAATTAAAATGCAGTTTGGCATTCCTGCTGTGAATACTGAGTATCAAACTACTTCTGTGGTAATTGTCACTGAGCTCTGTGTAATTTAATCCCATTTAGAAACTGCTGATGGAGAAACAAACCTCCACATCATTGAGTTGATCTTAGCCTAGGTGGGTATTTACCCAGGTTATTGAGCTGAATCCTAGCCTGGGTGGGTAGTTACTCACTTTTCTCTCAGTGAATACCTACTTGATAGCCAGTGTTGACTTTAACTTATTCCATAGTAAGTAACTTGAAAAAATAAAGAGCACAAATATCACAGTGCTGAAAAGGAAACCAAAAGGAGTAATGAAAATACTGTATGTACTGCTTGTACCTGGTTTGTAGGTGCTGCTACTAAATGAGGATTATTTTTCAGTCTTACTGTCAACTGAGTACTGAACTGGCTTAACATCTGGCATTCCTGATAACCTGTTAGTGCTCTGTTGAGCTTGGTCACTCTTCAGTCCAAAAAGCTTAGTAAATATTTCCTATGGGGTTCAATTTATTTGTGGGTGCCTGATAACACCAAAGAAAAGAACGGAAGTTCTTGGAAAGCTCTGAGGATAAGAGCTAGTTCACATTAATGTGTGTGCTGAGGTAACATAAGGGAGCTTTCTTCCCACTTTGATACGAATGCCAGTGGAAGTAGAGCTAAGCGCAGATCTGTGCTCTTTCTGTAATGCACATCTCACTTAAATGGTCTGGTCAAGGCCAGTTCTGCTGTTTCATACATAGATGGGCCAGGTGGTCACCTTTGTACAAAAGTTCCTGATCCTTAATAAATATCTCTGCTATTTTAGTACACAAAGCTATTGATATTTAAAGATTTTATAAGCATTCTTAATATAAAAAGCTTAGTAGCTCTCTTAACTGCCTAGCAGATGTGTTTGACAGAACTTGGAGGAGGAATAATTGTAGTGAACCATGTCTAATTGCAGAGACTTTGTGCTGGTGATTTACAGGTGGAAAAACTTAGGCTTTCTTGCCAAGTTGTTTATATTCACAAGTTGACTTACCTGTGCAGAGCACTGTCCTTTCAGGAGTGCTTGTAACAGTAGCAGAAGTTGAAGGGGGTTATGCTGGGATGTAAATACTGGTGGTGTCTGAAGTTTAATGAGAAAAATAAAAAGTGAAATTGATAATGTCGATAGTTAGGACTTCCTATTTAAAAAAAAACACAAACCACCAAGTTCAGCAAGACCCTAGTTCGCTGAGCTGGATAAACTGGGATTTCTGCCAACCTCTATCCTCAAACTGTGATTAAAAAACAAAACAAAGTAGACTTCCTCTCTTTGGGTGGAGGCTGGCTTCAGTCAGCCAGATCACATCTTTAATAAACATTTTGACTGAGCCCATTTAATTTAGCAGTGCTCTGCTTTCCAAAGCACAGCAGAGGTCTGGCCGTTCTTTTGGCCTGGATGAATCCACAACTGCATTGAAAACACAGGAGTGTTACCAGTGTGATTTATGTGTGGTTAGAAAGAAATGGTTTGCAGCCTGTTTATTTCAGAATTAGTGTAATTTCTTATATTCAAGCCTGAAAAAAGGACACTGCTCTGGCTTTCTAAAATACACTTGCTGAGTTCTGATTTTACACATAAATCATTTTTGTTTTCTTTTTGTCTCTTCCTGAATCTCCACCATGAATCCTCATGCTTGCTTCCCTCTCATAATTTTTCCTTCACATTCCCATCCCATGGTACTCCTTCACAGCTCTGTTCATCGTGGACGGCCTGAGCCTCTGGACCTTCATCTGGGCATGTTCCTGCCCACCCTTCTCACCCAGGCAACCCCAGAGCAGCAAGATCGCTTCTTCATGCCTGCCTGGAACCTGGAGATCATTGGCACTTATGCCCAGACTGAAATGGGCCATGGTACAGTACATTCACTAAATGCTATTTCTAACAATGGTTTTGTGTACAGAGAATTGCCCCTGCCTGGGAAAACTGGTGTGTGCTTACCCCACAGCCGTTATGCGTGACTCTGGGGCTATAAGGAAGAGTGGACTGAAATGTTAATAGAACATTATGCCACATGCTGCTTGCGCTTCTTCACTCTGGGGTACGAGTTTCACGTCTGTGGTTTTATACTGGAGTGTTCTCAGTGCTCCTCTGTGCCATTCAGATGAGGAAGGATTACTGTGTTTGGCTGTGGGGATGTTAGCTCGATGAAGTCTGTTTCTACACTTACCGTTCTTTCCAGCGTGATTTCCGCTTTGCTCTGCTTAACGTTCAGTGTGAAGAGAAAAGGACAGAGCTTTAAGGTACTGAAAAAGATGCCAAAAAAATGTTAAGAGTTGCTTGTGACCTTGGGACTGACCTTGGATCAGAGAAAGTGTGGATGACTTGGTTCCAGTGCTCATATTTTGTGGGGAGGGTTATTCTCCCAATTCTTTACTTCACTCACGTGTATTCTTTTGGAATTAATGATGGCACATGTTTTCTTTATTTTTTTAAATTCTGTGTCTTGAGTAGACTTTGGGTTTTTTTGGTTGCTGTTCCTTTGCTTACAGCCTTTGAATGGATTTTGGTAACTCCAGCAGTATTGTGATTGCAACACACTTAATCCAAGGTTCAAAGGGAGGATGTTGTGCCTTGAAAAACTTTAATTTTGACGTCTGAAAGTAGCAGATAGAATAAGTGGGATTTACCTTTGTGCTGAAGTGAAATATAGAGACTGTATGAAGCATAACATAACTGCAAGTCTGTGGAGAATCTCTTACACCTAGTGAGGTTTGAAGATCCTTTACCAGCAAATTAAGTCTTGTGTTAAGCTGCTTGTGGAAGCCTACCAACAACTCCATGCTTTGGAAACATGGCTGCGTCATGGTCGTATCCTTTTTCACGTTGAAGCTATTATGTAGAGCCCTTACACTGTCACTCCAGGCTGTCAGGAATGTTCACATATTGTCTGAGCAAGCGGGCCCAGTGATTTGGGTTTTTGTAAGCATGCAGGGACATTACCACTGCTAAGACAGGCATGTGGGAGTAAAGAGCTGTGGGCAGAAGACTGTTCTTGGAATTGTTACCTTCGTCTTTTTGCAGTCTGTTCATCTACCTGCTAGCATGGGTGTGCCATTCCTTGCTGTCCTGGAGCTGTGAATGATCTCATTTGGGAGAAACAGCTCCATCAAGTGAGGAGAACGTAGGCCTGATGAGGGAATGAAAAGATGATGGACACTACTTATTTCATCTTGAGGCTGAGAAGTACATGGTTTTTATTTTGCAGTTTAATCAGATTGCAGTTTTGGTGAAATCCAGGTGAGGGTGTTTTTGTAGATGTTTTTAATGGAGAAAGCGCTTCTGGTGTGTAGTGGCAAAAAGGTGTCAGATTTGAGGTGCTTGGAAAACTAGTTTGAGACCACTGGGGACAAAAACCCTACTTGTTTTCTGAGAATTGGCTTCAGCTTCCAGTATATGGTCTGGCTCCCTCTTCTTCCATAGCTGGTTGATATTTACTCCTTTTGGAGCCTAAAAGCAAAGTTAATATTTGTACAGTACTACTGGAGTTCAAGTTTCTGTTATCCAGTTCTGTCTTTGACTCTGTTTTGTGACTGAACTTCTGCCAACACAAGGTGTTTCCTTATTTTCAGGAACGCATCTTCGGGGTCTAGAAACAACAGCTACATATGACCCTGCTACCCAGGAATTTATCCTCAACAGCCCCACTGTGACCTCCATTAAGTGGTGGCCAGGCGGATGTAAGTGCCCCACTTTGTGTCTGACTCTGGACAATGTATGGATAAACCTGGGCTGTTGGTGTTGTGTGTTCCATCTATGGAACAGAGATTGAAAGGTGATGTGCAAAGTTGGCTGAAAGGGAGTTACTCTTGTGTAACAAGTAAACAGAATTAGTAGAGCCTGCTAAAACTGTGGGTTATCTATGGGCTCTGAGTTGTTTTTCAGAATCATTAATCTATGGAGTTGGCATGATTGTTGTTTGGGGTGGGGGGGGGGTTGCATCAAAGTGTTTCTATTTCTAAAGCTCTCCTGGCAAATTTGCCATGGACTTGGTGTTGAAGAGCCAAGAGAATCGCATTGTGCAATTTTCACTGAGTTGAGCATCGCTGTTTGCCTGGTTGTACAGTTTGGATGATGACCAGTGCTGTAAATCTGGTTTTTCTAGCACGCAGTGTGGTTCAGGTAATCTTGTGTCCTGCTCTAAGAGGGGGCACTCTGTGTATATAAGTATGTTTGAGCATTGATTTGTTGGGGTTTTGTTTTCTTTCTGACTCTCACTCCTTTTACAGTGGGAAAGACGTCGAATCATGCCATTGTTCTGGCTCAGCTGTACACTCAGGGCCAGTGCAAAGGGCTGCATGCCTTCATTGTTCCCATACGGCAGCTGGGCACCCATGAACCTCTGCCAGGTAAAAGTTCATGTTAAGGGAATTCAAGTTTCTTTCCAGCTGTGTAGAGCTGCAGGCGTCTTAATAATTACCTGGCTCGTTCCATGAGCTGATTTCAGTGAGTAGATGATAGGTTACAAGGCTTAGTGTGGTGTCTTTCTTGGGACTTGAATTACCACTAAATCTTTCATGTCCTACTTACAATGTGAAGATTAATTTGGGATTTGATTCTATCCCAAGGTTTCCCAACTACTCTCTTTGGGGCAACAATTTGTTTTATTTTCTTAATGGGAAAGAATAGTCCTTGTCATCCTCAGCTAGAAGTGATCTGGATGATCTTTAGAGACAGCTCCCCAATGACTGGCTAGCAGGACTGATGTGGATTGTAAGGGTCCCCAGGCTTTGACATCCACTTTCCCATCATTTCTTAAGATTCATGTGATCTGTTACTCTTAACAATGCCAGGGCTTGCTAGACAACTAAACCATCTCTAGTGGCTTGAGCCTCTCAGGAAGTGTTTAGTTTCTGTTTCTTAACACAAGTGGCTTTGTCTGCGGCAGGTATTACTGTGGGTGACATCGGCCCGAAATTTGGTTATGATGAGATGGATAATGGCTACCTGAAAATGGACAACTTCAGAATTCCTCGGGAAAACATGCTGATGAAACATGCCCAGGTAAAGCAGGGAATGTCAGCATCTGCTGTTAGAACTGAACACGTGAAGTGCTCATGTGTAGCATACTAACAAGGTTGTAGGTTACTTGTAAGTGCTTCTTGATGAGTTTAGAACTTGAGGTGTGAACATGTGAAAGGGAGAAGACTTCACAAGTCACCTGGCCATATCTCAAATTATTTTTTTAATGCGGCAGGTTGAACCAGATGGCACCTATGTGAAACCAGTCAGTGACAAGCTAACCTACGGGACCATGGTGTTCATCAGATCTCTCATTGTAGGCGATGCAGCTCGCTGCCTGTCGCGGGCTTGTACCATTGCCATCCGCTACAGTGCAGTGAGACACCAGTCTGAGCTCAAGCCAGGGTAAGTGCAATGAAATAAAAGAGCAGCTGAAGCACTGAGGGGAAAATTCTCTGATACTTGGAGGGTAGAGGTACTGGGGCTGATGTTGCTGGCTGTGGTACTTGGTATTTTTGAAACACTGGTTCATCCTGGGAAGTGAGTGATCATCACAAATTAAGATCTTTCATTCCTGACTACCAAAATGCCTTCCCCTGACAGAGGATCTTGCTGTATGATTTTTGTTCATCTGGCTTGGTACAGATGCAGCATGTACTGTCCAAGAGGAGATGCTGCTCACAGATGAATAAGACTTTACAACAGTTTGCTGGCCACTGGCACACTAACTCAGCTGTACTCTTTGCTCTAGGGAACCAGAACCCCAGATCTTGGATTATCAGACCCAACAATACAAACTCTTTCCTCTCCTGGCAACAGCATATGCTTTTCACTTTGTGGGAGCCTACATTAAAGACACTTACCATCGGATTAGTGGAGACATTAATGACGGGGATCTGAGTGAGCTGCCAGAGGTACTGCATCCTCTGATGATATTATGCAGTGTTTCTTTACAGCTGTTTTGACTTTCAGGTGTGAGACTTCTGTTTCTTATCACAGATGCGCACATCATTAAGGGTTGAAAGGGACCTCCAAGGGTCATCCAGTCCAACCCCCTGCTCCAGCAGGACTTCAGATTCAGAGACCCCAAGCTCAGTGTGTGCTAGTGACTTGTACTATTAATTTATCAGCCCTTTATAAACAATGGGGTGTAATGAACTGTGAGAAAGTTACTTGAATAGATTTTCTTAAAAGGTGACTTTGCAGGAGCAACGACACATTTCTTGGAAGTGGTGTGCCTGTACTATAGCTTTATGATTGTTCTTCCAAGTGACTAGGGTAAACTGCTGTGTTGATCAAAGGTATCAGTACTGTATGGGGGAATTAGGGTTGTAAAATGGGAGTTTTCAGTTGGGGATTCTGTCTAAGAACAGGTATTGAGGCAATAGGCAATGGTGAAAGGTCTTGGACAGAACATGTAGAAACAGAAAGATTGAGGTATTCAAAAGGAATCTTTACATGTACAGAAGTTTTGTGTAGTAGTTTTCCTGAGGAAGGAGTCCTTACAAGAAAAGCAAGGCCCTGTGGAGCAGTAGTGTTGACTTGACTTTTTTCTGGGAGCTGCACAGTACTTGCATGTGTGTGTGCAAGCTACGAGTGGAAAAGAAAAACAACTGGTTTTGCTTTTGTCCCTCAGCTCCATGCACTAACTGCAGGGCTGAAGGCCTTCACTTCCTGGACTGCCAATGCTGGCATTGAGGAATGTCGGATGGCTTGCGGTGGGCATGGCTACTCTCGCTGCAGTGGCATTCCTGACATCTATGTCACATTCACCCCGTCCTGCACCTATGAGGGAGAAAACACCGTCATGATGCTGCAGACAGCTAGGTATGGTTGCTTCTGTCATGCCCTGTGTTATGTTCTTTGTAGCTCAAATGATGAGCAGAAGAGCGTCCTATATTGCCATGGAACTGGTCTCTAACATTTCTGTTCCTCGCCCTGTTTTTAACAGAAAGGTATTTGCCTACAAGTGTTCTTTGCTAATCTGGCTATAGGCAAGAAGACTCCTCTCCATTCAAACAACTCATGACTCAGAGTCGCCATTTTTTGTCTCTATTTTCAGGTTCCTTATCAAAAGCTACACCCAGGTTAGCTCTGGGCAGCGGGTTTCTGGCATGGTGTCCTACCTTAATGATTTCTCCGGGCAACGCATTCAGCCACAGCATGTGGCTGCCAGGACTGTGACCGTGCGGATCAACGATCCTGTCAGCCTTGTAGAGGCCTACAAAGCACGTGCTGCCCGGTGAGTTCACACTGACTACACTCAGCCAAGCACCAAGAAATTACATGTCTAGGGAGATGGTAGCGATGTGCTGCCCAGTTAAGTGCTAGATTCTAAAGATGTGGTTTGCAAAGCTTTGCTCCATGAGTTGCCTTCAGGAAATTACACACTTTATTGGGCTGAGTCAGCATTAAGTACTTTGAGGTTCCAAGAGGTTACACAGAGCCTGCTTACCACCTAGGTACTCTGCTCTATTTTGAAAGGTCCTTTTCTTATTAAATGTGAAGTGTGTTTTGAGTACACGAATACCAACATGTTCAAACTGCTCAGAGATTTCCTGATATTAAAGCCTGTTGTAAAGGAAATGTGAGATAGAACAAATACCTACATGTGAGTAAGTGTTTAGGCACCACACATGTGCTGTCACATCTCCTCTGCAGCAGTGTTCTAGCTGCAGCAGTGATGATTGGGATTTTAGAGACACAGCTGCTCACCCTAGGCACGCATTCAGTCATGGCATAGGACCTCTGAGTTCTTCTGATGTGTATCACTGCATTCATAAGAGTTTCACTCTGTGTAATCTTGTTAATGATCTTGTTAATAATCCCATAATCTGGTTTTCTTCCTTTGATGAAATAGGCTGGTAGAAGCTGCAGCAAAGAATTTGCAAACTGAACTGAACCACCGGAAGAGCAAGGAGGATGCCTGGAACAGAACTTCTGTTGATCTTGTGCGAGCATCTGAGGTCAGTGATGTCCCTGATAATACACTCTAAGAGCTTCTCACCTCTTCATGAACCTGATTGACCTTCCTTTTGTTTCTCATAGGCACATTGTCACTATGTGACAGTGAAGCTTTTCACAGCAAAGCTATCTGAAGTCAGTAATGCAGCTGTCCGCTCCGTGCTGACTGAACTGTCTCTCCTGTACGCACTATATGGCATCAGTAAGAGCACAGGGGATTTCTTGCAGGTTGGTGTCAACACTTTATGTCTCTAGAGACTGCTTAGGTGTAAGGTTGACTTCCAGGAGGCCACTATCAGTGCAGGGCTGGTGGAAGGCTCTTGTCAAGCTTCCAGAAACAGAGCTGGGTGCTAAATGTTAGTGTGGTGTCTGTGTAGGTCGGTGTAAATGTTCTGCAGTTGGTGATCAGGTGTGCTATGTTAAAAACCAAGGAGTTAATAAATGAGGGATTAGTTAGTTGTGCTCCAAGAGCTTTTCTAAATCATTTCTAAATCAATGCATAGAAGGGGGGTGTTGTGTACCAAATCTGAACGTGTCCTGCAGAGCATGTGCTTAAATTGTCAGGTGTGACTTGTCTTCACTGTTTCTGTTTGATAAAGAATTTGTGCAGCGGTGTTATATTTAGTCTTCAGGCAGATGTGGTATGTTTTGGCTTCTAATTTTCCTCTTTGCTACTAACCAAAAAATGTCCTGAAAGAAAACCCCATTTTTGTTTGGGGAAAAGCTGACCTGTGTTAGATGACAGAGGAGGGGAAGGTTCTTGCAAGGTGCATCCTCTTCTGATGAGATAATTTGTTTCGCCAAGGCGGGTATTTTGACCGATGCCCAGATCACTCAAGTGAACCAGCGTGTGAAAGAGCTCTTGGCTATAATTCGGCCCAATGCAGTGGCGCTTGTGGACTCCTTTGACTTCCATGACATTCATCTTGGGTCTGTGCTTGGCCGGTATGATGGCAACGTCTACGAGAATATGTTTGAGTGGGCAAAGAAATCCCCGCTCAACAAAACACAGGTAACCAAACAGCATCTCTTCATCTTTAGGGCATGTGTCTCCAGGGAAAGAACCCAATTAAGGGGGTTTGGGTACGTAACCAGTGATCTCATGGTGTAATTGATGAAGGGGGGGAAGAAAAGTCAACTACTGGTAATGGACCAAAACTAGCAACCTGCTTCTGCTCTTCTGCTTTCAGCAGCTTTCTTCTGTTGCTCTCCCATGTGCACCTCCCGTGTGTGTCCCTGTGGGATACTTCTGAATTTCACAGTTGAAAATCTCAGTCCCTAGAGAAACAATCGAATAATCACATTAAATTTAGAAGAAATGATCACTTGCTGTTAATTCTGCTGAGCAACTGTAGCGTGGAATGCCTTACCTCTTTTCTGGGAATTCTTTCAATGCCTTTGGGGAGTAGTAATGACTGGAGAAGAAAACAAATTGCTCTCACGTACTACTTAAGTGTCAGATGTTGTGAATCTGCCCTGAGACTGTAGCTACAGCTGAGCTAAGGAAAGAAACAGCTGAGAAGAGTCAGTGTCCTCCTTCCATCCGCCAAGATGTAACTAAGTCCTGTCTCAGTGGCCTTTACTGCCTTTGTTTGATGTGGGCACACTGTCGCCTACGATGGGCTACTAGAGACTGCGACTGAAGTTCAGTCTCACCAGAACTTGCTCAGGTTTTGGTGCTTCTGAAGTCTGTAGGACTAAGAAACTACATTACAGTCCCTGCAGGAGACCTCTGCCAGATTTCTTTGAATTGCAATGCCAAAGAGTTGTCTGTTTGGACACAAGATGTCTTGGATCTTGTTTCCTGGTGAGACCACATCTGGAGTATTGTGTCCAGTTCTGGGCTTCTGAGTTCAAAAGGGATGTGGAGCTGCTGGAGAGAATTCAGCGTAGGGCAATGAAGATGATGAAGGAGGTGGAGCACCTCCCTTATGAGGAGAGGCTGAGGGAGTTGGGCCTCTTTAGCTTGGAGAAGACTGAGGGGTGACCTCATTAATGTCTACAAATATTTGAGGGGTGGGTGTCAGGAGGATGGAGCTGGGCTATTCTCAGTGTCATTTAGTGATAGGACATGGGGCAATGGCTGTAAGCTGGAACATAGAAGGTTCCACATCAACCTGAGAAGGAACTTCTTCACAATGAGGGTGAGGGAGCACTGGAACAGGCTGCCCAGGGGAGTTGTGGAGTCTCCTTCAGTGGAGATGTTCAAGATCCGCCTGGATGTGTTCCTGTGTGACTTGGTCTAGGCGATCCTGCTGTTGCAGGGGGATTGGACTAGATGATCTTTCAAGGTCCCTTCCAGTCTGTAATGATTCTATGATTCTTACAAGAAGGGTAGTGAGGAAGTTACTTGTTCTGCTTATGATCTAATTTTCTGTCATACTGGCACTGAAATGCAGGACTTAGCCAGCTGTTCTCAAATCCCTAGAGGGCCTCTGATGCAAATTTCCTGAGTATAAAACCATTCTGCAAGGTGTAAAGAGCTAAAAGGGTTTCAAAGCTAAAGCCTGACCTTGTTGTAACCACCATGTTGTCCTTTTACAGGTTCATGAGTCTTTCCACAAACACCTGAAGCCAATGCAGTCCAAGCTGTGAACCCGCTGACTTTTCAAAGCGCACACTCTTCCTGACCTGAAAACTGGATGTTTGCATCCTTTCTTCCGACACCTGAATCAAACCTTTCAAATCCTGGTAGCTGTAGGACAGTGAATAATGGTAGCCTTTGTTTCCACTTGGATTAATCAAGGTGTTCAGGGAGAGTGTATAGGAATTGATGCCTGGTTTTAAAGTGCAATTACAATGGTAAAAGTAACCTTTTAAAAATCTGGGAAAGCTTTATGGATGTATACAAGGGTTGTTTTTGTGAAGCTGCTAACTAGAGGGAAGTTACTGTCAGCTGGAAAAGTAGCAGGATTTTACTACTAAGTAGTTAAGAGCCCTCGAGCAATAGCTTCTCATGAGCAGTCATGTCCTCCCTCCAAAAAGCATCAATGTCTTGATTTTTTTAAAATTTTTTTTTTCAGATTAGCCCCAATGTCTCTGTACTTGGCCAATCTAAAGCTTCCTACATAGTTTTGTGTACATGAATCTGCACATGGCACTGATTTCCTGATACAGCTGGCAAGCTAATGTCCACCCTTTTCTGGAGCTCTGCTCCACGCTTCTTCCCAGAAGGCATATTCATATCTTCCAACTCTTCCTTCTCTTGCTGCCCATGTGACAGCTCCAGCTCTGTGTTAATAAGTTAAAGAATATAGTGATGATGCTTGGGGGAGGGAAAAACAAGTAAGAATAATCAGCTGGGTGCTGGTAACAGATGCTTTGGCCCTCTCCTAAATGTTAGTATTTTCATAGCACTATCTCAAAGCACTTTACGAATGTTTCTTGTGATTTGATATGAAAACCCACACATGGTGGTACAAACTGCAAATTTGACCTGGAATGATGAAGGCAGTATTTGAGGGCAGAAACCTGTTGACCAAAGTCCTTGGGTCTTGAGCTTGTTCTGGAATGTTCTTCTGGTTTTTAAAGGCATTCTTCAAGAAAATGACAATCCCAAGTGAAGTGTCCAGATTTTTTTCCTACCTGTGCATTTCCAAGGAGCTTTCTCTGATTTGCCTAGTTTTGGTTTTATGTTGACTTAGGACTTGCCCAGAGCTGCCGGGATTTAACCAGTGAAATAAGCAGCTTTTAACAGAACTTTCTGGTGCCCAGCAAAATCAGTCTAACTAGAACTAAGCAGAATAAGTGCTGTTCTTCAACACCAATAACTCTGTCCAGTAACAATAAAACCTCATTCACTCACATAAGCACAACTTTGAGCTTTAAATTATACAAACTTCAGTGTAAGCCCAGCTCCTGCAGTTCTGAGGCAGCATCTGAGAAGCTGCTTGTCACAGCTCTGGCATCTGTTAGTCTCTGATGATGGATCAGTTTTCATGGAGTTTTTCCTGGCACTAACAATGATCGGACACGCTGTTCAGCTCCACGTGCAGTAGCTGAACAGAATGAAATGTTTGATTTTAAATAAAATAATCCAACTTTCTTTGTGACTCCTGAGTCTGTCAAGTTCAACGGAGCCACTGCTGTTCAGGATGCCAGAGGATGCAAAGGGCTCTGCCTTTCATGTACCCAGCAACCAGACTGCTGACGTGGGGAGGGACAAGGGGGGGACCAGTTTAAAACCATGTTAATTAGAGCAGTATGAGCTAACTGTGCAGATTTAATAAATGACAGCAATGTGTTTTCAGACAAAATGCCTTTCTTTCATGCATTGCCTTCAGTGGATCTCAGTTAAAGGAAGGGCTGAGGTGGAATGGAATGTTTTCAGTTAGTTGGATTTTATTTGTCTTCTTTCTAGCCTGACTTTTCTGGCTTTGCTAGGCAGTGTTTTAGGGCAACCAGCCTGGTCTCTCCTCATGGCCACTGGCAAAAGGAAACCAACAGAGCAAAGCTGCGGCACAGTGCTTGGTGGTGGTGGGATCTGAAGGCCAGCAAAGGCTGATCACTGTCTGCTGTAGAGATTTAACCATAGTGTTTGGCAGCAGCAGGTTTAATTCATAGCTGTTTCTTTAAAGTGGTTTCTCTGTTTTTTGGAGTAGGTGGTGGTGTAACAGCAAGCGCTGTGTTTTCTCAGCAAAGATGTTGTATGCTTTTTTTTCCTGTCTTCCTGCTGTTGGTGGTAATACCTGAACAGCACAAGCTGGGATGACTTGCTGGGATGTCTCATGGTCAGCAAACTGTTTAAGCTCTGTCCAGTGGCCTTGTGTCCTCGTTAGGACTCATCCTCTTTTTACAAAATACTGTGGTACGGTTTCTACAGGCATTGAGCCTCTGCTGCTTCAGTTGAAGTGTTGAGCGTGAGCGGCACTGTTTCTCCCTGAGGAGTGCGGAAACGATTGATCTGTAACTGGTTTCTGGTCTCAGGTGAATGATGGACTCTTCAAAATGCCACCTCTGGGTGCCGACTGTAGGAGGAGCTCAAATGGATTGGCAGCACCTGGTGATGGGGCTGTGGGTTCCAAAAACTCAAAGGCAGGTACTTCCCCAAGAATTTTCTGGAAATAACAATGCAAGTACAAGAGTGGGAGCAGGGCTGGCCTTGTCCCGTACTCAGTAAGCCTGAACTTGGGATGTTTCTAGTTAGCTGTTCCCAGTGGTGCCAGAGCACCTTGCAGAGGTTGCTGAGGTTGCATTTGCCAAATCTTGCCCTTCTGGACCAACGGTCACTAGTTCCAGTGGAATGGATATTAAGAAAAACTTTACAGAAGCACTGACTGAGCGCTGGAACAGGCTGCCCCGCTGGAGTCACCATCCCTGCAGGAGTCCATGGATGTGGCAGTTTGGGGCAAATTGATGGTGGGTTGCCAGTTAACTTGATGATCCGAGAGGTCTTTTCCAATGTTAGCGACTTTGGGACTCTGATCCTCCTGAGCCGCTGCATCTGTCCATGTGTCACAGCCGGGCGCAGGGGCTTCTCTTGGAGCAGGGGGGGGAAGGTTCTCTGGCACCCGAAGCCTCCAGAGATCCCCGTGGGGAAACGGGGCGATGCTGCTGTCAGACGTACAGCGAGCGCAGAAGGCTGTGAGCGCGATCTGCATGTGGACGGGGTGAGCAAGAAGCGGTTGCGGAGCAGCGGTTCCCTGTCTCCTCCGCGCCCGGCACTACATTTCCCATCGCTCCGTGCGGCGAAAGGGCGGGCTTGAGGGCAGCCGGGGCGGCGGGCTCCGGAGGACTCTGGCGGCCTCCTTGAGGGCAGGGGGAGCAGGAGCTGGGTGCGGGGAGTCGGGCAGGGGGTAATTTAAGCCTCGGATTAAGCTCTGTCCGGTTTGGAGAGCCTCGAGACAGCAGCGAGCCGGCCTATTGGACCGAGAGGCCGCGAACAGCCGAAGGAGAGCGGTGTGAGGGCCCCTGGGGCCGTTCTCTGCCCACGGGTAGCAGGAGCTGGGGCTGTGATCTCGGCTCCTGCTACACGGAGGGGAAAGGGGAAAACCTGCAGGAGGAGTTGTTGGAGCAGGGGAAGGCAGGGCTGTAGCGATGGTGAGTGGGGCACGGCAGGAATCAGCTCTGGGAGGTGCCAGGATGGTGCTCTGGCACCTCTTATTTGGAGATGGGAGTGAGCCCAAGGGCTGGAGGGACTCTGCTGGCTGGGGTGTCTGGACTAGGTATCGCTGGGAGGCACTTGTGGGCAGCTGGGGAGCTGCAGCTGCGTATGGGATGCTCTGCAGAAGCCTGCCTCTGGCTTGTGAGAAAGGCCAGATCAGAGCTGCTCCTTTTCTCATGAAGAAATTTGTGTTTTCCGTAGGCGAAAAAACCCAAGGAAAGCCGCAGAGGTGTGTATGCTCATGGGCTGCCCTTCCGCTGTTCATCGGTGCTTTGATCTGCTGGGAATTAAAGGGACAGAGGAAGGGTACACTGGGGTCAGAAGGCAGTCCTGGCCTCTGGAAGGTTTTGTGATTCTTGTCTGTGTAGCTGAGTGGATTATGTCACTTCTGAACCCGAGAGATTCACGCGCCTCTCACACTGAATGGGTTGGCTTGCTGGGCTTCTGTATTCGTTTCTTGTGGGCTTTCCCAAATCTAGGCGAGAACATACACATTTATTTCAATTCTTCCCATCACTGGATCTCTGCTTGTTTGAGGGCTTCTTGCAGCTCTTGGTACTGAATCCCTGTTCTTGGGGCTGTCCAGGAATCCATGGGTGGAAGCTTACAGATTAAGTGCTGCCTGTGGCCAGTGAGCAGCTGACTAGAAAGCATCTGGCTCACTTGATAAACATCTCTCATTTCAGGCTAAGTGAAGCTGAGCCTGTTTTCCACAAAGTACTGTCAGTTCTCTCTGGACCAGCAAGGAAGACCTTATGCTGATGGTGCTTGCGAGCAAACCTTTCTTCTTAGGGGATTTCAGATTTCCATATTGAAACAGAGCTTTTCTACACCTGTTTGGTGAGCTCACTTGCCTCAACACCTTCAATTTATTTCCTTTCAGACTCTACTGATGACTTGCTTGGTGACCTCCAGGGATACGGTGGTAAGATCAGTTTCCCTTGCTCTTCCTTCTACTCTTATTCCCCTCTTGGGAGCAGGAGGTGCTGGTGCAACAGTTGTTGATCTCTGAGGGGCCTTCAGTCGTGAGGGCAGATGATGCAGGGAGCAGAGGAGAGAGCAGGTTTTCTCAGTGTAACAGATGTCGAATATGTTTGATATCAGCCAGGAGAGGCAAGTAAAGTTCCTGTCTGATCAGCAGCCTCTGTGGCCCATGAAGGAGACAGCAAATCCCACTTTAGAATGCCTAGGTCAGGACTATGCCCATGTCTGCCACTCTGATCTCTCATCTTGTTTTCAGATGACAGCCCTGTTAAGTCTGCCAGAGCTTCCCAGCCGGCCAGGGACAGCAATGGGAGAGCCTGGAGCAGCAGTGCACAGGCCAGCAAGAAGTGAGTGCCCTCCAGACACAGCCTCTCCCCACTGGGAATCCCCGTTGTGCCTTCCCAGTCCTCCTGACCTGCCCTGTCTTTGGCCTCTTCACCTCACTGCATGCCTTGGTAGCAACTGCCAGGCCAGGTGAGTTACCTGTGATGCCTTTGAGAGCAGAGAACCCAGAGCCTGAAGCTTTCCAGCAAGAGGCCCTGTGCCTTTGCAAATCTCCCCTACAGCCATGGCTTAAATAAAGCAGAGGAAGTGCTGCTGTCTTTTAGCTCAGTGCTGGTTTAACCTCAAATCAAGTATGACTTAGCTGCTGTGCTGTGCCAGTGTGGTCTGCTTCACTTGTCCCAGGGTACCCTTGTGGTATGGTGCTGCTAAACCCCAGCTTTGTGTCACAGGTCCTTTCTCCAGGATGATTTCTTCAGCAAACTCACTGCAGAGGACATTGAAAGCACAGAGGTGAGTTTGAACTTTGGGAGGCAGACTGGGTGTGATGAGGGATGCGGCTGAGCTGGGCCAAGCTTGCCCCTAGTGTCACCTGAATAGGTGACGTCTCTCTGGCATCACTGTGAAAGACAGGATAGGGGAGCAGGTGGATGGTGGAAGAAGGGCTTCCATGTACCAAGGGAGCACATGCTGCTGCAGCCCAGCCTTCCTGGGTACACATCAACTGAAGTGTCATAGGAAGGACCCCCAGCCAAAGCAATGGCCTTGGGTGTTCCTTGGGTTCTCCCAGAGACACCAGGATCTCAGCAAAGGAATGGAGACACGTGACATTCCAGTGAGGGGGACAGTAGGAGGAGCTGTGCATGTGTTCTTCCATCCCATAAAATGAGGAAAGCCAGGATCTAGAGCAAGGGCTGAGGATTTTCCGAAGTCTGCTCATGTGTGTCTGATCTCTCCCCTCCCTGACCTGCAGGGATCCAGTGCCTCCGACAAAGACCCACAAGCTCTGCTACAGTCCCTGAAGGTTGGTACATAAATACCCTTCATCTCAGCCATGGCCTCAAGCACCAGCGTCGCAAGGAAGAACAAGCGCTGGGGCATTAGCAGCACTCACACTGCACCTGTCCTGGTCCTCTTGCTTTTCAGGACATGGATGACATGGATGCTGAACTTCTGGGAATGCCAAAATCCAGTTCTGGGACAGGGAAGACAACTGTGAGAGATCCTGGGAAATGTGAAGACTCCTTGGGAGGAGGAGTAAAAACCTCAGGGAAGCTGCCAACTCATGAGAAAGGTAAAAAGGAGATTCACCTCTTCTTTTTACGAGCTAATTGCAAATGAGCAAAGGGTATTTTCTTCTGGGATAGGAAACAAGAATCCCTTTTCCGGGCCCCTTTTGAGGGAACTGTCCTTCTGGCCGTGTGCGGTCCCATTGGAGATCTCTGGCCTGGCCTGTTGTGCTGGAATAACATCATTAGCACCAGCAGCCACAAGACCCATGCTGCTGCCTCCTACCAGACACAGTTTGGCTGTTCCCTGTTGCAGAGCAAGGTGTTTCTAGAGGGGTCTGCCTGGATTGTGTGGAAGGATAGCCAGAGGGGTGTGGTGATTTATAGAACAACTTTGTAATGGGGCTAATTGTGACCCAGGTCGCTGAGTGCTTGAGATTTCTGGAAACAGATGCCTTTGATCTCATTCAGCCTGTTTTACATATTATCAAATGAGAACAACAACTTGCAGAGCTAAAAAAGCCAGAGCTGGAAACCCCAGTGTTACTGACACCCAGCAGAGTCCCAGTAGTGGATGCACAGGCAGTACGTTTGCACTTTGTCATTGAGATTTGTGTGATGCCACCCACAGAGCCATCCCCAGTCCAGACACCCCTGCACACGGTGGCCCCAGTCCAGAGGAGAGCTGAGCTCACATTTGAAGATGATAGTGACGACCTGATGGATGCACTGGGGCTGGGCAGTAGCCCCAAAGGAGATGAGAAGCAGGGAGAGAAGGCAGAAGAGTAAGACCAGGAAGAGGCAGGGGAATAAAGCAGGGGGTGGCTTGTGTGTTGAGATGGTGCTGCTGTGGTGGGTGGGGGATGCTGGAGCTTCTGCCTGTTGGTTTTGGAAAGGGGTAAGAGCAGCCTGGTTTTGCAGAGAAAAGCCAGAGTATCCTGGCAAGGCTGTGTGGTGAGGAGCAGCCCTTACTCTTGGAGAAAGCTCTCTGCTTCTGTGTCCTCAACAGAGGAGACTTTTGGCCAGCCCGCTCCAAGCTGGATGAGTTGCTGGGACGAGGCTCCACGGCCAAAATCCTGGAACAGCCAGCCAAGGGGGAGCACAGGGAGTTCAAACTGGATCCAAAGTACCAAAAGCAGTCAGGTGAGCCTGGGAGGGTTGATGCAGTGATTGTAACTCAGTTGCCTTTCAGTGTGGTCCAATTCCCAGCCAAGAAGCTTTTCCCAGCCCCACTGTGGAGGCGTGTTGCTCATGGGGTTCCAGGGAAGGTGTTTCTGGCCATGTTATTGCTGAGGCAGCAGTCCCAGCAGAAACTGCGGGATAGGAGAAGAGCTGGTTTCTTCATTGTTCCTCTGGCTTCTGACTTAAGGCTCCTTGTCTGAACAGAGAAGGAAGACGGTTGGGACAAGGAGGATTTTGTCTTTGGAGCGTACCAGCCCACAGTGGCCTCCTTGCCCAAAGGCCAGCTGTCGAGGAGGCAGTCTGTGAGGTACTGAGCTCTCTGTAGCCCTAGCCACCAGCCACGATACCCTACAGCCAAGCAGGTGGGGTCCCTGGGGTCCTTTTACAGGCAGGTATGCCACTGCTTCTCCCTGCAGCAGGTTTTCAGCTGAGAACAGCAGCGAACCACAACAAAAGGCTAGCTCCAAACTTCCTCCCACCAGACAGAACAGCAGGGGCAGAGGTGACTGGCTGGGCTTGAAAGACGAAGATTTTATGGATGTGGAGCCATTATCTCCAGTGAAGACCAGTCCTGTCAGGAACAACCTCAGCTGTGACACAGCGCGGCGGCTCAGCCCTGTCAGCCAGCTCCCAGCCACTCAGGAGGCAGCAGCTGAACCCAATGTGCCAGAGGAGAAGGAGGACTGGCTGACTGCAGCCTTGGCACTCAAGAAAGCCCAAGCACAGGCAAAGGCTCAGGAGAGAAATGTGAAGGCTTTGGAGGCCCCGGGTGGAGGACTGGATCCCCATTCTCCTGTCAGGTAAAGGCACTCCTGTCTGCTCCATATATAGCTGCTCTGGCAGGGTTTTCAGAAACCCTCAGCTCAGCTTTAAGGAATTAATTTTAAGCATTATCCTTTTTCAGGTTGAGGTAATAACACAGGGGCTTTTCCTGTTGATACAGCCCACTGTCCCATCACACTGCTGGGCTCTTGTTCCAGTTGTGCCCAAGATTGGCCACACTGCCCAGGGTCCCACAGAGCTGTTCTAGATCAGCACAGCCCCACAAGCTCCCACTTTGCTCCTTATTTCTGCCTTCGTCACCCTTTATTTCTCCTAGTTCCAGGCAAATCACCTTCCTCAGCAGAGTTTACTTGGCCCACAAGTTCAGCCTTGTGCCATTTGAATGGACTCAGAAGTGAAATGCAGTCCAATAGCCGTGTGTTACGGCATGGGGGTGTTAGCTGGGATTGCTGCTGCCTAGGGGACAGGGCTGGATACAGCGAGGAGGAACAGCACCAGTGCTGGAGGTTTTGGGGTGTCTTTGCTCCCTCTGTGACCAGAAAGCTGAATCGTACCACAGCTGAGTGGGACAGAAGCTTCCGCCTGTGAGGCAGGGGCTTGGTGCTGGAGAGAAGTATCTTGTCTTCCATTGCCTGCTCTGCTCAGCTCTCCCATGAAGGATGATTTTTGTTGCAGCCAGCCAGCCGCTTCCACAGGAGCACCACAGCAGGCAGCTGCCCTGCAGGACAAGGCAGCGAGCACTGACAACCCCAGGTAAGGGTTCGTTTGCCCTTCTGACATCCTTGGTGGGTGAGATTTCCTGCAGAAAGCAGCTTGGTGGGTGAGGATGGGAAGGGTGGAGAGCTGGCAGTCAGCAGTGATCACTTTGGGACCTCTGTCACTGGGAGGGAAGAGAGCTCTGAAGGATTGTTTGGCACAGTGGGACAGCCAAGCTTTACACTAAGGAGATGCTGGACAGGATGATGCCTGTGTGCCTCTCCGTGAGCTGTGACACTGATGAGCGTCACTGGTGTCTCTACCCCTGCAGGCAGCTGGTCCCCTGGCTCACCACAGTGAAACAAGCCTCAGCTGAGGCTTCAGAGGCTGCCAAGGAGAATCCTTCCAGAGACACCAGCGGCCTGGGTGTGTTTTATGTGGCTGTACAATGTGTGCAGCAGTGTGCAGGGAGGGTCCAAAACACAGATAGGAACCACAATATCACATCAATGCTGCCCAGCTTTGAGTGGCAGTTGTTGGAGTGGGCTGCAAGCTGCAGGATCCCACCATCCCCATTCCATACTGTGGTGGCCCCAAAATTACTCTGTAGAGCAGAGTCGTGTGGGGTGGGGTGTAATAGGGGAGTGGGTATGCACAATCTGTCTGACCTTGTGTACTCATCACCAGCTTCTGGAATGGAGCAGGACCCTTCCCACTCTGCCCAGGAGACCCAGGTGTGTCTCCTTCTGGCAGGGGATGGTTCCCATTTCTATGTCTGAATTATGGACTTGTTCAATTTTCAGTCCCTGCAGCCTTGTTCCCAGGAGAGCAGGAGACTCAGGCCCCTGCCCCACTCGTTCAGGTAGATTAGCTGGTTCTGTGTCCCCGGCCTTTTGTGGTTGTGGCAGTGATCACAAGCCCTCCCCTGCCAACTTCCTGTCATCTGACTTTGTGCTCCCTTGGCCAGCAATACGTTGGGCTGGAGAAGGGTAGAGGAGGCTGGGCATGGATCACTCTTCCCAGACTAGGAGGAGATGTTGTCCCCAAGGCTTTACCTCCTTGAGAGCACCCCTGTGTCCCTGCAGGTTACCGCACCCAGGACATATCTGCAGGTTGCCCCACCAGTGCAGGTGAGGCATGTGCCTTCCTTTGGGGACTGGTGGCCACACCACAAAGCCACTCAATTTGGAGAGCCTCAATCTCTCTCCATCCCTGTAGGCAGAGTCCTCAGCCCTGGGTTTGCTGCCTGAGAGAAGGCTGGGAGCTCCTGCAGCGCAGTCCTATGAGGATGCATCAGGCTGTAAGGCTGCACTGCTCAGCACCGAGGCCCGTGTGGCAGAGCTGGAGAGTCAGGTGAGCCCCATCGCTTGCTGGATGGGGGACCACAGTTACCTGGGGTGAGGAAGAGGAGTCATGTCTGCTCCAAATAGTATCAAGATACAGAAGAGAGAGGAGAAACCTGCAGCCACCAAGTGCTGCTGTGAGAGCTCTGACCCCAGGTGGTACAAGGACCTTGTCTCTGGGTGTCTGGCAGGTTCGGACACTGGAGCTGGAGCGGACGCAGCACAAACTGTTGCTGGAGAGTCTGCAGCAGCGGCACCAGGAGAACCTGGATCTCCTTGAGAGCACTCACAGGTACCAGTCTCTCACCTGGTCTCCCCTGCTCTGTTGGGTTCTTGCTTAGAGCCCTGTCCATCTGCCCTGAGATGGGACTGCTGGGGCACTTTCCAGATTCATCCCTGGGGCAGGCAGGCAGGCACAGAGTGTTGTTGATGTGGACCTTGTGGGAGCAGAGAGCAGCCCCTTGGATGAGCCATGGTGAGGGGTCCTGTGTCCCATGGGTGACCAAGGAGTTGGGGCCAGTCCCCGTTGCCAGCACATGTCCAACCAAGGCACTGCATGGGGCAGCAGCAGGACAACTCCTGCTGTGACAGGGGAGTTGGACTAGATGATCTTTCAAGGTCACTTCCAATCCTTAATAGTCTGTGATTCTGTGACTGAGATTGGGGAGAGTCTGTTTCCCTCCATTGTGCACAACAGCACCAGTCTGCTCCCAAGTGCCGGTGTGCACTTGGGGTGGAGAGCGCAGGGCTTTGCCATAAAAGCAACACCTCTCGAGTGCCGTCATCTTTCTGGGCAGAAACCGGGTGAAGGTTGTGGAGGAGACCTGTGGGCAGCGGGAAGAGAGGCTGCGGCGGGAGAAGGAGCAGCTGGAAGCTCAGCTCCTGTCACAAAGACAGGACATGGAGCAGGCACGGGCAGAACTGCAGGCACAGCACCAGCAGCATTTGGCTGCGCTGGCACAGCAGAACACACTGGAGCTGGAGCGGGTGCAAGAGCTGCAGAGGTAAGAGCAACACATGGGGGCTGGTACCTCAGCAAAGGAACCAGGAGACGCAGAGAAAGGAGAATGATATCACACCCCAGAATCACTGAGTAGGGGGCAGCTCGGTGGTGTGTGGGATGGGGATTTGCTTTGCAGGTGAACACAGGGAAGTCTGGAGACATCGTTTCAGAGTGATTGCGTTGGACTTTGAAAGATGTCGCGCCCAGTGTTTTACTTCTCCCAAGTCCCTTTTATTCCAGGCAGTGAATCACTGGTGTCCACATAGTTTGGGGTCAAGGAAAAGTATGATTTTTATAGAGAAGCCTGTAAGCCATCTCAGATGTGGCTGCCCCATGACAGACCACCATGCCAGCTCAGCTCCTGGTTCTCAGCACCATAACCAAGCGTCTTCAATGGTGTCTGTCATGGGGGACAGTGGTTTGTAACAGCCTATGGTGGGCTCCTACCCTGTATCCCACAGAATGTCTGTCCAGGAGATGCGCAAAGACTATGAAGAGCAGCTGCAGCGGCTGAAGTGGCTGAAAGACCAGGAGATTAAAGCAGTGACCAGTGCCATGTCGCACACCAGGTACTGACAGCTGGTGTCATATCTTCACACTGCTCCCTGGCCACAGTTCCTTGTCCCACGAGGAACCAACCTCAGGCCATGGTAACAGAGGCCATTCCCTCTCCCACCTGCTGCCTCCAGGGCTACTGGATTGTTTACTATCTGTCACTAATACCCTAAACAGCAACTCCATCTTCTTACTACCCTCCTATGACCCGGAGAGGTTTGGGGCAGGGCTGCCTGGCTTTTGTCCCATCACACATCACCCTCCCCATGACAGTGGTAGAATTGTGTTCCACAAGGGTGATCTTCCCCTCGCCCTTCTCTGTAGGTCTCTAAACAATGTCATTGAGAAGATTGAGAAGGTCTCCAGCAACCTAAATGACCTTTTTCACAAGATGGAGGCCACACACCAGGACAGGCTGTCACAACAGCAGAAGGACATGGAAGAGTTGCGGAGCCAGCTCCAGGAGGTGATTGCCAAGCTGGGCAAGCAGCTTCAGCTGCTGGAACAGGTGAGTCCACAGTGTGTTCTCTGCCTGGGTCAGCCCTCCTGTCTGGATGTGGGGTACAGACCACTGGAGGTCCCTAGTCTGGAGCCTATGAGTGGCAGCTGCCTCTCCTCTGTGTCCAAACCCTGGAGCCATTGAGGGTGACACAACAATCCAAAATGGAGCCGTTCCAGCACTCACTGGAGGAGCAGCAGCCAGCCATGACCCATCAGTTGTCCATGAAGCAGGCAGAGCTGGCGATGGCACAGGTGAGTTGGGATCAACATCTCCAGGTGCTTCTCAGATGTCCTGTGAGTCTGACCAGGGCTGCACGGTGGTGTGCAGTGGACAGTATGGCTGAGTGCTGGGCTGCAGGATCCTTCCTCTGCCTCAGTCCCACATGCCATCAAAGAGTGGATCAGAAACCAGCTCTGTGGCACAGGGATGCACGAGCACATGCTATGTGCGTGCATGATGTTTGCTGCTTCACTTCGGGCATCATGGGCTTGAAGCAGCCTTTAGATAGGTTGTGGGCTTTAGTGTCAGAGATTGGTTAAGGAGAAAGAAGTCAGTGACGCAGAAGTGCGCAGAGGAGCGGTGGAAGCTGGTGGCTGAGTGGTCTGAATCCGCCAGCTAAGCGGATGGAGAGCAACATGGAGCAACCCCTGCAGATGTCGATCCTGGAGAGAGCGCACCATCACGAGCCTGGCCATCATACCGCAGTGGAGCCCCTTCCTGTGGCCTCCAGCACCACGTGTCAGGTTCACAGATGGGTCCTGTCCACAGGGTCCTGTCCATCTCCACAGGGGAGATGGTCAGAGTTGCCTTCAGATGTTTAGGACACAGACATCACTCACATTGCTTGGGTACCTGGTGGTGGTGCTCTGCACCCCAAACCATCGCACATAAGGAGCTCAGCAGGAGCAGATCTTTCTCATCACTTGTGAAGAGATCAGAAAGTGTCCAGGGCAGAGTGGTAATGCATTCGTTTTCTCTGCATTGATTTTCCCTGTGCCCATCTGAGAAGCAGGCAGAGCTGAAGATCCAGGTCCAGAAACTGAGAAACAAGGAGAACCAGCTGGCGAGAGACAGGGAGCTGCTGGATGAGGCCTGGCAGGAGCTGAAGCTGGAGAATGAGAAGACAAACAGGGCTGAGCTGCGCATCCGGCAGCGGGAGGAGGAGGTGAACAGGATGATGAAGGTAAAGGGAGCATCTGCACTGGGATTCACAGTTGTATGCAGGCCAGCAGCAACACGGGGGTTTCACACCCCTCCCAAAGTGATCAGTCTTGATCCTGTCCTGGGAAGGGAATAAGGGGATGCACAAAGGACCCCTGTCCCCAGTCTCCCCAGAGTTCTGCCTTACAGCTCTCATCCCAGAAATGTGAGGAAGGGGAGCGAGCGCTGCAGGAGGCACGCAGGATAGAGTCTGAGCACCAGACCAGGCTGCAGGTCATGCAGAAGCGCTTAGAGTGGGTGCACCAGCAGGAACAGCAGCTGGACCAGGCAAATATCCCCTCACTTTCCTGTCTCAGAATGGGGCTGCCGCGCCAAGGCACTGAACCTTTGTCAACAGCTTCTCTGTCGTTCTCCCCGGGCTGGGCAGGCACATCTGAGCTTTGTTCACCAGAGGAGACAGCTTGAACAGCTACGTGAGGAGGTGCACACAACACTGGCAAGATCCACGGGCCAGGACCTTGGTGCCTCTACACAAGGCTTCTCCAGCATGCCGGGTAAAGGCTTCCTGCATGCTGCAGATCGTAAGGGATGTGCTGGGGTGCAGTAACACTTGAATTCCACTTCTCGGGAGGCTTAGGATGTGCCCAGGAGCTGTGTTAGTTGCCCTCTATATAAACCTCAGAGATGAGTTGGCCTCCTTGTCCTATGAAGGAGGTCAGAAGAGCTCTCTGAGCAGGGGCAGGAAGGCAGAGGCAGGTTAAAGCCTGTCTGCGCTTGGAGGTTGAGGAGGACCCTGCTGCAGGAACACAAAATCAGCAAAAAAAAAAAAGATGCTGTGTTGTCTCTGTCTGCAGCTCCTGCAACGGCAGCAGCACCACACAGTCAGGCTCATGTTCCAGACTTTCTGTTGCGCAGCACACTGCTCTCACAGCAGAACTTGGTGGGAAGCAGGGAAGCCCCGCCCATGGCGGACTCCGCTGAGGTCTGTGCCACAGTGGAAATGATGAAGTACTGGCTGGCAAAGGTGAGGAGGTGGGCTGAAAGGGGTTTGGAACCTGCTGGGAGGGATCAGGGCTGGGTGAAGCCTGATTTGAAGCCTCATAGGCACACAGTGGATTTTTTGTTAAGGTCATTACTGAGCTGCTGGGCTGGATGGGCTTGCAGAAGTCATGGGCACCTAGAGGCATTACACCAGGAGCCAGGATTGGGGCACCTGGTAGATCATGGGACTCTGAATTCCTGGGGTCATGGGTTCAAGCACCATGTAGGACATCTTGAGACAGTACTATAGGCTTACACTGCTCCAGCAGTGGGCATTGGACTTAGATGATCTTTCGAAGTCCCTTCCAACCTGTAACATTCTGTGATTGGTGGATCCTCACAGCTTGTCTCAGGTTCATGGAGAACATTCTTGGCTTGGTGGGATTGCCCCTCACTCTGTCCTTGGGTGGAAAAGCCAGTTCTGCTGGACTCTGGCTTCGTTATGTCCCCATCTCCTGTCAGTTTGCTGCTGGGTCCTACCCCAGGCAGGAATTATCTCAAGCTTCTTCTGTGGGTCTCTTGCTTAGGGTGAGATGATGGGTACCATTGGTACAAGAGGTACCACAGAAGGGTGTCTGCCCACTACTCAATGCATGGAGGGTTGGGATGCTTCCTCACTCATGAGTGTCACCCATGTCTGTGACCCTGTTTCTGTGGCCCTCTCTGATTTCTCCTTTCTCCTCAGGACAGGGATTCTTTAGAGGAGGAAGTGGCCTATCTGGAGACCCTGAGGAAAGAACCTTACAACACTTAATCCCTGTCACAGTGAGCAAGTGACACCCTTGTGCCCTACCTAAGGGACAGCTGGGTCTGTCCTTGCAGGAAGCTATTGTGCCCCCCACAATGGGGAAGAAATCAAGCAATAAATAATACCAGTTTTCAACTGAGGAACTGTTCTCTTTAAAACCAGTCTCAGAGTGTGAAGTCTATCCCCAGAAGTGTGAAGTCTATTCCCAGAGCTGTGGCTCTGGGAAGCCACAGCTTGTGTGGCCTCCATCCCTCAGGGCAAGTGCTGCTGGCCATGTAGTGGGTGCTGCTGAGAGGCTGCTGCCCTTGTTGGGGTGAAATACATGCTCCTGGCTCATGGACCAAAGCATTTGGGGGCATCATGGAGGCTTGGCTAAGCTGTCTTAGCAATGTCTTGGGGCCAGACTGAGTCTCACCAGCAGCTGAAGACATTCCACAGCTTGCAGGCTGCCCAGAGGTCAGTGCTCACCGTGTATGGTTTTACATCACACCAATCCTTGTACTCTGTATAATGAATTACCTAATTCATTATACTAAGATCACAGAACTGCTGAGGCTGGAAAAGCCCTCGGAGCTCATCCAGCCCATGACCTAACCATCACCCCATTGGCCAGACCAGGTCACTAAGGGCCACAGTCAGTCTGTCCTTCAACACCTCCAGGGATAGGGACTCTACCACTACCCTGGGCAGTCCATTGCAGTGTATGATCATGCTTTCCATGAGGAAGAGTTTCCTAATACCCAACCTAACCCTTCCGTGGCAGCTTCATGCCCTGCCCTCTCGTCCTGTCACTGGTTGCCTGCAAGAACCGCCTGACCCACACCTGACTACAACCTTCCTTCAGGTAGTTAGAGTCCTCCTTGAATCTTCTCCAGGCTAAACACTCCCAGTTCCCTCAGCCTCTCCCCATCAGACTTTCCTTCCAGTCCCTTCACCAGCCTCATTGCTCTTCTCTGGACCAAGGGGAAAAACCATAAGTTTAGGTGGCAGCTCAGTCTATGTAAAACTGGCAAAGAAATGTCCTAGCTTAAGACTCAAGTCATGACAGCACTGATGCTTTCTGCCTCTAGCAACTCCTTTCAGAAGCCACCCCACTGGGCCCCATACACAAAAGCCTTGACCCAGTGCAGCCATGGGGCCTCTCACATCAAGCTTGGGCTGAGGCCTGGAGATACAAACATGTTAGAAGATGAAGAGAAAACAGAATTGATTCTTTCTGCCTCATTTGCAAGTGTGTATGTTCAGTTTAGGCCTGCATTGGTTTTCTTCGTTAAAGCATATTAAGAGCCTGCAGGGATGTGAACTGTGTGTGAAGCGAATGAGAAGTATGGGACAAGCTACCGGGAAGGTGGCAGGCTGCAGACAGCAGAAGTGCTAGAGAAGCTGACAGCCAAAGTAGCAGAAAGTTAGAGGAAGATTTTTAATATAATAGTAGGAGAAACCCTAGAGAGTTTGTAGAGGGAGCGCTATCAGGGAAGAGGCTCAGAGATGTTTGATCCAAAAGCATGATGGGGGAAAGCATTGGTCTCTCTGTTCCATGCAATAACAGTCCTTGACCAGAGGTAGCTGAGCTTTGAGTGTGACTGCTCAGGTAATCACCATGGGATCCAGCTGAGTTGCAACAGTCTGGCCTAGAGAGGACCTAGTACTTGTGGCATTTCAACTTGCCTGGATTATTTCTATTGAAGTGGTGAGTGCTTGTCTGAGCAGTTAGGCCAGCAGGTACACAAGTCAGTGACCTCCAGCAAAGTGGTGGTGGCAGACAGTTAGGAACAAGCTGGAACTGGCAGCTTCTTCACCTATCTCTGCTGCACAGCCAGATGAGGCTGTGTGATCACAACCTCAATATGTTGATTAGCCACTCAGGTCAAACAAAGGAAGGATGTTTGGAGGTGCTTACGTTGTTATTTTTGATGCCTGTGTGCTACTTCATGAGGAAACCAGAATGGCAAATTTTTCTCCCTTACTCAATCTGAAGAGGAGGGGAGGCTTCCTCATACTTGTGCGACTGCAGTAGTCAGAAACAGCTTCATTTTTCTGTATAGTAAAGATACAGAAGAAATTATTGAGAAACTTTGTTCTCTTTTTCTAGATCAACCTGCAGATTTCTGACTGTTCATCATCCATGTCACTGCATTTTGAAAGGCTGAATATGTCAGAAGCTTAGACCTCCCTTCTGCTGAAAGTCTGTGCTCTCTGCAGTCACAGAATCACAGAAGCACAGACCATTTTGTATTGGAAGGGACCTCGAAGATGATTTAGTCCAATCCCCCTGCCAGAGCAGGATTACCTAGATCAAGTCGCACAGGAACATAACCAGGTGAGTTTTAAATGTCTCCAGAGAAGCAGACTCCACAACCTCCCTGGGTAGCCCCTTCCAGTGCTCTGTAACCCTCACCATGAAGAAGTTCCTTCTCATATTGATGTGGAACCTCCTATGTTCCAGCCTACACCCCTTGTCCTATCAGTGGATGCCACTGAGCAGAGCCTGGCTTCATCCTCCTGAAATCTGCCCTTTCCCTATCTATAAACTATTAGCCTATTAATGAGGTCATCCTTCAGTCTCCTTTTTTCCAAGCTAAAGAGACCAAGCTCCTTAAGCCTTTCTCATAAGGGAAATGTTCTACTTCCTTCCAATCCCCAATGATTCTATGATTCGTTATCTTCATTACTCCGTGCTGTTCTCTCTCAAGCAGTTCTGTATTCTTCTGGAACTGAGGGGCCCAGAACTGGACACAATACTCCAGATGTGGCCTCACCAGGGCAGAGTAAAGGGAGAGGGGAACCTTGCTTGATCTATTAACCACAGCCCTTGTGATCCACCCCAGGATGCCGTGACCTTCTTGACCACAGGAGCCCATTGCTGGCTCATGGCCATCCTGCTGTCCACCAGGGTCCCCAGGTCCCTTTCTCCTATACTGCTCTCCAACAGGTCAGTCCCCAACCTATACTGGTACCTGGGGTTGTTCTTGTCCAGATGGCAGACTCTACCCTTGCCCTTGTTATAGTTCATTCAATGTCTCCCTGCCCAGCTCTCCAGCCTGTCCATGTCTTGCTTAATGGCAGCACAGCCTGCTGGGGTGTTGGCCACTCTTCCCAGCTTTGTGTCATCAGCAACCTTACTGATAGTGCACACTAATCCCTCCTCCAAGTCATCAATGAGTAGTACTGGTCCCAGTACCGACCCCTGGGGCACTCCACTAGACACAGGCCTCCAACTAGACTCTGTCCCATTGACCACTACTCTCTGGCTTCTATCCTGCAGCCAGTTCACTATCAACCTCACTAACTGATCGTCCAGACCACACTGCCTCAGTTTGGCTGCAAGGATGCTGTAGGAGACTGTGTCAAATGCTTTACTGAAGTCAAGATAGATCACATCCACTGCTTTGCCATCATCTAGCCACCTGGTTATTGGTCAAGCATGAGTTCTTTTTGGTGAAGCCATGCAGAGACTGTCCCTAATGACCCTCTTGTCCTTGCTGTGCCTAGAGACAGCGTCAAGGTACGAGTTGTTCCATCACCTTTCCTGGGATGGAGGTGAGGCTGGTCAGTCTACAGTTACCCAGGTCCTCCATGTTGCCCTTTTTGAAGATTGGAGTGGCATTTGCTATCCTCCAGTCCCCAGGTACCTCTCCTGATCCCCGTGACTTAGCAAAGATGATGGAGAGCATCCTGGCAATGACTTCCACCATTTCCCTTAACACTTTGGGTGCATCCCATCAGGGCCCATGGATTTGTGGATATCCAGATTGCTCAACTGATCTCAGTCCCAGTCTTCATCAACCAGGGCAAACTCCTCTTCTGTCCCAACTACCTCTGGGGCCTCAGCAGTCTGGGGCTCATCAGCACGGCTTCTAGCAGTATAGACAGAGGCAGAGAAGATCATAGAATTATAGAATCATTAGGGATTGGAAGGGACCTCGAAAGATCATCTAGTCCAATCCACCTGCCACAGCAGGGTTGCTGGACCTAAGCTTCTGCTGGCATCACGGAATCACAAGATGTTCAGTATCTCTGCTTTCTCTGTATCCTGTCTCCAGGGCACCCACCTCATTCAGCAGGGGGTCTACATTGCCTGGTTTTAGTTTTACCTGCAAACAACAATGAAAAGCCTGGGTTCATTAAAAACTGTCCAATGATGTGCCAGCTTCTTTTCAAAGAGCACACCTAGTCCAGTGAAGAGCCCGCATTGTTTTTTTAACTGACCAATGATGGACCATGCATGGGATACAAAAGAGGGGACTTGAGCCATTTTTGGTGTGCAGGAGTGCAGGAGCCACGTTGTTTGACCTCCCCGTCCTTGCACCCAGCGCTACCCCTAGGAACCCTTAAGCGCTGTTTGCTTGTTCCTATTTAATAAATTGTAATTGGTTAAGAACAACCTGGTTTGGATCAAATTACACATAACACCTTCCTCACAGAAAGTCTAATAAGTAATCCAGGACTGTCTTGCTGATCAAGGTCAGAATAAAGACACTAATGAGAACCAGATGGACTAGAATGTCCTTGTTATGTTAACAAGTCAAGTATATCAAAAACTGTGTAGCAGAAAACGGGGGATGATTAACAGATGCAGGTGAGCATCCCCTCTCCAGGGGGATCTGCCTGTTATCTACACAGTAGTATGGGGGAGAGAACAGAAGCACATTCTACAGGAGAAAGACACACTGCCTTCCTCGACCACCCCGCCTTGAAAGCGAAACCTAGGACATCACACCTTTTCCCAGGAATGATTAACTTAAGCCAACCTTTTTCTTAGGAGTAGTATTGAGTATATATTAGAATAGGGGATAAAACATAGAAGTGAGGGGCCCTCGGCGTGAGCCGTAGGTGGGCTGCGACCCCCCCTCCCGGCCGCCCAGTGCGCTGTTTTGCTTTCCTATCAATAAATCAATTATATTGGTGGTGATATCCTTTGATTCATAACAGAAATGGTGATCAGACACTGGAATGGATTTTCCAGGGCAGTGGTGGAGTCCTCATCTTTGGAAGTGTTGAAGGACAGCCTGGCTGTGGCCCTTAGTGCCCTGGTCTGACTGATGGTGATGTTAGGTCCCGGGCTGGGTGAGCTCCGAGATCTTTTCCAGCCTCAATCGTTCTGTGAACAGGCGAGCGGTAGCCAGTGCTTCCAGTCAGGCTCTGCGCTAGACAGCCCCTGGGGTCCTTCGCTGCAGCGCCTTTCGCGGCGCAGCCCCTGTCGCCGTGACGACGGGGTCTTTCGACTGCAGGCGGCGCCTACCATGGCGGCTCCTTTGCTAAGCGCGGCCGTGCGCGGCGTTTGGGCCGGACGGCCCTTCGGCACTGCCGGTGAGACCCGGGCCATGGTCCGCGGAAAGCGGGGCGGCGGGAGGCCTGCGGGGTGGGAAGCTCTCAGACGTTGGGTTTCAGTGGCGGGGTTTGTCCCGGGCTCTCCTGGTCTTTCCCGGTGTAACGGGACATTCTTCCGTTTGCAGCCGCGCTCGCCAAGCGGGCTGCGCCGCTGGGCCCAATGCCCAATGAGGAGATTGATGTCAGCAAACTGGACACGCTGGAAAAATACCGCAGCTTCGGTCGCTACATGAGGGCTGCGGAAAAGGAGTCCAGGAAGTCTCACTGGTGGAAGACATTCCAGCAGTACCGCAGCCCCACGCCAGGTACCCGGGGAAGGAGCTGCACTGCGCGGGGTTTTGCTGCTGAAGGTTAGAGAGGCTGTTGCTGGGATCGCAGACTTGCCCCAAAACCTGCCCTCTGAAGAGACCATGACGTGCTTTGGGGTGACGTTGGCCTGTCTCTGATGCAAAAATGTGCAGAGTACAAATTTAAAGGAGAGGAGGACTATTCAGGCTACATAAAGAAGAACTTGTTACTCTGGCAGTGGTGAGACACTGGACCCAGTTTCCTAGAGAGATGGTTCATGTTCCGTCTGTGGAAGCATTTCGGGTCAGGCTGGACAAGGATCTGAGTGAGCTGCTGTAGGTGGAGATGTCTCTACTCATCGCAGGGGGATTTGACTAGATGAGCTTTGAAGATATAGCCTGACCCAAAGCAGCCTGTGATTCTGTGAAATACGGAAAGTATTCAGGGGAGCGTACGGCAGTTTTCTGGGAGGAATTAGGCTGGCCAGGACCTGCCAAAAGGTTGGAGCAGAGAAGTGATTCCTAGGTACTTCAGACAAAGTGGGCCAGGACTCAAAACTGTAGGTCTGCAGCAAATAACCCAGTCTGACTGCTGTGCTGAATAGTCCCACAGACCAGAGCTGCTCAGCAGCTGGCAAAACTGTGGGTCTGGGAGTGTGATGAGTTGGGGAAGAACAGAGCAGAAGAATTGGAGGTGCAGAGGTGGCAGAATCAAGTCAGTTGTCTTGAAGTTTGCTTCTCTTTCACACACTTTAAGATTTTGAAGGGCTTTTATGTTTGGGTGTCGTGGGTATTCACATTTCTCGTGTTGGTGATTTTCTCACCCCTCTCTGAAGAGCCGCAGACTGACATCAGCCTGCCACATGCCAGGCAGCCTCAGGCAAAGAAGATCAAGGAAAGAAAAAAGATCCTGAGAGAGAATCACCAGAGTCCAGAGATGGAAAGAGCAGCATGGCTCCGGACTGGTCTGTGTCCTAGCACACCCTCCCTGCCCTGGCTGCTCTCAGCTCCAGCTGCCTCTTACAGTGTCTGTGTCCTTGCAGTGCTGATTCCCCTCGATGAAGTCAGAGCTGAGTGGGAGAAGACCAGCGGCCCCTTCCACAAGCAGCGTGTGGCAGAGCACTATGGGGTATTTCGTGACTTGTTCAAGGGAGCCACGTTCACCCCGTGGATTACCCTGGGGGTGGAGTACAGTCAAGAAGATGAGCACCTCGTACCAGTCTACTGTGGGAACATTGTGACTCCAACAGAGGTGTGTGAGGGTTGCTTGGAACAACCTTACCCCACGGAAAGCTCATGTATTGATGTCACATGTTTCTGACTGGCATTGTCCTATCTGGGAGTTTCCTTTTAGAAAGGTGTTTCCTCTGTGATTAACTAAGTGTGTTTCTTGGATCTGATAGACAGCTTTGCCACAGGATCGTTGTCTGTTGGCAGGCTGCTGATCTGAGGGTTCTCTGAGCGGGTCTGGATTCCTTGGTCATGTGGTCATCCTCGTCTGTGCTGTGCCTCAGCCCCGTCTGTGACAAGATGCTATTCTTTGCCTTGGAAATCACTATTGGGTCTTAATCAAACCTGTTGTTTGAGTGATTTTTGTCTTTATGCTGCTCTTTTAGGCTTCCAGTCCCCCTGCAGTGTCATATGAGGCAGATAAAGACTCCTTCTGGACTTTGTTGCTCACAAATCCAGGTGAGTGGTGAGTTCTTTGAAAAAAACAAAACTGTTTAAATGGGATTGTTTCACTCTGGTTTCGGTTCGCTCCTGTTCCCTTTGGCTGTGCAGCCAGCTATGTGGTGGTATCTGCTCAGTAGGGGTTGTATAAGGTAGGCATGAAGAACTGTAGCCTTCCCAGATCTCTAGCAGTTGAGGTGGGACAGTGATGCAGCAGGACCTGAGTCACAGCATAGAGGAAACAATTCCATGACTCTTGTCTTTTGTTTCCCCCAGACTCTTCTCTCCCTCAGGAGTCTGCCTGGGACGTTGCTTAGCTCATCCTGAGAAACAAAAGCACGACAAAGTGAAGCAGTCTAAGAAGTCCTTTAAATCTTTCAATTACATCTGTAGAGTTCTCTGCTCTTAGTTTTGAGCTCAATCCTGTAAGAAGGAGTTATATTTCTACTAGGAAAGCAGTGTTGAGCGGCCCTATCCATTCAGCACAGGTCTGGGCATTCTCACTTTGGGGTTGCTGCAGACACTGGGGTGTCCCTAAGTCACCTTTCTGTGTTGTGTGTGTTTGCAGATGGACATTTGAGAGAGACAGACTCAGAGTACCTGCACTGGCTGGTGTGAGTACTGCATGGCAGAACTGCTGAGCTCAGGGAAGGGCCCAGCAGAGAGAGCAGAAGCTCCTCCAACAGAGCTTGGGAATATGTTCATGAAGGCACTTCTATGGGTTTCTGTAGTATTCCTGCTGTTACCTTCTTTATCCTGCTGTTCTGGGTGCTGTGGAAGGTGGGGTAGTTCCACCTATTGCTGCTCTGGGGCATGCAAAGCACTGGATGTGATTTCCTTTCCAGTGAAAGCAGTCTTTGCTATCTATTCACTCATCAAACAGGGCATAAGTCCTGTCAAAACAGTGATTTACAGTGCTGGGGGAACCTGCTGGTCTGAGTGGAGAGAAAATGATGGTCATATTGTGAAGTAAAACTTTTTTGTGCTCAGGACAAACATCCCAGGCAATGACATCCAGTCAGGAAAGGAGATTTGCCACTACTTGCACCCCTTCCCTGCCATGGGAACTGGCTACCATCGCTTCATCTTCCTCCTCTTCAAGCAAGACCACCCCATAGATTTCAGCGAGGATGTTCGGCCAATGCCATGGTAATTGGGGCTTTCGCCGGGCAGTTTTCACACAGCTGGCTTGGCTGTTACTGCTCACGATCACATGCTGCAGGAGAGCAGCAAGGCTTTTAATCTGCAGGGTTGTTCAGCACTACTCTGGGTTTGTGAGTCACCTGAAGCCAGTGTCCTCATACTGCAACCTCTGCAGAGTCCTGCTGCTTTAAAACAGGCTGTTGAGCAAGTAGTTTGCTCTGCCTGGGACAGAAAACAGCCACTGCTGTTTTATAGACTCTGGGGCCTCATGGGGAAGGAGTGCTGCTGGAAGGTGAAGAGGTTCACCGGTTCACCTCTGCTTGTGTTTTGTTTCCAGCTATAGCCTCAAGATGCGAACCTTCAGCACATTTGACTTCTACAGGAAGCACGAGGATGCAATGACCCCAGCAGGGCTGGCATTTTTCCAGTGCCAATGGGACAGCTCTGTCACGCAGGTCTTCCATCAGCTTCTCAGTAAGAAACACAGTGTGTTGGGGTGCTGGGGAGGGCCTGGGCTGGGATGTGGCCCTGTGGGTAACAGAGGCTCAGTGGGTGAGCTGTGGCTCTTGCTGGGTCCTGGCACTTCTTAGAATAGGATCACAGTCTGGAAGAGTCCTTTTAGGTCATTGAGTCCAACTGTCAACCCAGCACTGCCAGGTCCCCCCACTAACCCATGTCCTTTGTACCACATCTCCATGGCTCTTCAATTCCTCCAGACACTGCCCTGGGTCAGGCTTGGACAACCCTTCTGAGGAAGAAACTGTTCCTCTGGGCCAACCTGAACTTCCCATGACTCAAAACTCAAGGCCATTTCCTCTCAACCTGTCACTTGTTACTTGGAAGAAGAGACCAATCCCACGTTGCTCCAACCTTGTGTCAGGGTGTTGTGAGAAGGTCTGCCCTGAGTTTCCAGTTAACCGCTCCCAGGTCCCTCAGCCACTGCTGATCAGCCAGGCCATCCTCCACCAAACCAGCTGCAGTCTGAGGACTCACCCTGTAAAATGCTGCTCTGCCCGAGCATTTTAAACAATGAGAGCCTTCCCAGGCCAAGTGTGATCCACCCCAGGGGCCCTTGCTGCTGACGGTTGTGGGGCTGAGGGTTGGGGCTCTCTTGCTAACAGTCTGCTTCGGCCCTTACAGATATGAGGGAGCCTGTGTTTGAGTTTGTGCGGCCGCCCATTTACCATCCTCCACAGGTGAAGTTCCCGCGCCACCAGCCTCTGCGCTACCTGGACAGATACCGAGACAGCCACGAGCCCACCTACGGCATTTACTAGGGACTCAGACCCTCCTCGAGGTGCTCTGGCTTATGCTGGGACCCCGGCCTGGCAGATGGGGCTGTGGCTTCCCCACAGCTGGGAGCCACCTGCAGCTCTAGAGGGAAATGACAGTCTCTGCCCTTTGGCTCCCAGTCACCCTCTGCTGGCCGTGCTGCGGGCAGCCGTGTTCACAGTGCTCGTAGCTCTGTGGTCAAAGGGCTACTTACAGAGGAAATTCACAGATGAAAGCAAACCTGTGGCCAAGCTGACATTTTGCTGGTAGTCCTGTGGCAGAGCTAGTCAGGAAGGATTGGTGGGTAGAGGCCCCCCGTCCTTGTTGCTTCTCTGCTAAGGTCACCATTGTCTTGTTTCTGGAACCAACAGAGCCAGGCCAGCCTGGATTTCTCCCCACTGCTCCAGTTCAGGACTGTGCTGGCTTTCATCTGTGACGTTCTCTTGAAGAGATGAGTCTGATTAAATACACTCTGTTCTGATTGAACGCGTTGGTGCAGGTGTCTTTACTGGGAAGGGCTTGGTACCCTGGCCAGCTGGTGTGGAGTTGGGGAGCACAGCAGGGCGCAGGGGACAAGGGCAGCCCTTCCTCTCATGGGAAGGGCTTTGCCCTCACGGATGTTGTAGTGTGAGCAGTGTGCCTACACAGGGGGCACACCTGCACGTGTCGGTGTTTGTGTTGCTCCCCAAACATGGACCTTCTCAATATTTGTGTCGCTCTGCAAACATGGACCTTCCCCTCACTCTCTGGCCAGCAGCTCCCCAGTGTGTACAGATGGACCCAAAGCAGATCTGCAGAGCTGTGGAGGTTGCAGCAGAGGTGCAGTGCTAGCCTGACTGCTGCTGCTGGTCCTAGGCTGTGGAGAGACTGCTTTCTGCAGTGCACTCACCATTCATGTGTTCAAGCCACCAACCACCAACATACTCTTGCAGCTGCCTGTTCCCAGCTCTGCTTCCCAGAAACTTTGGGATGCTCTCCATTCCTCAGGAAATTAGAGCCTCCAGCAAGAAACTGAGATTGTGCTGAAATTCCCCACCAGTGACATTGGTCGAGGCTGTTACCTGCTGTCTCTGAGCTCCCCAAACCCTTTTCCCACCCCAAAAGGTTCTGGGCTCTGGTTTGAGCCAGGGATGATGAGCTGGGTTATGTTGTGTCCTTTGACCTCTGAATAGTTGGTCAGAATTTGTACATTCAAACCAAATAAATGTTTTTTTGGGGGGGTGTGAAGTTCTGCAGAGTTGTGATCGCTGCCAAGTCACCTCCTGAGACTAGGGGAGGCTCTGAGCTTTCCCTCGCCTGTGCAGGTAAGAGCAGAACCCTGCATGTGGGGAGGCTGTGGAACTGGGGCTGTGTGCTGGAGATGGCACAGCTGCCAGGACAAGGGGATAAGCTTTGAGCTGGAAGGTTGAGAGCTCTTTCCGCAGAAACTGAGCTGTGTGAAGGCAAGGTGAAGGTGTGTGGGGCACAGGCAACACAGTCTCCTCTGGGAGAAGACTGCAGCTGCCACACACCCAGGGACTGGCTGCTTGGGTGACATCTTCAAGAACTTGCAGGTGTTGTGAGGAATTTAGTAGGAAAAATAGTGTAAGGTGTGCCCAAGGGATGGTGTGTGCAGACCACAGGAGCTGCAGTTCAAGAGTGGAAGGTGGCCCCAGCTGGCTGCTAGCATCTGTCACAGCCCTTGTCACTGCAGAGCGAGGTGATGTGGGGTGGTGGCAGCAGCAGTGGCTGCTTCTCTCAGCTGGTCCCTGGGCTGGTGGAAGCCAAGAGCACTGTGCTGCGGTGACTGCCTGGGGACACAGCCCTGGCAGAAATGGGCAGTTCCCTCAAAGGGCAAAAAAGGAGTAAAATCAAGTTCTGCCTCATCTGGTTATTTGTTCACAGAACTCTGCGTTGCTCTGAAACTCATCAGGCTCTTGCACACATCTCCCTGTGCTGTTGCTGCAGTGTTTCACCTTGCTGTGCCCTGAAGCCCTCTCTGTCCCCTTGGGGAGTAGCTTCAACACAGCCAGTGGGGCAACAGGGCAGCCACTGGGTGTTTCTTTAAGAACCTGCCTGGCTCAGAGCCCTGTCCCGCCTCTGCCTTAGCGTCACCATCTATTCCTCCTCTGCCCAGCTGAGTTTCTATTTCCTGGTTCCTTTTCCTCATTGATTGATCCTGACACAGACAGGATGGCATCGCCCACCTCGCAGAAGCTGGAGGAGAAGCTGGTGTGCTCCATCTGCCTGGAGCTCTTCAAGGTACCGGTGACCTTGTCCTGTGGCCACAACTTCTGCAAACGCTGCATCAGCAACCACTGGCACAAGCAAGAGCAGACGCCTGCAGGCTCTGAGAAGGGCTACTCTTGCCCTCAGTGCCGCAGGGAATTCGAGCAGCAGCCAGAGCTGGAAAAGAATGTCACCCTGTGCAGTGTGGTGGAGCTGGCACAGGATGGTGAGGTGCAGCTTCCAGCCATGGAGAGGTGTGAGGTGGCCCGTGGTGAGCTCTGCCTACTCCACAAGCGCCCACTGGAGCTCTACTGCCAGGATGAGCAGCGCTGCATCTGCTGCATCTGCACCGTGCAGCAGTGCCAGCGGCACCAGCGCGTTCTCTTCAAGGAGGAGTGCTTCAGGAAGCAGGTGGGGGTGACAGTTGGGTAATAGTGATGTGGGATCGGGGTGAAGGGTAGCCAGATTGGGGTGATGTCAGGGCAGCTGAAGTTGTGGGATCTTGGGCACCATACAACATCCATCTCCACTCTCCTGTGCCCTGCTGGGGTGGGGTGTGTGTGTGATGTTCCTCCAATATGCTGAGCTGTGCCTGGTCTCAGCTGAGCCAGGGGGCTGGCACAGGCTTTGGCTGGGGAGCTGCCACCAGTGTCCAGCTGCTCCCTGAGAAACTGGGGGCTGTTGTGAGCAGCCAAGAGCCAGGTAAATTCAGCAGCATCAGACGAATGGTTTGTTACCCCTCATCTGGAGGAAACAGTTAAAAAGGGCTGAAAGGAAGCAGAGGGTTTCAATTCTCAGTGACCCTGGATGCAGCCTTTTCCTAGACCTTTTGCTTCCCTGCAAGCCTTGTCCTATGGCCCTGAGAAGGTTCCAGAGAACTGTAGGAAGTTGCTGCTTCCCTTCACAGGCTATGTTGAAAGAGTCCCTGGAAAAAGCCCAGGAGGAATCAGAGAGGATCAAGCAGAGGATGCAGGAGCTGGAGGAGCAAACACGCAACATCAAGGTAACGCTGCAGCCACCTCCCTGCTGGGTGCATGGGTAGGAGCACACTAGCCTCTCATGACTCTTGTCCACCTAGGACTCCTCTGAAAGGCTCAAATCAGGGCTTGTGAGCAAATTCACCTACCTGAGGGAAGCCCTGGAGGATTCCCAGCGGCAGACAGTGGCCAGGATCGAGCAACAGCAGGTGGCAGCGCTGGGGCGGGTGGAGGAGAACTGGAGCCTCCTGAAGGACCGCTTGGATGTCCTCAGCCAGCACAGGGAGAAAGCTCAGCGCCTGCTGGTCTGCCCTGATCACAGAACCTTGCTCCAGGTACTGTCCTGGTGCCATGATCTTCCCCTGGGGACTGACAGAGATGTAAGCGACTCCTTCCCAGGGTGGACACATTCTCGCCCAGCTCAGGGATTAGATCAGGCTGTGGGGAAGAGCTGCTTTTTGGGGTGTCCCTGAAACGTTGGTGGGGGTGATACTGGGCAGCATTTCCCACCCCGAATTGTGCAGCAAAGCTCTCTGACTGCCTGAAAAACCACCCCTCTGCTCCCTGCAGCCTCAGACTCTGCCTGTGACCATCCCTTTGAGCCCACGTGCCAGCCACAGCTAACAGCAGGTGCTTTTGGGGATGCCCCTGTCACTTTCTGGAGAAACACAGTGTTTGTGGGGTGGATTTGGAGTTACCGATCCTCTCCATGCCTGTGCATGGGTGTCTGTGCGTCTGTCTGCAGGAGTTTCCTCTGCTCCCATCTCCAGAGAGCCCAGAGATGAGGCTCCCCGTGGAGTTTGATGTGGCCAGTGTGGTCAAGCCCATCAGCGAGACCCTCAGCAGCATCTCCAGGCTCCTGCAGATGGAGCTGCCCAGCTCTGTGGCACCTGAAGTCCCTGACCCTACTGGCCAAGGTAATGTTTCTGCTGGCAGAGCTACCCCAAAGGGCTCCAAGTCATCCTGAACCACAGCCTGGCCTGTGTCACTGTGCTGGGGACACAGCTGCTGAGCACATGGTGTTGGGATGGGGATATGCACCCACTGTCAGTGGAGTGGGATAACTAGGTGGCTTCCCTGTGCCCCCACTGTACTGACGGTGCTAAGGTGCAGTGCCATGTGCCCACTCCCAGCCTTGTGTATGGTGGAGTTTGTTCTCTTCCTCCCACTTAAGCCAGGAAGGAACAAGTGTTTGGGTGGCATCACTCACAAAACCTTTACCCAACCTTCACAGCCCCAGTGTGTCCCTGTGAGCCGACGGTCAAGGCGGTATCCCGTCTCCCCAAGTGTCAACTCCGAGCTGACCTCCTGAAGGGTGAGGAGCTTGTGGGGATCTGGAGGGCTAGCACCCTGCTGGGGTTCCCAGCAGGCAGAGACTTCACTAAGGCAGACCCTTCCCTGGGAGGAGGGTGGTCATGGCTCCTCCCTGCCTCTCCCAATCCCTCTACCTAAATGTGGAGAAGAGTGGAGCAGGGCTGGGGGACACAATGTGGCTCCTGATGAGCTGGATGTAGACAAAAGCACCTTTCCCCAGGCAGCATCAGCAGGTGCCAAGTGAGGAACCACTGAGCTGTGCCAAGGGGCTGCCCCACAGACCAGTGCAAACCCTGTCTGCAGAGCCCTGTGTGGACTCATCGTGCTCTGCCCAGAGGTGTGGCCCCAGCACTCACAGATACCTTCCTTTATGTCCCCTTCTGTCCCTGGGACAATCCCACTCCACCTTCTCAGGGGTTTCCTCAGTGCACTGTTGCTCACCTTCTCCTTGTCGGGAAGAGGTTGGATAATGTCTAGGTCATGTCATTCCTGCCAGGAAGGCAACTGATGGCCATGGAAACTGGATTCCTTCTGTCAGGCCCCACAAAACATCCTTGGGGTTAAAAATAGGGGGAGAAATTGTTATTTGTGGGCAGCAGGCCTGAGCCCAGTGTAGCCAGCCGACTGGATAATTATGGGAGGAATACTGCTGGTGGCCAGTGACTGCCCATGACCAGCAGATTGAGAGAGGTAATTCTGCCACTCTACTCTGCTCTGGTAAGACCAACACCTGGAGTCCAGCACCCAACTCTGGAGCCCTCAATACAGGAAGGACAGGGATCTGATGGAGCAGGTCTGGGGGAAGCCACGAAAATACTCAGGGGGCTGGAGCTAAGGGGCCAGGCTGAGGGAGATGGGGCTGTTCAGCCTGGAGAAGCGAAAGCTTGGGGGACCTGATAGCAGCTTCCAGTACCTGAAGGGAGGCTATAAGAAAGCTGGGAAGGGCTTTTCACAAGAGTTTGTAACAATAGGATGGGGGGAAATGGCTTTAAGCTAGAAGAGAGGAGATTTAGATCAGCTATTACAAGGAAATCCCTTCCTGTGAGGGTGCTGAAGCCCTGGAACAGACTGCCCAGGGAGGTTTTGGCTGCTCCATCAAGGCCAGGTTGGATGGTGCTCTGGGCAACCTGGTCTGGTGAGAGGTGGCCCTGCCCAGGGCAGGGGGTCAGGACTGGATGATCTTTGAAGTCTCTTCCAACCCAGACTGCTCTATGATCTTTCCCACTAAACATGCTATTACTTGTTGCCCCCTATTTTGGGCGTCAGCCCTGTGCAGTTTAAACCACCCTGGGGGGCTCATACTGAGGGTGTAAAGATCCGATGAAGCATTTCAGCCCTGTCCACACTGTTGCTGTTGCCAGACTACTGCAACCTGACCTTCAATCCCAAGACAGCCAACAAGTACCTGGAGCTGTCCCGAGGTAACCGGAGAGCCAGGCACAGCCCCAGCTCTGTCCGTGGGCAGCAGGAGCAAGGCCCCTGCTTCAAGCTCTGGCAGGTGCTGTGCACACAAGGTCTTGACCAAGGCCACCACTACTGGGAGGTGAAGATCTCCAGCCACTCTGTCATCCTGGGAGTGACATACCGCGGCCTTCCCTGGGAGCAGCAGCAAGGTCACAAGTTCAACATCGGGCTGGATGGGAGCTCCTGGGGACTGCATGTGCAGGAGGACTGTTACCTGGCCTGGCACAAGGGCCAGGCAGAGAAAATCCAGAAGCAGCTGTATAAGAGGCTGGGGGTCAGCTTGGATTACGACAAAGGGCTCCTCTCCTTCTATGGACTTGGGGAGAGGACAGAGCCCATCTACTCCTTCCACAGTGTCTTCACTGAGCCACTCTATCCCGTTTTTTGGCTGTGTGAGGGGCGAGAGGTGACACTGCACTGGAGGGACTGAGCCAGAGCTGTGGTGCTGAGTCCTGGGGGCTGTCACAGTGCTGGTGGCTGGTAGGGGGCTGCAGCGTCTGACCAGGAGCTGATGGGGACAGACATACAAACTGGGGTGTGCGTGTGCAGGTGTAACACTGGGGACACAGTTTAGGGCAGGGACAGGACCTCATTGCTCTCTACAGCTACCTGAAGGGAGGTTGTAGTGAGGCAGGGGTTGGCCTCTTCTTCCTAGGGACTAGTGATAGGACAAGAGGAGGTGGGGTCAGGTTGTGCCATGGAGGGTCAGATTAGATCTTAGGAAAAATCTCTTCCCTAAAAGACTGGGGAGGCCTTAGAACAGGCTGCCCAGGGAGGGGGTAGAGGTACCATCCCTGGAGGGGTTCAGTGAATGGGCAGACAGAGTGTTTCAGGAGATGGGTTAGTGGTTGGGGATTGTAGGGTGGACAGTTGGACTTTATGATCTTGAAGGTCTTTTCTAGCCTTGATGATTGGATGATTCAGTGAAGGATGGTGTGTGAAGGGCTGTGCCATCGCGTGGGGAGGGGGCACTTGCAGTTGCCTGCCCCTGCAGATGGGGTGAGGGTGGAGGATAGGGAGGGCACACCAATTAGGTTTTATTCTCTTTCTCCTATCCCTGTTGGATCTCCCAAGCCTGGAGAAGATCTGAGGTGAGGGGGAGCCCAGAGTGGGATGCCACAGCCACAAGGTGTTGTGGAGCAATGTGGAAGGAGCCTGGTGCTCCTCCAGCCGCATGTGCAGGTACATCATGTTCCCCCGGGCCCTCTTAGGCCCTTCTTGCTTCTCTCAGACAAGGCAGAGCAACTTTTTGGGGTGCCATGCTATGATTGCTCTGTGTATGAAGCTGCTTTCCCCAATAAAGCTCTTTTCTTACTGGTTTGGCCTCAGTGCTGTTGGGAACTGTGAGACCAAGCAGCACGGGGGGAAGGAGGTGATCTGGGTGCCTCTGCTCCTCCATCCCTACAGGGGCTCATCCTGTCCTCCTTATGGGGCCAGCAGGAGGGACCAGTAGTTAGGACCAGTCCCATGTAGTGACCAGCAGCAGAACTGTAAGGTTCATTATTTACAGCAGCCTTGTGATAAGGAAATCTGGTTTCCTACAGCTCTTTCTGGCACAGAAAAAGCTTTTCCAAGGGTGAAGCTTCAGGTCCAGCATGTCCCTCTGTCCCTTGGGGCTGCTGGTGAGGACTAGCAGGGCAATGGGTTCAAAGGTGCTGGGGACATGCTGGCGAATGCATGGAGAATGAATCACACCAGCTTGTTTCCTTTGGGGAAAAAAGGCTTTAAATGATCTATCCCTTTATTTAAGGACAACGAGTTGTTTTGCTGTGCTTCCTCCTTCACGTTGCACCTTCCAGCCTTGTCCTGAGGTAGGACCTTGGGCTGGCAATGACCTGGGAACTCATCCAAGCTGAAAATCTGCGTATCCTGCATGGGAGGTGACCTGAGTTCCCATATTTCCCAGGCAACTGAAAACACTGTGGTGTCTCACCAGCCCCATGACTGCCTGGTGCTCCATAAGATGAGGGCACAAGGACTGACCCAGGACATGCCAGCCCCTTTTGGCCACGGGAATGGCTGACATGGGTCCATGGCTGTCCTGGGGGAAGCTCAGGACCCTCAATGTAGGCCCAGCGTGGGCAGCAGCTCCTGGAGGGCAGTGAGGTGGCAACAGGTTCTGGAGCAGCAGCTCCTGGGATGCAGGAGATGCTCGTGGGAATCAGCAGACCCCTGGGAAAGAGATAGGAATGGGATGGCAACAGCTTCCCGGGACAGGAGATTCGGGGTGGGGGGTCAGCAGAATCCCAAGATGGGTCCGGATTCCACTGAGGCTGATCCTTTGGGAGACAGCAGCCCTTGGGCCGGCGAGAGGCCATCCTCAGCAGGGTGTCCCACACGCGTTGGGGCGCATCTGCTAGGTGGCAGCAGATGTCGGGGAGAGGGACCAGCTGCTTTTCGGTGGGGAGCAGATCCCGGGACAGGGTGGGACGTGAAAGACACAATGAGCCCCGCTGTGGACCTAGCGGACTGGGGACTAGTTCCGGAGGGATGGATTTGGAGGATTCGCCCCTTCAGGGGGAGCGGACCCCCAACAAACAGCCACGGGGCGCGGACCTCCGGGCACGGTGGGGCGGAGCGGGCGGGCGGGGCGCGGTGTCCTCCCGCCTCCCGTCGGGGCTGGGACGGGGACCGGGGCCGGGACCGGCTGCTCGGGGCGCGCTTAGGGATGGAGACCGCGCCCGGGAGCGCCCCGCCGCCCTCCGCCTCCGCCTCCTCCTCCTCCGTTGCTCTGCGGCTGGCGCTGGCAGCTCCGGGACTGCGCGACGGTGTCTTCGGTTGCCCCATCTGCCTCGACCTCCTGAAGGACCCGGTGACGGTGCCGTGCGGACACACGTTCTGCCAGGGGTGTCTGGACGCGCTGCGGCAGCGACAGGGCCCCCCCGACGGCAGCGCTGGGGCGGGCGGGGCCGTGCGGTGCCCGCTGTGCCAAGAGCCGCTGCCCGCGGCGCTGCGGCTCCGCAAGAACCGCGCCCTGTGCGAGTTGCTGCCGCTGCTGACAGCTGCCTCGTCCCCTCCATCCCCTCTATCCCCAATATCCTCTCCATCCCCCATGGCGCCGGGAGCCGAGGAGAAGGAGGAGGAGGAGGGGGAGGAAGGAGCGCCTGTGCTGTGCGATGTGTGCCCGGCGGGGGCGCGGGCGGCGGCGGCGCGGTCGTGCCTCGTGTGCCTGGCATCGTTCTGCGGGGAGCACCTGGAACCCCACCGGCGCGCCCCCGCCTTCCGTGCCCACCGCCTGGTGCCCCCGCTGCGGCGCCTGGAGGAGGGGCTCTGCCCCCGGCACCTCCAGCCCCTCGACGGCTTCTGCCGCACCGAGCAAAGCTGTGTCTGTGCCCGCTGCCGCGCCAACGAGCATCGAGCCCACGACGTCGTGTCCCTCGAGAAGGAGCGGGAGCATAAGGAGGTGAGTGGAGTGGGCCCACGCGGGTTTAGAGTTGGCGGGAGGTGCGCTGGATCGAGAGGGATGGGGCGGGCTGGGAGGGGGAACAAGGAAAGTTGTAACGGGGGCCAACAGGGCAGGCTGGGTGGGGAGGGATGGGGCAGGTGGGATGCAGCAGGCAGGGTGTGGCAGACAGAGCAGGGAGGGATGGGACAAGGTAGCTGGAAAGGGATGGGGGGTGTTGGGTGGGAGGCTGCTGCACCCATATCCCCACGAAGGACCTAACATTGGCATGCGATGTGTGTATGGGGCACATGTATGTGGCGCAGTGCTGGCAGGGCATCAGGGGTGGAGTGAGGTGCAGCTCCCCTGGGAGGGGTCTATGCTGCACCCACGCCCCCTCCGAGAGACCAAATCTTCACATGGGGAGTTGTGCAGGTGGGCCCTGGTGGGACACCCTGTGTGGGGTGGGTGCTGCATCCCACGGAGGACCCCAGCCTGGTATAGAGGAATGAGAACAGTGTGCTGTGCCATCAGGGTGCTCTGTGGGATGGGGACAGGCCAGGCAGACATGGACAGATATTAAGGGCAGACACCCCAGGGGTTTGCTCTCACTGTGGGGACAAACTCACAATCCCTGTGGGTGTAGGGCTGGGGGCAAGAGCACCTGGAACACCCCACAGTGGCTTCTCCCACGGTCACGGGGCACCAGCCTTCGTCTTGTTCCCACAGCTTTGTCAAGGCGGTTTTTCTCGGCGCGCTGGCAGCCCGCCCAGCTGCCACTCCACCAGCCCTTTGTGTCCCGGCAGTTTTTGGCAGCCGGGTTTTTTCCGTCACTCCCATTCCCAGAGGCAGCTGAGTCACCTCCCAGATTCGCACCCACGAGACTCCCCGGGAGCTGGGGCTCTGAGCCTGGCACAGCTCTGCCTTCCTCCTGCCCTCAGCACATGGGGCCTCTGCGGGGCTGCAGGCAGACAGGAGCCTGCAAGGCTCGTGGTGTTGTGGCATCGCTATGCACCATGGGGTGTTTGAATTATCCAGGGGAGAGGCTGGGGGATGTGGACACGCTGGCAGGGAGACAGCTCCCGCATGGGTTCTTGGAATCCTAAGGAAAGCCCTTTTGCTGGTTATATTAGTCATCAGACACCTTAAAATAGTAATGTGGGATCCCAGCCCCAAGGAGCTGTTGGGTCTCGGCTTAACATTGCCTGCTTGGCTTCTGCAGCCACTTGCTGCCAAAGCCTGCAAGCTGTGAAGTGGGAAGGGTGGATGAGGAAGGTGCCTATGCCCCCCTCACTGGTACAAGCACCACAGGACACTGGGTGCAGAGCACTGGGGTGTGCAGTGCTCTCCTGGTTCCTGAGGGACCCGACCCATCTCATTGATGGGCAATTGGCTGATGCAAACAATAGTGAGTCAGGAAATGCTGTGTTCCGATGGTGCTTCCTCTGCAGCCACACAGCACCCTGTGCTACCAAAAAAGGTTTGTTTTCTCTTAAAGAGAATCATCTAGGAGGCTCTGCACTGCCTTTCCAAGGGGTCCAGGTCTGTCTTTCAGCTCCTGCTGTGGTCCAGCCTCACCCACACATTAAGGCTGAGCTGCTTTCGCTGCAGTCACTGCCTGGTGGTTTTGCTTTCAAATTCCTATCTTGTTTGGTTTCCACTGGGACCTGGGTGGGGAGTGTGGACCTGGGCATGACCCTTTGCAGCCCGGCTGCTCTGTTAGTTTTACAGCCAACTGAGGAGGTTGAGACTTGCAGGGGAGGAAATCAAGAAATCAACTCCCAGTTCCATTTGCTCCCTTTGCCCAAAGCCTGACCACGGCCAGAGGAAGGGGCTGTGGGTTGAGTTTAGACAGCAGCATGTTCCCTGTTCATCTCTGCTGGGATTGGGGGGCAGCGCTCAGTGTTTGTGCTTCATGTCCACAGGCCCAACAAGCCAAATTCCTCAGGGATGTGGAGAATGAGCTGGAGGAGCTGACACTCACTATTGCACAGGCCAAGAAGATGGTGGAGCTCATTAAGGTGATTGCGATGGCTTTGGTCCATTAGTCCAGCTTTGTTGGGCTTGTTAGTACAGCTTTTTTTGGGGGGAGCAGAGTGAAGGGGCCCTCAGATTTTGGAGTGTGTGGGGTGTAGAGGTGGTGCTCTCAGGGAAGCAAGTGTTCCATACAGTGATGGTGACCACACAAGGGTCCTTGAGGATCCATGAGGATCTTTGTTCCTCATCTCTGCTAACCTCCATGGCATCTCTGGTAGCTTTTGTAACCTGGAAGGAGGATCAGGGCAAGGATCATGCTGGGGCATCTGCTGGTTCTTGCACCTCCTTTTCGCAGGATCACAAGGTTTTGGTCCCATTTAGCCCTCATGCAAATTTGTCACTTCATCACACAGTGACATGAGACCTGGTGAAGCAGTAAGCTGTGCTCAGCCAGGTTCCTCAATACCTAGACCAGTGCTACAGTGTCTTGGGTGAAGGGGCTTGTAGTGTGTCAGGGGGACCCCACAGAGCTGTGAACTGGGTGGGAGGACAGTGGGAGGTGATCCAAACCCTTCTCTCCCTGCACTCAGGGTGCTGCCATGAAGGAGAGGGACAAAGTTGAGAAGCTCTTTGCAGAAGCCTCTGAGCTCCTGGCAACCTTCCAGAAGGGGGTTACCAGTTTCATAGAGGATGAGGAGCGCTCCATGCTAGGGGAGACCCAGGCAAATCTCCGTTGGAAGGAGGACAGGCGAGCCAAACTGGCCCAAGGCAAGGAAAACCTGGAGAACGTCCCCAGCACTGACACCATCTACTACCTCCAGGTGCCTGGGTGGGATGGGGAAAGGAAAAGAATCCTATAATGTTGTCTTTTGGGTTGTGTCCCATTTCACATGGAAGTGGGTGCCAGGAGCCCTGGGATGCAGAGTCTCACTCTTGATGGCACAGTCCCCTCCCCGCTCCTGGGGGCACTGGGCAGCCAAGTCTCTCCTCCATCACCACCACCTTCATCCTGGTTGTGACTCAGGAGATGTGCTGCCCAGGCTGGATACTGAGGGGTGTGGGGCAAAGAGTGGGAGGTTGGGGTTGTCCCACTGCAGCCATCCAGCAATTCCCCCTACCCAGCAACCCATGAAGAAGAGGCATTTGTGGGAGGAGGTGTGAGGTGGGCAGAGTCCTTTGAAAGGGCGCAAGAAGCCGGTGCCAGGACCACGTGGCCAGGGAAGCATCTCCTCCCCTGTGTGAGTCTGTCCTTGGGCCAATTCCTGTGAGCAGCCAGAATCCTCTGGGACAGGGTGGGGCTGTGGAACAAGAGACAAATTTGGCTTGTTGGAAACCTTCTGAAACTGCGTCCTTTTGGCTCAGGAATTTCAAACCTTAAAAGCAGCCATGGAAGACAACCTCTGCCCAGCTCTGAGCTTCCAGAACGAGCTGAACTTCACCAAATGCACTCAAGCTGTGAGTGTCATGAAGGAGGCGCTGTCTGCTGCCTGCAAAACCCAGTGGGACCGCTTGCAGGGGAAGGGAAACAATGAGCTAAACTTCCATGAGACGGATGAAGGTTTGTGTTCACCCAGCCCCTTAGTGTAGAGATCACCCCGTCATCCTCCAAGCGCTCTGCATGTGTGGGTGATGTTGGCAGGCTCGATGCCTCCTGTGAGAGCTGGCCCGTCTCCCACCAGTGCCGGAAGTGCACCAGCGTGGTTGTGCCGCGTGTTGCTCAATTCCTGTCTGGGTTTATGCCTCGTTCTTGAGGTTTTCTAAATTTTTCCACAGAGACTGGAGAGGCAACAAACACCCTGGGAGCTAGGCAGGGCCCTGTGGGAGGGGGCAAGTGGCCAGAGTGGCCTCCTGTGAAAGGGGACTTTTTCTTCCCAGAATAGATGATCCTCCTCATGGGGCAGACTGTGAGTTTCCAAACCTGCCAGGTTCCTACAGCCACCGTGGCAGCTCCTCCTCACTTAGCTGAGCTTCCTCCTCTCTCTTATTTTCTCCTGTGTCCACAGGAATCGCAGACAGCTCTTGGCACTCCTAACTTCTCTCTCCATGATGGCAAAAATGCCTTCTCTCTTTTCTCATGTCCAAGCTGGCAGGGAGGTGCAAAAGTAGCTGGGGATGCCAGCTGGGACTCAGCAACAGCAGGGGGGTGATGGAGGCCATTGAGTGGGGGGCAACCCATGGTTGTGGCATCTATTTGCTGATGGCAAAACTGTCTCTGTCTCCACAGCAATGGCAAAGTCTCGACTTCCAGACAAGTCAAACAACCCTGCCTGCCTGGAGAGCCGCGATTACTTCCTGAAGTGTAAGCTTTTTTTTGAGGGTTGTTATTAAGGGCCATAGGACCATGGCATGTATTGGGTTGGAAGGGATCTCCAAAGGGCATCTAGTCCAAACCCTCTACAACAAGCAGGGACATCTCTAACTAGAACAGATTGCTCAGAGCCCTATCCAGCCTGACCTTGAATGGCTCCAGGGATGGGGCCTCCACCACCTCTCTGGGCAGCCTGTTCCAGGGATCCCCCACCCTCAGATTAAAGAACTTTTTCCCAATGTCCAGCCTCAATCTGCCCTTTTCCAGCTTCAAACCCTGACCCTTCATCCTATCATTCCCTGCTCTTGTGAACAATCTTCCCCAGCCTTCTGACAGCCACTTTTAGGGACTGGAAGGTTGCTATAAGGTTCCCTTGGAGTCTTCTCTTCAGGCTGAACAACCCCAGCTCTCTCAGCCAGGTCCATCTTCCCTTTCCCCTCTCCTGGCTGGCTCCTTTCCACACACCCAGCGGAGCAGATCCCCAGCCAACGGCTGTCAGGATCACCGCTGCCAGCAGAGAAAATGTTTAGCTAGCGAGGGAGCCTCTTTACTTTCCTGACAGCACTCAGCATTTACATAGATGATACTTTTTTCCCCTTGTTTGTGGCTCTGCTGGACCAGCTGCCCAGGGGGTGCTGCCGGCACGCTGTGTCATTTCTGCTGCCCACCAGCCCCTGATGAACGGGACCCTCTGTTAAATGAGAGCAGAGTTAGCGTGACTGATGTGGGTCAGCTTCAGCAGCAGCAGGAGAGGAATAGCCCAGCAGCTGAGCAGGCTTCAACACCCCATGCATGTTCCCTGCTTTACTGGGGAGGTGGGACCACCACTGAGCTGTCCATAGGGACAAGATCTGACTCAGCGGCACCAGTGCACCCCCCAGGGAGCCAGGCAGCAAAGCCTGGGCTCATGCAGGGTGTGCAGTGCTGCTGCCACACGCTTTGGACATACCATGACCTGCAGTGCAGTCAGCAGTGGTATGTGTCCAGGGTTCCTCATGGAACATCCTCTCAGTTTGGGATCCAGCAGCAGTTCACAGAACCATAGAATCACAGACTGGTTTGGGTAGGAAGGGACCTCAAATATCTTCCAGTACCAACCCCCTGCCCTGGGCAGGGCCACCTCTCACCAGATCAGGTTGTCCAGAGCACCATCCAACCTGGCCTTGAACACTTCAGGGATGGAACAGCCACAACATGCCTGGGCAGCCTGTTCCAGGGCTTCAGCACCCTCACTGTAAAGAATTTCTTCCTAATATCTGACGTAAATCATCCCTCTTCTAGCTTAAAGCCATTTCCCCTTGTCCTATTGCTATAAACTTGTTAAAAGCCCTTGCCCATTTTTCTTACAGCCCCCCTTCAGGTACTGGAAGTTGCTATACGGTGTCACCGGAGCGTCTAGGCTGAACAGCCAGCCTCAACTCTTCTAGTTCTCAAGCGGCCCCACACACCAGGGCTGCCTCTGCTCCCATGAGAGCCACAGGGCAGTGGGAACTGGCTGCAAGGAGCAGTTGGTTTGTAACTATGAGATACCTAGCTCTTCTCCTGTCTTCTTGGGTGTTTGTCTGTGGTTGCCCTAAATCCACTTTTGTATGGGTTGTTCCTACTACCACTCTGCCAGTGAATTCACTGGTATCTCATATCACGGCTGAGCTCATCAGGCGGCCCCCACTGCTCTCTCTTCTCCCGGGTTACCCGAATCCATCTTGCTTATGGGAGCATCAGCTCTTTCAGCCCCTTGTCCTCATCAGCTGTAACTGGCCATGGAATTTAAAAGCACAGGGACACGGTGATGGTAGAAGTCAGAAAAGCATCATGCTAATCATAATATCACAGGAGGGACGGTTGAGTTCTTTTCTTGCAAGTAATAGGTGATGAGAGGAAATAGCCTCAAGTTGCACGAGGGGAGGTTTAGGCTGGACATGAGGAAAAATTTCTTCCCTTACAGTGTTGTCAAGTCCTGGCCCAGGCTGCTTAGGGCAGTGTTGGAGCCTTTGTCTCTGGAAGGATTTGAAAGATGTGTAGGTGTGGTACTGAGGCACACAGTTCAGTGGTGACTTGACAGTGCTGGGTTCACGGTTTGACTTGATGATTTTAAGAACCGTTTCCAACCTGGACAATTCTATGAATCTATTCTCTGATTTTCTCCCATTTCCATCCTCATCCTCACTCTCCTTCTTGCCCCACACAGTTGCCTTCATCATTGACCTGGACAGTGACACTGCTGACAAGTTCATACAGCTGTTTGGCACCAAAGGGGCCAAGCGGGTGCTGTGCCCCATCCCTTACCCAGAGAGCCCAACCCGCTTTATCAACTGTGAGCAGGTGCTGGGTGTGAACCTCATGAACCGGGGCAACTACTACTGGGAGGTAGAAATCATTGATGGCTGGGTCAGCATCGGTGTCATCGCTGAGGACTTTGACCCCCAGGAGTCCTATAACCACGGGCGCCTGGGGCGGAATGAGAAGTCCTGCTGCCTGCAGTGGAACGGACAGAACTACGTGGCCTGGTTTGGTGGCCTTGAGTCTGTCATCCAGCAGCCGTTTTTCCACACAATTGGGGTTTTTCTGGAGTATTCAGAGAAGGCTCTGACCTTCTATGGAGTCAAGGACTCCAAGATGACCTGCCTGCAGCAGCTCAAGTTCTCTACTCTACCGGCAGGTAGCTGTGATCGTTTCCAGCACAAGATCAACAATTACTTTGCCTCTCTTTTCCTGTGCAAGCTGAAACCAGCCTTCTTCTTGGAGAGCGTTGATGCCCACCTGCAGATTGGGCCATTGAAGAAAGATTGTGTCTCTGTGCTAAAGCGTCGGTAACTGCCTAGAGAGTGGGAGTGTGGTGGGGACACAGAAGAGTCTCTCCTGCAGTGTTTTGCCACTGTCACAGCTTCCCTTTGGTAGTGTTGTAGTGCTCTGTGGCAGCCCTCCCTCCTTGCTCTATGCTGGTGGTGACCCAGGGATGGATGAAGCTGTCTAGTGGGCAGAGCCATGGGCTGGGAGCTGGATCCAAGTGCCCGCTCTGCTGCTGGGCTGCTGAGAGAATCTGGTTGAGTCTCTGTGCTGCTCCTTGCCCTCGGTTTCCCTTTCTGGACATCAGGGACCATGACACATCCTTTCTTGGTAAAGTGCTTTGCTCAGGAGAAGGGCCATTAGAGCTGAAGTTGTACCTTGGCCAGCTGCCTGGCTGCCTGGTCCCTCTCCTTGATGTCTACTCACATTGCAACTAGGGACTTGCCCAGCTGCTCTGCTTTGTGCCTTATCTCCGTTTCTGTGTCACTGCTGCTTTTTTGAGCTCTGGCTCATGGACACCTTCCACATGCTCTTTACCAAGTGCCCTTGAAGTATCAAGACGAACATGGACTGGGTGAGCCCCCAAGGCAGAACACTGCTGCCCACTGCACTGTTGTGCCTTGGTGTGAGTAAGCAGGGTGCTCCAGGGCAGGGGCAGGAGGGAATGCAGAGAAGCCCAGCTGGATGCAGAGGGGGATGCAGAGGACCTGGCTGAGTGCAGGGAGGATGCCACAGTGACACAGTACCTCTCCTTGCTAGGGTGACCACCTATTAGTGCTGCCAACGTGAAACGAGGGTCTTTGCCTTCCCTCATGCTGTGGCCAGAGGGTATTTGGAATCTGCTCTGTGTCCAGGTTTATTTGGAAAATGGTGCGCTCCAGCATGTGTTGGAGGCTTACGGCTGTTCCCCACCTCAGCTGCAAATCCCATCTGAGGGGAAAGGGGAGAAACTTCCTTCTGCGAAGCAGCAGCACCAATCCTGCTGTGAGATGTTGAAAACAGTTTTGAGGATGTGTTTTTAGTAAACGCATTCCTCAGGAACTGCTTACCCAAGCATTACAGTGAAATTTCCCCCATGTTCTTGGTGATAATATTTAATATAATTAAATCTTGATGATGTCCTAATATTTTAGGGGATTTTTAATACTGTTCAACACCCAGCTCTTAAAGCACCCTGGGCACACTGGAGTTGTAAATGTATGCCCCACAGCTTAGAGAGACTGTCAGGTGTCAAAGATGCTGTGATTATGTCCCAGAGGGAAACAGTCTGTTTTAGGGATAGCTGTGAGTGCCTTGATAAAACCAGCAGCCTCAGTTAAGAAATGACCCTTTGGATACTGGCAACAAGTAACCATTAACAAAAAACCACTCTGGAGTCAGTGTTCCCTACTGGAAAGGTGGAAACTTGAGAGTGAGAGCCAAGAGTGGTTGTCGACGTGTGCTGCGGGAGCTTTCCCAGCAGAGAAATCTGACACAGTGTCGAGCACCATCCAACAGTGCAGCCCCTGTCTCAGTGCAGCCCCTGTCTCAGCACAGCCTGCTTCCCACAAATTTGCTTTTCCTGGGATTAGTTTGCTAGCTCCCTCCTGGAGCTTTCCAGATCTCTACTGCTCTGTAATACATGCCTAGAGAAAAATTACTTCAGGTCAGGCTCTTTGGGGGTGTTAGTGAATCAGTGATGACGCATCAACAGTTAATGGGGATGGAAAAGGAGCCATTTAGCTAAATATGAATCGTGTATCTATACTCCCCGAAGGATAAGCTGGAAATCATGGTGCTATACGCAAGGGGAGCCAGGGAAAAAAGCAAAAGCAAACATGAATAAACCAGTCGCCACAAAGCAAGGTTTAAAGTCAAAGCCACGTTTACATAAACACTGAGGCTCAAAGAGCTCCTTTACTGTAACTCAGCTGCCAGTTCCTGCCAGCACAGGGAGAGGTGCTGGTCCCCAGCAAAGGGTTGATGCTGTGGGATCTCCTTGGAGGGGTTGAAAGGTCTGAATGCAGCTGCCCCCTCCTCAGGGCAGGGCTGGGGAGATGGTCTGGAAAGGGAAGGGCTGGAATGTGCCTGAAAATCCCTTCTCCTTCTCCTCCGCCTACAGCAACTCCTAAAATACTATAGGCGGTGGGAAAAGGAGAGGTAGGGCTTCCAGAGTGAAATCTTTGGCCAGCAGGAATGCTGCTTGGGTTTCTATCCAGCTGGGAATTCACTCTCTCTGCCCAGAGCTCCTACCTCAAAACCACTCCTTTTGCCTCCTGCTAGTTGCTCTCCTGCAGCCCTCAGCCTGTGTGGGAGATGTCAGCAGTGACACAGTGCAGGCAGCAGGGCTGTTTCCCTAACTCTGGAGAGGACTTGGTCTCAGAAGTGCCTTCCCAGATAAGAAGGGTAGAGACATGCAACAGCCTGTGCATGGTCACGTCCTGTGAGGAAGCGGAAGGTGATCTCCATCTCTGCTTCACGCTTGCAGGAAGAGATCTCAAGTGAGAACTCCCATCTCAGGTCTATCTGGACCCTAAATCTCATTTATTCAGGCAAAACTCCCTCTGTTTGCGGCAGGAATTTTGCCAGAGTAAATACAGCAGATCTGGGCCTTTGCCCTGTTTCATTTTGCTGTAGGCGGATGATTGCTCCATGGAGAAACTGGTGCTTGAGCCACACATCCCTCCCTTCTCTGTATTGCCCAATGCACAGACACCAGTGTGAAATCCTTCAGGGTTTGAGATGGGTCAGTGGGATCCTATGGCTTTTCCTTTTCATCCTGTAACCACACGAGAGCAGCTCAGGAGGACATGTCTGGTGTTTGGGCTTCCACTTCTGGTTGTTATGCTGGTTTTGCTTCATTTGGCTCTGCCCTGAGAGGAGCCCCATGGTGGGTGTTGTGGGCTCCTGCAGATGGGGTGGAGTTGGGAAGTGCCACCTGACCCCTCTCCTTCCTGCTGCTTGCTTTTATCCTGGTTGGAAGCTCTATAAATCCTCATGGTTAGGGCATGAAATAAATTCTGAACAAGGTAAGAGAGGAGCAGCACCCCCTGGGTGCTGGACCAGAAATGTCTTTGTGTTGCCTATAATTTGGGGTGTAAATTGGGCTGATTAGGAAATGAGCCCTACACCAGCTCTGGGTCACTGATGATTGGGAAATGATCCCTACACCAGCTCTGGATCACCGATTTTGCTGCAAATGAGGGGCTAAGTGTGATGTGTGATGATTTCAGATGGAGAGATAACACTTGGCAAGCTGAAAAGACTTCCCAAGTTCCCTTGAGTGATTTCTGCTGTCATAGAGAGTTTCTCTTTTTAATTAGGATTTTTTTAAAATACAGTTACTGTAGAGGATTTCACAAAGCGTGAAAAAAGACCCCTGTACCAGACTAATGTAATTATGTTGTAGAGGATGATTTTGCAATTAAATATTATACAGATATCACCCTGGGCTGTCTTTCCTTTAAATCCCAAACTGCTGGAGTTGCCCCATTATCTTGTGTTTATTTTCCTGTATCCTGTATGTCTGGCGGAAAGTAACTCATTCTGTTTTCCAAGTGCGTCTGAGGGGTTTGTGCCAAATACACATATTTATTGCTCGACTGCAAAAGGGAGTGGAAGAATCCTCCAATCCAATAACAGTGAATTGTTTCCGTTGTCTCTTCTACCTCTGTCCTCAGCTCAGAAATAGCAAAGGGGGGCAGATGAAGCACTTTTCCCTTAGCATTTTCAGGTTTTAGACTGTACATTTTGATGGTTTTCTATGTGATAAGGAGGTCTAGAGCTTCCCACACACCCTGGCACAACAGCATCTTTTGGAAATGAAGTCTGTGCTTCTTAATACCAAACATTGGCTGGAGCAAGGAGAAAACATCATTCTGTTTATTGGTTTGTGTGAGGTAGCAAAGCATCAGCTGGGCACTGCAGTGGAAGTGGGTGGGATGTCTGCTGCTGACTTTAATAGATGAGGAATCGGGACCATTTGTTATGGCCATTGCTTAACAGGGAAACTTACAGCTTACTCAAAGAGTGGATATGAAAAGCACAAACTTGCTCTTTTCTTGCCAAGCACTGGATAGATTATGTCACTTCATTTATTTAAATCTCTTTTCCATTATGTCAGACAGGGCTGGGCTGCAAACCCTGCAGGAGAAAGCTCAATTCCATATTAAAAGATATAATTTTGGGTAATATATGTTCTTCATACATATAGGAATATATTTTTGATAAACACCTATCAGTTATTGATGTGCTAAGTACTTCAAACAAGTTGATTAGTTTTGCAGGGTTCCTATTGTTAATGAAATTACACAGTCATTCATTTTTTAAGAGTTTTTCCTGCTTGTCAACCTCGAAGCAGGAGCTTAGCCCCTTACTGCAGCTCTGCAGCTCTTGCAGGCATTTTCCTGTTCCCAGATTGTCTCCCTCCAGACTGATATACACAGTCCTGATTTGTTTATAGGGCAAGAGTTACAATCATAGAATCATTTACTTCTAAGATGGAGTCCAAGTGTTGACCATTAGTCCTTCTAGATTAACACTCTCCAGGAGAAAAGAGTTGTACCAAATATGAGCATGTGATTGATTCCAGCTTGAAGAGCAGCCAAAATTTGGTTCAAAAATCCTTTTGTAAGTGAGTGAAGCACAAAACACAGGACATTGTCGGAAGTGCAGGAAGAATCATTGTCCTTCAAGGCTGCACCTCATTTGATGTAAAGCAACATCCTGTATGTGGGATGATTCACATTCCACTGTCCCAAAGAGCTGAACTCTACCCACAGCAGCTACTGAAAGTCTGATATTTACTGATACACAGATCATTAGTCGTTGGAAGGGACCTCGAGGGGTCACTGAGTCCAAACCCCCTGCTTGATCAGGATCATAACAACTAAGACAGGTTACATAGAAATGCATCCAGAGGGTCTTAAAAGTCTCCAGAGAAGGAGACTCCACAACCTCCCCGGGCAGCCTGTTCCAGTGCTCTGTAACCCTGACAGTAAAGAAATATTTTCTCACATTGAGATGAACTTGCTGTGCTCCAGCTGACATTCTCACTTGTCCTATCACAGGGCACAAATGAAAATATATTGTCCCCTTCTTCTTGACACCCAGGCCTCATGGGTTTATAGACAGTGATTCAGTCCCCTCATAACAGAATCACACAGAATAACAGAAGCACTCTGGTTGGAAAAGACCCCTGGGATCACCAAGTCCAACCCTACCTTACAAGTTCACCCCTAAACCGTATCCTTCAACACCTCATCCAAACAATCTTTAAACACATCTAGGGATGGTGACTCAACCACCTCCCTGGGAAGCCCATTCCCAGCCCTTTCTGTGAAAAAAATTCTTCCTAATATCTAGTCTAAACCTATCCTGTTGTAACTTGAACCCCTTCCCTCTTGTTCTATCACTATTTGTGAGAAGAGACCAGCACCAACCTCTCCACAATGTCCTTTCAGGTAGTTGTAGAGAGTGATGAAGTCTCCTCTCAGCCTTCTCCTCTTCAAACTAAAGAGCTCCAACTTCTCCTCTCCAAACTGAAAAGTCCTAAGTCTCTTAACCTCTTTTCTTAAGGCAGGTGCTCCAGTCCCATTTGTCTCCATTTCACTTAATTCTGGGTTTTTTTCTCCTGGTAGATGCTGCCAAACAGCATCAAAATCACTTGTGGTTGTGTGGGGACTGCAAACAGCCCCTTCCGACAGGGGAAACTGGAAACCTCGTGGGGCAGAGGCTTTACCCGGGAGTGAGGAAATACCTAAGGAATGAGGCACAAACCAGCCCAAAAGAGGGCGGTTTAGATCCAAATGTTGATGCGAGGGCAGGCAGGAGGAGTTGCGAACCGCTCCTCACAAAGCGCTCCTTGGCCGCAGCAGAAAAGCCAAAGCAACTGTGCCGAGATGGGCTCTAACGAAGCATTTCATTGTACGTGGCCAGCGGGACAGGGATTAGGGTGGTTCGTGGGTTGGTAAACGCGCTGCCATGGAGAACTGAGGAACCAGGCCACTCCACACCGTACAGCACCACAGCAGCTGTCGTGGCCGCCGGCGGAGGTGGAACACTACGACTCCCAGCATGCCCCGCGCGGCACTGACCGCTGGGCCTCGCTCCCGCCTTGACGTCAGAGCTACTTCCTGCGCAGGTGCAGAGGGACCGACCCTGGGAGAAGGAGGTGGAGGCAGAGGCCGTTGCCGTGGCCATGGCGCTGAACAGGAACCATTCGGAGGGCGGCGGCGTCATCGTTAACAACAGCGAGAAGTGAGGCTCCATCCCCTTCTTCCCCTGCCTCGGCCGCAGGGGCTGGGGCCGCCTCCTCCCGCCCGCCCTCCTCCCCTTCAGCGGGAACGGCTCTGCGGGGAGGGTGTCTGGGGGTCTGTGGGGGTGGTTTAACCCTCTCGGTAGCTGGGCTCGTCCCGTGTTCTCCCTGCGGAGGTGGCGTGCGTACACCCCCTCCTGGTTCTAGGTTTCCCGGGGGAACTCTGTTGGGACTCGGCCCCCTCCTGCCCCGCTCCCCTCTGCAGCCTTAAACTCTCCTTCTCTTTCTCCCCACTGGCTCTTACAGCTGCCTCCAGCCTCCTCGCTGAGCGCCCAGAGAGGGATGACAGCCCCGGACAGGTGGTTCTGGACCCTCCCCCTTAGCCCTCTCGCCGGCCGGTGCTGCAGGGGAGCTCGGGGACCACCCTGGCAGCGTTTAGGAGGTGCCCAGCTGGGTTTGCTGGGTTCCTGCCTGCCTCGCTCCGTGTGTTTGGGAGGGAGCAGTAGTGCTGGAGAGATGTGCTGGGATATAACCATGGAAACGGCCTTCGCAGAGCCGCTTCTGTCTGCCTGGCCGTGGGCTGTCCTCACCCTCCCTGTCTGCCAGCTTCGGGTTTGATGTGGCGGTCACCTGCTTCTGGGAGAGCGGAGTAGTTTATCCTTCAAGATTTCTTCTTATGAGGCCTGTTATACAGTGGTATAGGAATTCTGTGCTTGACATCCATTTGGGATACAGCCCTTCTCCGAAGAAGTCAGTGAGATCAACTCTGGGGCTTAAATTTGCCTCCACTGAAACAAACAGCTGTGGCAGTCTTAACATGTCAGGGTTGTCATCTTGCCTTGGGTCAGTCTGGGCTGCTTCTGGGGGTTCATTCAGCTGATAGCCTTGCCCTGTGCCCTCCTAAGCTTTTTGTGGAGGGACAGGTACTTGCTGGCAGAAGGGAAAAATGAGCGACTGAGCACGTAGGCTGCCAAAGATAAAGGCGGTGGAGGTTTCTCCAGCTTCAGGGATTAGAGTCCCTAATGTGGCTGCTTGTGACCTGCTAGATCCATGCAGGGGAATTGTGCCAGTTGTAATCAGATCAGTTTCTAATTGAGAATTAAGGAGTCAGCACAGACAAGAAGGGTTAATGAAGTCTAGTGGCAAGGGAGTTCCTCTTGATCACATTTTTGTGACTGAGATGCTTCAGCTGCAGTTCAACAGCCATGTTGCATAAGGCAGCCTCAGCAGTTCCTGCTTCAGCAGCTCTTCCTCTGTTGTGTTAGTTGTGCTGAACCAAATTAGGGAGCTGATCCAGGAGAAATTGTTCAGTTCCATTGATTAAATTCAGCTTTTTGGATGTATCATGCTGAGAGGTATCACAAGACTCAGGATGTCGGGCCTAGAGGGGTTGTTACAGCCCTTATAAAGAACATTGTGAGGCAGACTGATTCTGTCTGCCAAGCTGTGGCCGGAGAGTAAAGGCAGTTTTAGGTCAGTAACCTACATGAGCATAGCTCTTCTGGCCTGAGCTGTGACACTGTGTCTCTTCTCTTGTTTGCAGTATTTTGATGACCTATGATCACATAGAAGTTACCTTCAGTGATATTGAACCTATGCCAGATGCCTTCAAAGGGACCAAGAAAGGGAGTGTTTTCTTGACTCCCTACCGAGTGAGTAGTAAAAGGCTTTGTCTTGTGTAAGGAGATAAGAGCTCTTGGCAATTCTGTATTTAAATGTCAGGATAATCCACTGCCCCTTGAAGTCTGGCTCATCCTTGCCCTCTGGGGAGCATTATGAATACAATGCCTATCCTATTTATTTGTCAAAAAATAATAAATCTGATTAGTTCTTGTGCAGAGAGCTGTTTAGTCCATCAGGCATCTTCAAGATTGGAAATGAGTGATAATCTGGGAATGCTGAATGCAACAGCAGAGCTGCTAAATCATAGCTGCGTGGAGCAGTGTGTTCTCTGAAAGCTGGGAGTATTTTCTGAGCAAAGGTAGCCTTCCTGGAAGGCCCTATTGCTCAGAGGCTTTGGTTTACCCTTGTGACTGTTCTGTGTAGCTTTTGGCTCACAGAACTGGTGGAGAGCTTCAGATGTGGAAGGGAGTTACAGTTTAAGAGATCTCACCAGATAATAAATTTGGGCTGTGTTTCCTGTTTGTTTTAAATAACTTTCCTAACGTTTTGTTTTCAGGTTATCTTTGTGTCCAAAGGGAAGGATGCTTTGCAGTCTTTCATGATGCCCTTTTATTTGTTGAAAGATTGTGAGATTAAGCAGCCAGTTTTTGGAGCAAATTATATCAAGGGCACAGTGAAAGCAGAGGCAGGAGGTACGTATGGTACAGATGTGTGTTCTGGACATTACTTCAAGTACTCAATTCATAGCAGAGTATCCATAGTAGCTGAGACTGGAGACTGGCGAAATAGGTTTTTACAGTGGTGTTAGAATGTGTTTCTTCGAGTCATACAATTGTTTAGGCTGGAAAAGACCTTTAAGATCATTGAGTCCAGCCATTAATCCAGTACTGCCAAGTCACCACTAATCTGTGTCTCTCACAGCACATCTCCATGGCTTTTCAATCCCTCTAGGAATGAGGTCTCCCATCACTGCCCTGGGCAGTCTGGGCCAGGCCTTGACAACTCGCTGGGGACAGAGTTTTTTCTCATGTCCCATGTAAACCTCTCTGGATATGATTTGAGACTGTTTCCTCTTGTCCTACCACTTGTTCTGTGGGAGTAGAGACCAACCCCCACCTTGCTCTAAGCTCCTTTCGGGAAGTTGGTAGAGAACAAGAAGGCTTCCTTTCCTCCAGGCTAAACCCCCTCAATTCCCTCAGCAGTTCTTTCTGAAACTAGCACCTAAAAATACTCCCCTTATCTACTCTCTGTGCAGTTACAGTGAGCAGATCTGTTCTACACAGCCCATCCCATTTGCATCCTCCGTGCAAAATTTGAAGTTCAATCAACCAAGTGATCTGACTAAGTAAATATCGGAGTCAGCAAGAGTGAGATGTCATGTTGCTCTCGTTGGTTGGTGCTACCCGCAGATTCCGCATCCTGGTCCTCCTGTGCCAAGGGCTGCTGATCCTTCCTTGCTCTGGGTTTTAAGGTGCAGGTCTCCAGAGTGCTGCTCTCCATCCATAGTTTCTTGTGTGGTTTGAGGAAATACACAATGCAGCAGCTTTAGTGCAGTGTGGCAGTAACATAACACTTGGAAAGGAATGAACTGCCTTGACATTGATGGAATCTTCAAGGGGTGGTTTCATACTCTGTTCAATATGGTTGTGGTAGACATTTTGAAGAAGAATTCTTCACAACTGTTTTTACTCTTCCCTTTTCACCAAAGAGACACAGTTCAATAAACTCTTTTAATCCCCAGCTCGATTTAGTCTTTTTGTTGTGGCACTGCAATCCCAGTGCAGCACTTAGGGGCCTTTGGTCTGTAATCCTGAAGTCAGCGTTGTTGCTTCTGCATAGGAGCAAACTAGGACCATCCAGTGAAAGAGGAAGCCCAAGCAATAATGGCAGACTGTAAACTGTGTGAAAGGCAAATGGCTTTAGCTAAATCTTCGTGACTTTTCCCCAGAGGCCATCTCTTTTAATGAGGTTGTTGCTTTAACAGCCACGAGAGTCTGGTTTAGCTCAAAAGGCTCTTTAATCTACCCATTCCTGTTTCAGCACTGAGACAGCTTCTGCTTTGATGCATTGTTGGGGCTCTGTGCTGTGCGTGTTTTTCTCTTTTAGTCTGTAATACAAGATCTCATTTATTTAATTATTTCTATCCTGACTTGAAATGTCTTCTGTGGACTCTAATGGATTTACATGGACCATGTGTTTCATTAAGCTTTCTGCTTCGCTGGGCACTCAAACTCCCAAACTAATTTGTAGCTGACAGGTAGGTGTAGTGGCAAAGGCTTTTTAGCAAACAGGATTAACAAAATCCCTGCCTTGTGCACTAATCTTCTACAAAGGTAGAGCGAATCCAGCACTTCTCATAGCTTGGTCTGCCAGCAGCTGCTTGTGGTAACAGGCACAACTTTAGGGAGCTCTTGAAGACCTCCCTCACTGACATTTCTTCTTCAGGTGTCTCATGACCTGAAGAGACCCCAATGTGAGTTTTTCTGATAGTAGAGTGATTCTGCCACTTTATTTGCAAATTTTTCCTTGGATTTTGGGATAGGGTCTTTAAAGAATTACATACAGGGCATCTGTAGATAAAGCATGGAAACTAAAGAGCATCAAAATGAACTTCTCCTTGCTTCTGAATTCTGCCTTTGCTCCCTGCAGGTGGCTGGGAAGGATCTGCCACGTTCAAGATGGCCTTTTCAGCTGGGGGTGCTATCGAGTTTGGGCAGCGCATGCTGCAGGTGGCATCACAAGGTACGGGAACTTGGCCAGGGCTGGTTTCAGGAAGCCTTACCCTTTGTCTCACAGTAACAGCAATTTTGGGTTGCAACAAGCTGGGTTCAAATCCCTGCAGGTTTCAGGCTGTAACTGGAGCTTGCCTTAAAAGATGCATTTTTTTTCCTCATCTAGTGAATGGCAGATTTCTGGGGATGGAGCTTATTTGCTTTTCAGATACAGACTTTTAAAGTGTGCTGGAGTTCTTGGCGTGTAATTTCAGGTTTATTGTTTTAACCAGGTCAACTTTTGCTTTTCCAGTCTCCAGAGGTGAAATACCCAACGGAGCTTACGGCTATTCCTATATGCCCAATGGATCCTATGCTTTTGCACCTGCTGCAGCTAATGGGGGCTATCCATACCCACCACCTCCTCCTGGTGAGTCTGGGAATGGAGAGGGGGGGTTATTCTAGTTAGCAGGAGTTAAAATAGATAAAAGAGGGGAACAAACACAGATTCTAAATAATCTCTTTACTCTGGATCTGGCGCTTTGAGCAGGTTCAGATTGTTAGTTTAATTACATTTGCCTTTGGCTTGTGTGGTTTAGAGTGAAGACCTTTGATGTGCTTTTTGCTCTCTGACAGACTTTTACCCTGGCCCTCCTGTGGTGGATGGGAACATGGGGTACATGCAGCTTCCCCCACCGCCGTACCCAGGGCCTATGGAACCTCCTCCGGTCAGTGGCCCAGACCTGCCCTCCACTCCTGCAGGTGAGAAGCTTCTTGAGGTGAATTAGCCCACAAGGGGTTTGTTGCCCATGAAGCAGATGGTTGTTATCTCTTGGGGAACTTAAAGGCAACTTACAAGTTTCACTTAGAATTATTTAGGAGAGAGATTAGGGAGCTGCCCTTCTCTCCAGCCTTGTTTTTCCAGTCCAGTCTGGAGGCTGAGCTGGTTCTCTCCAGGGTAGTTACCATTAGCAGACATTTTGCAGCTAGATTAATTCTTGCTGTGACAGAAAAAATCAGTGATTCTGTTGTGGTAACTTTGCTCTGATAGATAAATAAATAAATTGATGGTGAAATGTTTCTCTCATCCATTTTAGCACATCTGGCTTTGGTGATATTCTTCCTCTTCCTGCACTTCCCCCATCTCATTCTAACCTGATTACTTTTGCTTAAACAATATGGAACCGAGAAACAGATAATGGAAAGGAGCTGGGGAAATCGCAGTCTCATTTTTGCTCATAAATTACCATCTTCAAAACATGATTCCCCTGAGTTGCTCTAAACTCACGCGGAGTTTTGTTTTATCTTGTGTCTTTTTGCCCTCAAGACATATGGGTAGGTGACTGCCTTTTGCAGGGTTGTTGCCTGTATTCAGCCAGAGGAGCAGTTAGCATTTACTGTTGGCCAACAGGCAAGTCCCAGGTGACATCTCCAAACTAAATCTTGGTCTGTTTCACTTTGGGCTTAACAGTCCTGGGGCAGCTGGCAAAGATAATGTGCAGTTGTCGTCATGGTTGTAGCACTTTTGCAGCTCTCAGTCTACTAGTAATGCTTGATCACTAAATATATAGGGAATTTGATTGTAGGAGTTCTGTTTGTGTCACCCAATACATAATTGTTCTTTCTTTCGCTTTCAGCGGAAGCGAAGGCTGCTGAAGCTGCTGCCAGTGCTTACTACAGCCCAGTCAACCCACACAATGTCTACATGCCCACGGTAAGTTCCCCTATTACTGTGGGTTAGCAGTGGCTGCCCACGTGGGTATTTAGCACTTCTTTCTCTGTGACACTGCAGACAGTCTGAATTGAGATTTTTTTTTTTCTTAGCTATGAATTGATGTTTTCTTCTTGTCTTTGTTTCAGGACCAGCCACCCCCACCTCCATACTTCCCACCAGAGGACAAGAAGAATCAATAAACTAACACAGAACTTCTTCACAACCCATTGCTTTCTTACTTCCCATTTTGGCAGAATCTTGGAGCATGGTTCGTAGCACTGATGGGTAGAGCCTTCCCCAGAGGTACAAAGCTTTCCTGGGCTCTTGTGGGAGATGGTGCAGAGCAAGGGAAGAGACGCCAGCAGACTGCGTTACCTCGCAGAACACTGAAGGTTTGCTGTCCCACTGTGCTGTTCCCTCCCTCCTTGCAGCACCACTACAACTAGAGGTTCTCCTCATGTGTGATTTTTCCCTCATGTCTGTTCTCTTTTGCTACTTAAACTAAACCTCTTTAGGGTAAGCAGCTGCTCCAGACTGATAATTAACATGCTTATTACGCAGGTATGAGGCTGTGGGGAGTGTCTTTAGTTTACCTTAGTGTGCAGCCAGGAGTGTCTCTGGACATGAAGTGGAGGGGTTTCTGGACATTTCTGTCTACCTAGAGTATCACATCCAGCACTTTCCTCTACTGCTGAGAAAGGGCTTCAAGGGAACTTTTGGAATCTCAAAGGAAATAGGTATTTTCTTGGGTTTTCTGAGCTGTTCCTGACAATCATAGCACAGCCTGTGGTAGCCCTTCAGACTTTCCTGCTGTGCATGATGATGTGGACCAACTTCCCTTTGTAAGCAAACTCTTCACAGAGTTAATGAGTAGCATCTAACTAGTTAGAAATCATCCGGGAACACTGATTTTCTGTTCTCTTCTTTTTTCTCAGCTAGACATGTGGGCTTGAGGTCACAGTGTTCTAGGTGTTGTCCCTGTAGTCTGTAATGTACCTTTGTGTTGTTCCCTTGCTGTAACACAAGTCACACTTTTTGGCTAGTGAAGCATCTTACTGCTGTGGTTTAACTGGTGAAGTAGCAACTAATGTTCTGCCCTGATAGCACCTGGGGGAGTCTCAAGGCATTAGAATAAGCTGTTGGTACAGCTGAGCTGCTCATTCAAATATAGTTTAATGCTGTTGGTCTTCCTGAATCAGCTGTGAATTCACTTCCCTGCATCCCCGATGTGTATTGAAGCATTTTCCTTCCATAGCGCTGATTAACCGATCTCTAGCAAAGACTCCACAGGACTGATCCCAATCCAGGTTCTAAAACTGCATTGTACAAAGCTTTGCACAAATCAGACTTCACTGACTTCTGACAGCTGAGAGACTGAAAATCCTTCCTGGCAAGTGAGAAGAAAGGTGTGTGAGCACTAGGAACCTGCTGTGACCTGCTGCATGCAGCCTGCTTGGAGAGAGAACAGGTCCACCTCTTGTTTTGTTTTCTAGTCTCTCTGATTAACCAAACTGCTACTGCCTGTGCACTGACTTTTCTAGAATTGCTACTGCAGTGATGTAAAGAAATGGTTATTTAAAACAAAAAGTATTTATTTTGAAAGTGTTTAATTAATATATTAATGTGAAATGACTTTTGAATGCAGATTTGTTTTGCCGAGACTGTGAATTAAAGAGAAATCAGCTTAAAACTTGAGTGTGTGTGCGTTTAGGGGCGGGGAAGGGGAAAGCGGGCAAACTGATGGTGATTTAGTAGCAAGGGAGAGCGAGAATTAAACAGCAAAATCACTTCAGTTGTGTTCTTGGCTCTTCATGGGTGACACCAGGCACTTGATTTCTCTTGACTGACTTTGTGAAATGAAAATAAGATGTTAAAATTCTAGCAAAAGCCTCTCCATGTAGCCTGGAAGGCATAAGACTGGTCCATGTGGGATCCACTGCTGGATTCTGGGATCGGATGAGTTCCTCTGCTTTCACTGACATGACACACATGTTACTCAGAAGCTGCTCTGCAGGTACCATCCCAGCCCTGCCTGGCATCACTCCTTGTCTCAGCTGCTCCACCAGCTGCTTTAATGCTCCTTGAGTCTGGAAGATGTCCAGTTGATTTCCTCCTACATCACTTGACTGTCACGTCCTCCCACATGGCTGTTTTGAGCTGCTTGGCTTTGTTTTATGCAGCAAAAAAACCATTAAGAAATACAGACTTACAGCCCAGTGGAAACTTAATAAATCCTGTCTTGTGAATTAAATTACCTCACATTAAGGTTTCCTGGATCACATCACATAAGATGCTGGAGAAACTTCTTGTCTGTTTTAGATGGCTTCCTCCCAGCTTATGTTCTGCTCCCAGAGAATCTTAGAGAACAGGGATTGCATGAAGTTTCCGGGTCTCTTGCCCAGTGCTGCTCACTGTCCAGCTCTTGTGCCAACAACCAGCACAAACACATGCGTGGTGTCTTCCTTCCAATGAGTGTGCTCAAGAGAAAAACTGAGAGTGTATCTGAGAAGGACTTGGCTCTGGTTGAAACAGCGTCTTTTCCACTAGCATGGACAAGCAGTGAGGTCTGCAGTGAGACACTGAGCTTTGCTGCCTGGAACAAGGGAAATATGTTGATAGGGTGAGTCAGGTTGGAATAAATGAAGTGTTCCCTTCCTTGACAGGGGTGTTAGAGAGCTAAACTGGTGCCTTTGGAACATGTTTGTAAGTGAATTGTCCCCCTTCCTCCAGGCAAGAGCTTGGTACAGTCTCTGGGGAGGTGAGATGCAGCAAGCCAAAAGCAAGAGGCTGATCCCGGACTTCTCAGTGTGTTTGGAGCACAATAATGAATGAAGCACATTTGGAAAAGCTGGAGCTGGGGGGCCAAACAGCTGGAAAAGTCACCCACTCAAGCAAGGTTGGTAGTGGTGTTGGGTTGAGTGGAACAGCACGATGGAGGAGAGTGTGGATTTTGCCCAGATAGATGCTGTTCTGTATCCTTGCCTCATTAAAGCCTGAAAAAGGATTGTCAGAGGTACTCGGTGCTCACCAACATCTCCCTGCTGAAAACCAGAAGCCATGGTCTGCGTTGGACAGGGCACAGGGGATAGCTTCTGCTGCCCACAGAGAGGACTTTAAATATTAACACAGCAAAGTGCAAGTGAAAGGCTCTTTCTGCTCTGGAAGTGGGGTGGGAGTAGGGCGAGAGGAAACATCATGTATTAATGCATCTCCAGCTCTGGTCCCTGCCTGAATGATTAACCAGTTATGCAGGAAAGGGGCTGTCATGTGAAAGCTAGAGCTGCCCATTAAATTCCAGTATCCAGATGCTATTGTACTGTTGAGTTAGAAGAGGGGGCACAGGGAGAGTCTGTGTTAGATTCAGTTAATGTTTTGGCGTAGGCTGGTTTTCTACAACCTTGCTGCAGTTTCCTTGGTGTGACTGAAGCTCTTGATGTGAGAAATTGTTCACTGCAACTCGTGCTGCTTTTTCCCCCCTGCATGGCAGTGTGGTGTAAGTGGGTGTTCCTAAAGTGCTTTGAGGTCTTGTGTAAAAACCCCGTTGCTGCAAGTGCTGTTTAGAGATTTCCTCCTATTTGCCTTGAAACCTTGCTGGTGTTCCGGGGAAGTTCTTTACTCTGGAAGGATGGGCCCACTAAAAGTGTTAGAGGGCTGGAGCACCTTCCTCCAGTTAGGTTGTTCAGCCTGGAGAGGAGGAGACTCTGGAGGGACCTTATAGTGACCTTCCAATCCCTGAAAGGGGCCTGTCAGAAGACTGAGGACGAAGTGTTCAACAGAGTATGGAGAGACAGGATAAGGGGTTGGGGTTTGAAGCTGGAAGAGGGTAGGTTTTAGGCTGGACATGAGGAAAAGGTTCCTTAAGAGTGGGGGATCCATAGAACATGCTGCCTAGAGAGGTGGTGGAGACCCATCCCTGGAGCCATTAAAGGTCAGGCTGAATGGGGCTCTGGGCAATCTGTTCTAGTTAGAGATCTCTTGTGGTAGGGGGGTTGGACTAGATGCCCTTTGGAGGTCCCTTCCAACCCAATACATTGTGTGATCCTATGTGCATGCAGTGCCTCCAGCAGAAAGAAGACACTAAGTCATCCTCCTCCTCCATGCTGTTCTGCCCAGCTCTTGCCTTGAACGCTCCCACTGCACCCAGCCTATTGTAAACATGTAATTAACCAATGGTTATTTCACAGTAATTCCTTTGTAGCTGGGGCACACACAGAGCAGTCATGGGAACTGTGGCTAGTGTGTGTCTGTGTCTTCCTTTGGAAATCACAAGGACTCTCTGAGCAGTAGATGGTGAAATTCCATCTCTGCCGTCACGGTTTATGAGGTTTGTCTTGCAGTACCTTTTCCCTTCTCAACCAGTGGAGGCAGTGGGATGTATGCAGAGAGGTGGTGAGCTCAGGTTCAAGCTGTACAAATAAGCCCAAGTGATCAACATAGAGCTGTTTAGTGGGTTGGTGCCAAGATGTGTAGGGCAGAGATCTTAGCTTTTGACAGGGTTTCCTTTGTAGCCCTACTGGGTATTACTCACCCGTCTGCTCTACTGCGTGAGTCAGCTCAGAGAGCTGCCATCATGCGACTGAACTGGAAACCGGTATTTCAGCACCCTCCTTGCTCAAGGGCCGTTGCTGTGCCACCATGAGAGGCCACACCAGGATGTGAAGGGGCCCATGGAATGCAAGCAGGAGTGGGAACTGCTGGGTCTGGTACCTCGGGGTGCAAATAGACCTGGATCCATCTCCACTGTGTCCTCCCAGTCACCTGCCTGCCATTTCCTACTGAATTCCTGTGGTCCCCAGCTACTGGAACAAAAGGTATTGGTTTGGACTCCACTTGTGACCTTGGTTCAGTAAGTGCTGTCTTTCTTAACTTTTCTTTTCTCTTGCTCAAGTTCAGTCCCTCCTCCTGCTCTCCACATACTTTACTGTGAAGGGCTGGGCTCTGGCTGGGACACTCTCCCCAGGGCACTCATCAACTGCAATAACGTTCCCTGTTTGTCTGGGAGCTGAGGGTGGTTCAGCCCTGCAGTCCCTTTGTGCATCTCTGCAGGGCTTGGTGGGCACCTCAGGGGACTCTGACAGACTTGTGCAGAGAGATGGTGGTGGAAAAGCCAGGGACGGACTGTTTCAGTGCTGAAGCTGGTCAATAGCTTGCGATTTGCTCTCATGAGGGTGCTTAACATTCAATGTGGGATGTGCCTGGTACCCAGGGGTCAGCCCCACATTCTTCCACCTTCATGAGCATCAACCCTGGTCCCTCCTGAGCTCGTGCACTACTGTGGGACCTCCTGCTCTCCTGTAAGTCCTGCTCTTCTGGACTCAGTGACTCAAACCAGCACCAATGACCTTGACAATTGTTGTTCCCGTTTCCCACCCCTGCAGTGGGAGCAGCTGCTGCCCCAGCCCCACAGTGAGGGGAAGATAAATCCAGGGGCCAGCACTGAATTCCCCTCTCTGAGAGAGGGAGGTGGGTGGAACAGTTGCTGCCTACGTGCAGCGCATGGCAGTGACAGAGGAAACACACTGAAGCTGTCACGGGGTGCCCCAAGCCAAATAAACGGAGTCCAAGTCTACACATGAGGTTTGTGACCTCGGAAAGGGGTTAGGGCAGGGGTAAATGGGAGGCTTTGGAGCAAACAAAGAGGGGAAGTGACTGACATCCCTCCAAGGTATGAAGTCGCTGAACCTAGAGCGTGCAGCATCCAGAGGTTGCTGGGTCAATGCCCTGGCTGGGCTGAACGTTCCAGTTCTCCTTTTGAAAGCACCTTCCTCCTGGCCACACGGAGCGATTGCTGTACCTCTTGCCAAACTCTGGCAGGCGCAGCCTGGTTTTGCAGAGTCATTGGCCCTCGTGTTTGAAAGGAGAAGTGAGGGAGGGACATGTTGAAATCAATTTTTTTACTCTTTGCCCATTTGCAGCCGAGAGATTGAGATAAGGGTGAGGGCAGGCTGCGGCTGCAGGATTATCGAGCCAAGAGGTAAGGAGATAAACTGCTATTAATGCTCGCAGGGTCCTTTCGTACCAGGTTTCCTTTAGTGGGAAGTTGATGGCCTTTGAAGAAGGCGATTAATGCTTTTCTTTGGAGATCTCTTTTCTCAGCAGCAGCTATAACTCCCTGCACAGGTGAACTGTGGACTTTGTTGATACTGGAGCAGCACCCTGGTACCTGGGAGGAACAAAGTTTTCCTTTATTCCTTTTTAAAAAGAAGGGAAGGATTCACTCGATATTTGCATGTACGCAGTAGACTCATGTTCTGGCGAGGGAAGGGTGTTATTCTGGAGTATGCTGACCTACTCCCGTAGGAAAACAAAATCCTTTTACAGGACTTTTCACACCCCCTGGAGTGTCTGATATGTCTGCAGGTTTGGGACATGGCGTTCATGGGGCTTATCTCTACTAACCAGAAATCTGTGCTAATTCTGAAGCAGTTTTTGGGCTTTTCTTACTGCTTTCTGGACAAGGAGTAATTTGAGGTGCAAATATGATGAGATATGTGAGGCTGGTGATTTTTATCACTGGTATTTTGTGGAGCAGGTGGCTGCTGCTAAAACTTGGGGAAAAGAAAAGGGTTTTTGTTGCTCTTGAAACATGCTTGCCAATAGCTCTTCCCTGGCACTCAGAGAGGCTCCCAAGCGATGCGAGCCCTGTAAGGACTGTGATGGCCTCTGATGGGGAACTTGTACTGCTCAGCTGGAAACTTTGAGGTGACTTGTTTTTTCACAATCACTTCCACAGTGAAACTGAGCTTTTTCTTCTTGAAACCTGCAAAACCCCCAGAACAGCCTCCAGCTCCTGGCTGGAGAATGACTGCCTGATGCTTGAGGGTGACGGAGCACTGGAACAGGCTGCACAGGGAGGTTGTGAAGTCTCCTTCACTGGAGATGTTTAAGACCCGCCTTGAAGTGTTCCTGTGTGACTTGGTCTAGGTGATCCTGCTGTTGCAGAGGGATTGGACTAGATGATCTTTTGAGGTCCCTTCCAATCCCTAATGATTCTATGATTCTATAATCGTTACGATTACAGTGGGCTTTATTTCTTCAGCATCACAAGGAGAAGGGAGGTGGATTTGGGGATTAAATAAACTGGTAACAGTTGTTTTCTCTGTGCTGGCTGCAACATTTCTTTGACTGCCTGTTATTCTTTCCTGCCAAAAGCAGCAGCAGGAGCGCAGGGATGCTGTGTCTGGGTCCTGCCTTTTTCTCTGGGGTTGCTCTTTGCTATCAGATTTTGGTTTTGCAATCTAAGCAAAAAGCAGAGATGACAGCAATAATTTTCAAATGCCATCATGCACTTTACATCTCTACCTCCTGGTGACAACAGGAGCATGGGGCTGCTATCCTTGATCAATAAACAGCACTTGTGTGTGTCAGGGGAGAGGGATGCAGAGAAGAAATCATCTTCTGCACCCTGTCCCCCTCTATCATCGAGAGTAGATGCTTTTAAACTCTTTGCCCAAGGTGAGGCAAGTTCCAGAATGGTTAAAGTCAGGGCTGAAGCTGGCAGGGCTGGCCAAGCACCTCTGCCAGCAAAGGGGATGGGCATCCCCTCTAGGTTCGGGGCAACAAAGCCAAACTGGGGAATCCAGAGGAAGTGACGCTGAAGCTCAGATCCTCACAGTTACTGTGCAGAAGTCTGGGGACAGTCACACATGAGTCCCCCTGACCTGGGAGAGAGGAGAAGCATTATGAGAATTTTCAGACCTCAGAGGATGAGGCAGGATGATGACCTCAGGCTGCACCAGGGGAGGTTTAGGCTGGACATGAAGAACAGTTTCTTCTCTGAAAGGGTGGCCGAGGCTCAGGGTAGTGCTGGAGTCCTGTGGTGGAGGGAGGTAGATGTGGTACTGAGGGATGTGGTTTAGTGGTGACTTGGTTAACGATCTTAAAGGTCTTTCTCATCCCAACCCATTCTATGATTCGGGGGTTTCTGTGAGAACAGAGGTAGATTTCAGCTCTTTGGTGTCTTCCTGCGTTTCTGGACTTTTGTTCCGTGAATTAGGTCAGCAGCCCCCTGCCCTTGGTGACTTGCTCTGTGTGTGCTGTGCAGCCTCACAGCCCTGGTCCCATGCTTGCTTAGCTGGAGAGAACAAATCTGACCCCCACATCAACCCCTCACAGATCCTTTTCCATCTCCTTATCCCCCAAGTCAGGGACCCCCTCTTGTCAGTATAACCCACTCTTACAGCATTTCAGAGCAAAGGGGTGTTGTGCCTCTCCTAAAGCAGCTAAACCTGCCTGAATAGGATAAGATGGCTGTAGGGATGAAAGGGACTGGCTGCCTGCCTTGTTGTCTCTCAGGAATGTTGCTGCCAGCATCTTCCTTGGGCTCTTGGCAGCCGTGGTTGGAGCCAGTATGTTGCAGTACCTCAGTGCTGTGTCCTCTCCACAGTGACTTGTGCGGTAGTGAAGAGACCAAACTTTCCAGTGCAGTTTCCACGCTCAAAGTTTCCTGTTTGCATTAAGCAGCAATACCTGACAGAGCACCCCAGAACCCAAGGTGGAACCTCTACCTGCTGTGCTGCAGCTGAAAGAGAGGTTGGTGCTGGTGTCTTCTCACAAGCAATTAGTGAGAACAAGAGGGAAGGGGTTCAAGTTACAACAGGGTAGGTTTAGACTAGATATTAGGAAGAATTCTTTCACAGAAAGGGTGGTCAGACACTAGAATAGGCTGCCTAGGGAGGTGGTTGAGTCACCATACCTGGATGTGTTTAAAGATTGTTTGGATGAGGTGTTGAGTGATGCGGTTTAGGGGTGAACTTGTAAGGTAGAGTAGATGGTTTGACTCGATGATCCCAGGGGTCTTTTCCAACCAGAGTGGTTCTGTGAAGCATCTTGTTTGTGGCTTCCAGGAACATCCAAGGGTTGGAAATAGGGAGGCTGGAAAGACAAAACCTCCCCTTGATGGAGAGTGCTGCATCAGCCACAGTCACGGTGGTGCTGCCCAGAGCCTTTGACGCCTCTGCAGGCCTCAGCAGTGACAACCAAGAGCTGGCTGATGTCCCCCCCAATGGAGGGTCCAGCTGCTCAGCAGCAACTGTTTGAGTGGCTCAACATCCCGTCCAAGTCTGATGCTACTCTTAGCTACTCCTGATAGACATCCTGGAGCAAATCAGCTCTTCTCAGCCATCTCCTGTGGCTCTTCCTGATGCCCACCCAGGCCTCCCCCACACTGTTTGCCATCGACACGGATGATCTGATAGGGATCTTCAAGGGGAGGCAGCTGCCGCTGCTCTGCGCAATAGGCAGCTCCCAGAGCTGCAATCAGATGAAGGTTTACAGCAACGAGAGCTGACAGCACAGCACGAGGTTTGAACTCCTTTCCTGCTGCTTCTTAACCACAGCAACTGGCTCTGCCTGGACAACCTTTTCAGGGGAGAAGCCCATGCACTCTTTCCCACTGCCACCCGTGACCCACGCACAAACCAGTTCTCAGCCCACTGCTGTCCAACACACGCTGCTGCTGCAGTGATTTCCCACCCAGGGGCTTTTGCACCAGGTTTCCAATCCTCTCCAACCCCCTGGGCTGGAATCTGTGCTCTGCAGGGTCCTCATTACTATGGATCCCAAATACATGTCAGCAGCCAGATCCTCCCTGTTGCCCCCACTCCTCATCCCAAACACCCCACTTCCTTCCTGAGCTTTGCCTGCTCAGGACTCTTTGCCCTCTTTTTCCCAGTTCCTAGGGCCCAGTTGTTCCCAGTGCCCAAAAACAGAAACAGGGACTGGAGGCAACGTTTTTCTGTTGCCTCCATCCTCTCTGTGCCACTAAGTCCACTAAGGGGCTGCCCATGCAGAGTAGGTGTTGGGCAGCAGGTTGTGTGGTGGGCAGCAGAATGGGTGGCAGGCATCAGGATGGGTGTTGGGCAGAGTCTTGGTGTCCGTGTCCCCGTGCTGCTCTCGAAGGAGCCTGAGCATGTTTCCGTGTGTTAAAATGGCTGGGGTGAGATAAAGTCTGTGGTTTCCTCTGAGCATGCGGGCAAGGGGGGAAGCGGCAGCAACAGACAGAGCCTCAGCCATTTGCCCATCGTGCACCCAGTCTCCCCCCAGGATGGAGGCTGTCAGGGAGACCCCCGTGGGGACAATCCCTGGGGAGGAGAACCCTGAGGTAGGTGGCCTTGACCTCAGGGTCTGAGGAGGGTGATTGGGGCTGGGGAGGGTGTTTGGGTGTGAGTGTGTTAGAGCGGCCGTGAGTGGGGGATGCCGGGGTGCACAGCTGGCTGCTGAGGCTGTAAAAGGGGATTGAGAGAAATGCGGTTGGGTTGGTGTCCTGGCTGTGATGCCTTGCAAGGGTGAGCAGAGTTGGGGTGGGGGTGTGGGAGGGACCATATCCACCCAGATGTGCACCTGAGGGCTGTCTGTGGGGTCAGCTAAAGCTCTGCGGCAGCACTGGAGGTCCCCTCTTAGCTCAACTGCAGTTTCCCAGTGCCTCACAGCCCCTCTAATCCCACAGAGCGCTGCCCTTGGCCAGCCCAACCCAACCAACTTCCTCTGCAGTGGCTGGACTTACGGCGTCTGGGTGTCTGCCCCTGTGGGGATGGAGTCACAGCCCTGCAGGCTCTGCCAGGATCACACAGGGACTGCCCCTGTGCTGGATGCCCACAGGGACCTTTCTTGGTGTTGTCGGTCACCCCTAGGGTCCATCCTACGGGATGGAGGATGCAGGGGGCCATATCCGGACCTGGATTTAAGCACCACTCCTGGCTTTGAGCTGGGCTCTGTCCGTGGGATTAGCAGCAGTAAACACATCCTGGGGGCTCAGCTCAGCTTTGGCTTAACCAGTCCTGTGCGTGTGGGAGGGCACAAGGCTGGGAGGTTGCCTTCGGTCCAGATGGCCAGGGAATTATGCCAGCCTGGGATCTGCCAGAAGCAAATGTTCATGTTTCAGCTCAGGGTAGTTGTTGGGTTTCTTCCTATAAGGGAGATCCTAAGGTCGTATCAGGGCCTGGGCTGACCCCCAGGTAGTGCTGGTCCATCCATCTGTCCCCACCAGCCATGGTGAGCGAGGCACTGAGGATGTGAGTCCCATAGGCGAATCAGCACCGAAAGAAACAAACTCAGTTCAGGAATTTCTGTGCTTTGCACTCCCGGTGACTCCAGCATCAGGGCCATAACGGCTGGCAGAGGGGCACTGGTCCCCCTACCCCTGACTTGTCATCCTCCGCTGGGATCTGCAGCAGGAATGAGTGGCTGCCCAGGGAGGAACAGGGGATGAGGATGAGCTGAGAAATGGGGTTTGCCAAGGAGAAGGGTGTTTTTGGCAGGTGTTTTTGATCTCCCAGCCAGCTCTGTGTGGAGCCAGGATGAGTAGGTGACATTTGGGGCAGAGGCGAGGGGTGACAGGAGCTCCCTGGAGAGCAGGATCTCTCCCTGGCCAGCCCTGGGGCTGAGTCCGACTGGAGCTGTGCCCCACTGGAGCTGGGCTCTGCCTCATCACGGGGCACTGTTCTGCATTTACCTGCCTTTGGGAGAATAAATGTCGTCACTGGTCATCCTACAAGCGAGGCTCGACATTCAGCTCACAGCCAGCAGCTCCCCATTGCATCAGCACTTGTTTACCTTTCTGCAAGGGGACTCAAGTGGTGGATTCTGATGGCTTTGTGGTGGCTTTTTGCCCACAGCTGCCTTGCCCAGCCTGCGGCTCCCCGCTGCACTTTGGTCCCCTGCTCCCTGCTTGGCTGCTTTGCTCCCCATCCTCTTCCTGTTGGGCCTGGCCAGGGCACCGAGCAGCACTGTGGGGTGAGAAGGGGGTATCTGGCTTGTAAAACCTCTTGTGGGTCACCCCAGGTTGTTGCTACCATCATTGCTGCACCCTTCTTAATGAATGGAGCTGGGGGTGAAGCCCCTGTGCTGCCCCACCAGTGAGTGATGAAGGAAGTGGTCCCTCAGCCATGGGGCATCTGTAGGGTGTCACAGCATCCTTTGGGGCATCTCACCTGATGGGTTGTGGATGATGTGACCCTGTCCCAGCTGCTCTGCCCAGCTGTGGTTTCCTCCTGTCACGGGACTTACAGGAAGGCGCTCTGCTTCTCTTCTTTCTCTAGATGGATCTGTCCCACCAGTTCTCCAAGAGAGAGGTACGAGTGTGACACCCCCTCCCCCACCCGAGTGGGGTCTTCACTGCTGGCACTGAAGGGCTCAGGACCATGGGCTAGCACCTGGAGATGCTCCCCAGGGATGGCTGGTGGCTGGGCAGGGCTGGATGCTGGAGGGAAGTGGGGAGGACCTCAAGGAGGTGGGGTGGGGGACACACTGCTAATTCTGGGGGATGCACAGAGCAAGTCCCTGCTGGCCTGGCCTCAGGCGAGATGTTGGTGTTCCCTCAACAGCTGGCCCTGCTCTATGAGGAAGTCCTTTACACCATCCTGCACCGCCTGGGAAAGCCTGAGGAGCACCACGTGGCAGACACGCAGGAGCTCTATGGCTACGTGCAAAAGGTGCGTGCCCCTCCCCGATGGGGTCTCCAGAGCTACAAGGGATGGTGGGAGTCATGCAGGGGAAGTTAACAAGCACCTTAAAAGTCAGAGCAGCAAGGGGCTGGGAGATTAGACTGGATCTTGAGAAGACCTTACACTGGATCTGAGGAAAAAGTTCTTCAGTGCAAGGGTGCAGAGACTCTGGAATCGATTGCCTGGAGACGCTGTGGCTGCCCCCTCCCTGGAGGTGTTAGAGGCCAGGCTGGATGAGGCCTTGAGCAAGCAAGTCCTTTTGACAGGTGTCACTGCCCATGGCAGGGGACTGGAGCAGGTGATCTCTGAGGTCCCTTACAGCCTGAGCCCGTCTGGGATCCTACGAAATATTGACCCTACAGAGCAATATTTATCTTGGGCTCGGGGTGGTGGGATGGACACTGTCTCTCCAGAGCTCTCAGCTGGTCCCCAACCTTCCTGCTGGGCTCTTTGCTGCTCTCCTCAACCCCTGAGATGCAGTTGGTTCCTGGGGAGTGGAGGGGAGTCACTGGGCACTGTCTGTTACTGGCCCTGCAGGCTTTCGGCATGGATGCGGAGGAGCACAGCGTCATCATGCAGCAGGTCAAGGAACTGGAGGTACCCAGTGGGATGGGGTCTCCCCTGTGTGTTGAGGCCTGGAGGGTGCTGCTGGGGGCTGAGGTGCCTCCCAGCCCTTCTATTCAGCTGTTGGAGTCCCCCAGGTTGTGTTGGGGGAGATGCCCAGGAGCTGTTTGCTGGCAGAAGTAGCAGCTGATGATCCTTCTTGAGCCCGGTCCTTCCTATCAGGGTTGGTGACCCCACACTGGGTACTTTTGTTCCTTTCTTCCAGAGCCCAATTTTTTGTTTGAAAGCAACTGTGAAGGAAGCCAAGGGGATTTTGGGTAAAGATGTCAGTGGTAAGTGGAGATGGGGTCGGGATGTGGGGGTGTCCCTTGGGGAAAAGGACTGCTACTGCCTAGGGACCTGCACATCTCTGCCCCTACAGGGTTCAGTGACCCCTACTGCCTGCTGGGCATCGACACCAAGAGCCAGGAACTGGCCAACCCCAACCACAAGAAGAGGATGAAGGCTGTGGTCAAAGATCTCATCCCTGAAGACCAGATTCATCGCACCCAAGTCATAAACCAAACCCTCAACCCAGTGTGGGATGAGACATTTATCCTGTAAGATGCCAGCCCTTGGCTTTGTTCATTGACGGGGTGCCCAGGGCTCCTGCGGGGGGAGGATGGGGAGTTCACAGTCACTCCAAACAGGAGCTGGGTCTCTGCCAGGACAGTGCCCACTGGGGCTGCTGGTCTGACCCATGCAGCAGGTTCAGGTAAGTCTAAGCCAAAAGTGCCAAAGATCCTTCTCCTGCCACTTCCTTGGGTTATGTGGGGTGGTTTGGGGGCTCCTCCAGGAAGGGACTGCCTGCCTGTAACTCCCAGGTGTCCCTGATCCTTGCCCATCCGTTGGATGCTGCTGGAGTAATGGGATCACTCTGGTGCCTTGCAGGGAGTTTGAGAACATGGAGACAGCCAGCTTCTACCTAGACATGTGGTGAGTTCAACACCCCACAGCCACAACCCCAGACCCCAGTCCTGCGTGGGTCCTGCCTCCTGGGAGGCTCAGTTCATGTCCTTCAAATAGTCCCAGAAACCCAGTGGGGCTCCTTTTCCCCACCACTTTCTTCTGGAGCAGTGCTGGTGTGCAGTGCAACCAGCGTGAGCTGAGCCAGGCTGGCTTTGCCCTCATTTTCTTCATGAGAAGCAGCCATGTGCCTGCAGATTTGGCCTGGACAACCAATTTTAGGAGTGGTCTCAGTGCCCACCTAAACCCTGCTCCCCCTTCCCTTCTTCTCCACAATCACAACTCCTGGATTGTTTTGCAATCACCTGAATTTCCTTCCTCCTTACCCCCATGGTGGGTTTTGCCTCCCACCTATCCAGGGACTGCGACATGGTGGAGTCGGTGCGGCATAAACTGGGGGAGCTGACGGACCTCCACGGCCTCAAACGGTTGGTGCTGGTGTGACCTTAACAGCTGCAGGGGGAAGAGGGTTTGGAAGATGCTCCTTTGCCTGCTGGGTTTTAGCAGTGGCCTTTGGAGGGAGGGAGGGCAGCAAGTCTACATCATCCTTCTCCACCCTGACCATGGCTGGGCTGTGGCTGCAGGAAACCTTTCCACTCCTCTTTCCATCCATCTTTCCTTTCAGGATCTTTAAAGAAGCTCGGAAAGACAAAGGGCAGGATGATTTCCTGGGGAACGTGGTCCTTCGCCTGAAGGTGAGCACCAAGGTGCAGCCTCTGCTCCAAGGAACATCCTGGGGCAGGGGATCCAGGCAGGATTCCAGCCCCATGGCAGCTCAGAGCTGCAAGCTGATGCTTGATCCCTCAGCTCAATGGCAGGTGTCCCAGGCACCCCAACTCCAGTACTAGAGTTACCCAACACAGCACGTTCCTGAGTGGGACCAGGTTCCTGCATGGGATCCTGACTCCTAGAAGCTCAGGGCTTCACCTGTGTCTATGCATGCAGGACCTGCACTGCTGGGATGACCGCTGGTACCAGCTGGAGCCACGAACAGAGACGTACCCCAACCGGGGCCAGTGCCACCTGCAGTTCCTGCTGACTCACAAGAAGGTAGGAGGGGATGGGGAAGATGGTTCCTTTTTGTTGCCTTGGCAGGATGGGGCAGCTCCTTATCCATTGAAGTCTATCTTGGGGTCACAGAACCCTGTCCCAGGATCAGAAGTGCCAGCAACAAGGTTTGGAACAACGTGCTGGAAACCAGTTCAACCCTCCCCTGAACTCCATGCCCGTACGGGAACCTTGATCCTGGTGCACCTGCACCCCCTGGCCTAGCTTCCAGTGGGACTCACACCACTGGAAACCCATACGTTTTGGGGTCCTGTGTTCCCATTCTTTACATGGTCGGGAGAGTTGCAAGTGTTGCTCCTGTGCCCTGTCTCTTTCCAGAGGGCCACGACAAGCAGCCGGACTCAGCCAAGCTACACTGTCCATCGTCACCTCCTGCAACAGCTGGTGTCCTATGACATCCTTCAGCACCAGGTACTAGGGAGGAATCACAGAATCATAGAACCATTCAGGTTGGAAAAGACCTTCAAGATCACCTAATCCAACCATTAACCCAGCTGTCCCAAGGCCATAGACACTCCGTGTCCCTAAGCTCAAGATCTACGTGACTTTGAAACACATCCATCAGTTGTCCAGCAGCCGGGCTGGGGCTTCCTTTGGAGCCCATTGTGCCTGACCTGCTACTGTACGAGATGGGAAGGCAGTTTGTGCCGATGCCCGGCCATACCTAGCACCCTTACGGATTGCTCCCACGCTCCTGCAAATGCTCCCCTCCTCAGTACCTGCCCCTCTGTTGCTCAGCCCAGCTTGCTCCAGGACACACAGAACACAGGGATGGAAGGGACCTCCAAGGGGCATCCAGTCATCTCTAACTAGGGCCCATCCAGCCTGACCTTGAATGGCTCCAGGGATGAGGCCTCTACCACCTCTCTAGGCAGCCTGTTCCAGGGATCTCCCATCCTTAGATTAAAGAACTTTTTCTTCACGTCCCACCTCAATCTCCCCTTTTCCAGCTTCAAACTCCGACCCCTTATCCCATCTTTACATGCCCTGTTGAACAATTCTTTCCCAGCCTTCTGACAGCCCCTTTCAGGGACTAGAAGGTCACATAAAGTCACCCTGGAGTCTTCTCCTCTTCAGGCTGAACAGTCCCAACACTCTCAGCGTGTTCCTGGAGCAGAGGTGCTGCAGCCCTCTGATCATTTTCATGCCCTTCTCTGGACCCGCTCCAACAGCTCCACATCCTTCTGGTGTTGGGGGCTCCAGAGCTGGACACAGGAGTGCAGGTGAGGCCTCACCAGGGCAGAGCCGAGGGACAGAATCCCCTCTCTCCATCTGCTGGCCACACTTCTGATGCAGCCCAAGGTGCAGTTTGCCTTATGCTCAGCAGTGGCACACTGGTGACTCCTGTCCAGGTTTTCACCCACTAGTACTCCCAGGTCTTTTTCCAGAGGACTGGTCTCCAGCCAGACTTCCCCCACTCTGTGCTGACATCCCACTCCCTATGCCTCCTCACAGGCCGGGAGCACTGCCTGGGACGGGGAGCTGAGCAGGGCTGCCAGCACCGTGCTCTACCTGCACGCCACACAGAAGGATCTCTCCGACTTCCACCAGGTCATGGCGTGAGTACCCCCTGCCCGGGGAGCCGTGGTGCAGCAGCATGGTGGGCCTGAGACTGTGGCACTGACCTCAGTGCCTTCCCTGAGGGCTTCTGACCACTGCCAGTCTGTCCAATGAGCAAAGTGTGGCTGGAATTGTCCCTGTCCTGCCCAGCGGCAGGAGGCCTGAGCCCTGCCCTAGCAATCCCAGCCACAGCCAGGGGTGGGAGAGCCCCAGTGGGATCCCAGGGCTCAGGGCAGCCTCTCCCTCCTCCCCAGGCAGTGGCTGGCATACAGCAAGCTCTACCAGAGCCTGGAGTTCAACAGCAACTGCCTCCTGCACCAGATCACCAGCATCGAGTATCAGTGGGCGCAGGAGCGCCTGAGGCCGGAGCAGGTGGGGAGAGGACATTGAAGAACTGTGCATTGGACACGCAGCCCTGAGCCTTCCCTCCTCAGCTCCTGCGGCTATTTCTCTCCTTGTGTTCCACAAAAGGCAGGAGCTTGTGGGGTGCAGGGGTCCCAGAGTGGCTGGAGGGCATTTCTGAGGAGAACCCACCACTGGGATCAGGACAACCTATGGGTCAGGGAGCCCCTTTGCCCTTGGGATTTGATCCCCCTCTCTGTAGGGAGCCCTTACTCTCTGTACCAACATCACCCCCTGCCACCACTGCATCAAGTCAATCGCAGCCTCTTGCAGAGCTTAAATGTGACCACATTCCTACTTTTCTCTGCCCTTTCTCCTGCTGAGACTCCAGGTCTTCCTGTTTAGGAACAAGGTTTAAGCACAAAGTTCAGTCCTTCCAGGGAGAAGTAACCGGAGACATTAGGGGTTTTTCCATCCCTGGAGCAGTCTGGAAAGTAGTGGGACCCACCAGCAGCCTCTGTGGTGCTGTGGTCCTGCCACACCCCTGTCTGCCCCTGCAGAGGATGGTGCATGTGTCCTTCCTCCTCCCCAGAAAGCGGAGCTGGCTGAGTCCTTCCAGTCCTTGCTGAACTATGGGGTCTCTCTTGTCCGGAGGTTCCGCATCATTTTCCCCCTCTCTGTCCCGAGGTCCGTGGAGAGGCTCCAGTCCCTGCTCCGGTGAGTTGAGCACCAGCTGCACATGGCTGGGCCACCAGGATGGCCAATCCCATCAACTCAACGGAAAGCCATATGTGAGCCCTTTCTGTCCCCTTCCAGGCTGCTGTGATGCACATCCTGCCCTCTCCCTTGTCCTGGGCCCCCTGTGGGGGGGTGTTGGTGGGAGGGGAAGGTCCAGGCAGGGTCTCTGCAGGGAGAAGTGGTGGTTTCTAATGGGCTGGTGCTGGGCTTCACACAAAGTTCTCTCTTTGCAGTGTCCTGGTGCAGATGTGCAAGATGAAGGCTTTCCATGAGCTGTGCACACTCAGCATCAACCTCCCAGAGATGGTCTCCATAGCACTGAAGGTAGTGGGACCAGGGTTCTCACCCTCTCCAGCCTCAGAGAGGTGGGAACCTGCAGTCCTCCCTTCCCATCCATCCCCTGCCCCAATGTTCACACCTCAGCAAGGCCACATAGACCAGTAGCAGGGTGAAAACACCTCACGTCTTCAAGCTGGTGGTCCCAGCTGGGTCTTGACCCTCCAAAAGGACAGGGAGAGCAAAGGAGGTGACAGAGCTGACTTTGCTCCTTCTGATTCCCTGACATCACACCAGGACCCCTCTCTTACAGTCAGGCACAAGGGAGTGGTTTCACATGAAGAAGCAGCACCTTGAGCCCATGGTGAAGGTCAGTTCCTGTCGCTGCCTCTGTTATAAAAGCAGTTTATTTGGTTGGGATGGGAAGCCCAAGGGCTGGGAAGACAAGAGTGAGCTGTGGCACCTCCAGCTCTTTGATACAGTCATGGCATTTGAGTTTCAACTCTAAAATTCTATGAACCACACTGCGTGCAGCTGCTGAGGTGCTTTGAAGCTGAAGGCCTTGGTGCAATACTCAGGAGAACAGGAGGTTGTTGTCAGCCCAGCCACACAAGCACAGAACAGCAGTGGATGTCACTGACAGCTTCTCGGGGCTCCTAGTGTGGATCTAACTATAATTGCTACCCCACAAGAATAAACCATGGGAAAAAATCTGATCAGAACGGGGCTGAGGTCATCTCAAAATCCCTGAGCACCTGCAACAAGCTGGTCCTTCCTTTGCAGAGCATGGAGGAGAACAGCAAAGCCTTGTCCCGACTTCTCCTGGAGGTGATAGGAGATCTCCAGCAGTGCCAGAAAATCTGGAATAAATTCTTCATCAGGTAGGTTTCAGACCTTGATCCCCCCTCACTCTCCTTTCCTCAGGACACTCTGAGCCTCATTCCCTAGCTTCATAGATGGCTTCTGCAGGCCTATCTGTGCGTCTTAGGCTGTGCTGTCCTTGGCCTTTGCCAATGGTTTGGACTCAAACCACAATACCTTTACGGCAAAGGCACGGCCTGGTGGGGTTTGCTGGGCTGCGTTTGCTGGGTTGGGTTTGCTGGGCGGGGGCCGGCAGCTCATGACTCTTGGTTTCTGTCTTGCAGCACCTTGAAGCTGAACCTTTTCTCCATTGCCTATCTGGAGCTGGAGAGCCTGGTGAGCCAGCGTTGCCTGCACTGGTGTGGCTAAGATCTAAGGCCAGGCTGAGGTTTTGGCTCCTTCAGGTGGCAGCTGGTTGTGCAAGCCTGGAAAGGACCAAGCCGGGACAGCTCCCCATCTCTCCCCACGTGCCCACAGCAGACTGTCATCTGCTGCCTTGTCTGACTCCTGAAGTGCCACTCAAAAGCAGGAGGAGGGGGAGGAGTCCCAGGAGCTCACCCTCACCTCTAGCAGAAGTCTTCCCCACTGGACCCTCCCTGACTTCCAACCCTTCCCTTACTTACTGCCAGGTCGCAGAGCACGTGCAGGAGGAGCTGCACGAGGTCAACAGCAGCATGTCCAAGCCCACAGCCGAAAGCCTGTTCCAGCTGTACATGAACCTACAGGAGCTCTATCGGATGAAGGACTTCCTCCCCAGCAGGTAGCCAACCCAGAGAGAGGGGAATTGTTGAAGCAAGAGTCTGAGCAGTAAATTGAGAGGACTCCAAGTCCTCCCTGCTCACCTACCTCACCAGTTATACACGAGGCAGACCAGGATGCTGGTGCCTGGTGTCCAAGTGAGCATCAACAGAAGGGCTACAGACTTGTCTCTGAGTGGGGTCAATGGAGGCTTCAGCTCCCGTATAAGGAGAGGTTTCTCATGATGCTTTGTGCTGCCTCCACCTTGGGGCAGTTCCTTGTGTGTGAGAGCAAGGAGGCTTGATCCTTGTTCTTCATCGATAGGGGTGGATCCCTGGCTCTGAGCAATTTCCACCAGTGGTTCAAGGAAGCTGTGCCCCAGTGGCTGCAGAAGGCCTACACTGTTGCCCTGGAGAGGGCACAGAGAGCCATCCAGATGGACCAGGTAACCTGGGGAGGAGAGCATTTTCCTGTTCTTTGGGGACACACCAGCTCCCTCCCTGTCTTGCCATGATGTCTGTCTCACAGCACTGAGATCACCCCAGAGGTGCCTCTTGGGGCTGGTTCCTCACCCAAACACGTAACATTAGTTGTGGTCTCCTGGAAGAGCTGACCCCACCCTGGTCTCACACAACATCTCTGTGCCCCTTCCCTCTCTGCTCTCTGGCAGCCTGATGAGCTGACAAACCTGCTGTGAGCAGCCCCTTCACTTCTGGCCTTTAGGAAGGAGGGAGGGAAGGCAGCCATGGGGCTGTGGGTTCCTCGCCCCACTCTTCAGTGCTGAGCTAGAATATGATGGAGGGGGGGCCAACGAAGGGAGCTCAGGATGTTCCTTATCTCTTCCGCTCCCCAAAGGGACTGGGATCTGTGAGACTGATGATGGGCCAGAGCCCCCCAAAGTAAAGCAGGAGCTCTCCTGGAGTGGCTTCTTTCTTACAAGCTAAGTTGCCTTCCCTTTGTCTGCCCTGTCAGTTGACACCCTTTGGGGAGCACAACAAGCACAGCACATCCACTGTTGACCTGTCCACCTGCTACGCCCAGATTGTGAAGACCTGGCAGCAGCTCAACTGGCCGGACCCAGAGGAAGCCTTCATGATCATGGTGAAGCTCGTGGAGGTGTGTACAGGCACCACACTCACAGGCGCAACTGGAGTTTCCTCTCCTGCTCGTGGTGGCAGGTCCCAGTGTATGGGACAGTGTTCCACACCAAGGTAGCAGGGTTCCCATGGAGGTCCCCATGCTACACAGTTCAGTCCTGTTGGTTTCTTCTCTATCCTGCAGGACATGTGCAGAATCGCGCTGATGTACTGCCAGCTCATCAAGGAGAGGGCTGAGGCTCTGTCACTGAGTGAGGGCGAAGCGGCCAACAGGGTTGGTACTGAGGCAGGGGCCACTTTGTGGTGAAAGGCAGAGTTTGGCCCAGGTTCCTGGGCAAAAAGGGAGATGAGCTGCGGAGCACCTGGGTCTGGCTTTTGTGGGGACTAGCTGACCCCTGATAGCCATAATGCTGGAGAACCATGAGGGAAGTGGTGTGAGGATGGTGGGGGGATGGGAATGGAGGCAGCAGGGGATGCACAGAGGGTGTGTGACACCCTAAAGCAGACCTACCTCCCTCAGCTCTGCATCGTGGTGAACAACATCAAGCAGCTGCGGCTGCTGATCCAGAAGCTGCCATTGCAGCTGGACTGGGTGCAGCTGGAGCAGCGCACGGGAGCCGTCATCGACCGACAGCAGATCCAGCACACGCTGCACAACCAGCTTGACGGCACCATCTCTTGCCTGGACCACGAGGTCTGCGACGTGGTGCAAGCCTTGGCCACCAAGGTGACCACTTGGTGCTGATCTCCCTCTCCTTGACTGTTGCCTGGACCAAAGCAGGGAGGTTTCACCTGATGTGGCCTGGAGCCCACATGCTCCTGTAATGGAGACAAGGTGGACCTGGGAAGGCCGGTGCAGAGGGCAAAGCCCAAGTGCCTCCATGCATTTCTCCCTGGCAGCTGGAAAAGGGCATTGCCAGACACATCCAGGAGCTCTCATCTGCTAATGAAACCCAGGAGCCCGAGGATGTAAGTTCCTGGCCTGGCTCTTCCTGGCCCATCTCTGTTGGGCAGTTGTGAGTAACCCTTGACTACTTGGAGGAGGTCCCCATCAACCGTCTCCACCTCTCTCTGCCCCACACCTTGGCACAGGACTCATCAGCAGTGGGGCCAAGACACCCACATGCTGCTTGTGTGGAAAGGCTGAAGGAGCTGGGTCTCTTTAGCTCAGATAAAAGGAGACTGAGGGGTGACCCCATTAATGTTTATAAATATGAAAAGGGTGGGTGTCAGGAGGGTGGAGCCAGGCTCTGCTCAGTGTCATCCAAGGGGCAGCGGGTATCAGCTGGAACGTAGGAGGTTCTTCATCAATATGGGGAGGAACTTCTTCATGGTGAGGGTGACAGAGCACTGGAAGGGGCTGCCCAGGGAAGTTGTGGAGTCTCCTTCCCTGAAGATATTTAAAACCCTCCTGGACATGTTCCTCTGCAACTGGATCTAGGTGATCCTGCTGTGGCAAGGGACTGGATGATCTTTTGAGGTCCCTTTCAGTCCCTCATGTTCTGTGATTCTGTGTGTGAGCAGTAGGACCAGACTGGGCACAGCCTGCCTCTGCCCTCACTGTGGAGGGAGCCCCTCTGGACCTCCTTGCTGACTTCACACCAGCAATGCTCTGCAGCTTTCCTGTTGTGCCCTGCTGGATATGCCCCACATCCCTTTTCTGTCTCTGCAGGCCATCATCCCACTCATGAAGTTCCTAGAGTCAGAGCTGCAGTATCTCAATGAGCATCTGGTCCAGGACAACTTCAAAAGGTGACCATGACCCTAGGGATGCTGGTGGGGATCAGCAGTTTTGCCGTCCTTTGGCAGGAGTGTTTCTCCAGCCCCACAGGGCTCAGGAACACCTCATTTTGGGGCTGCCTGTTCAGCCCAGTGGGATGAGCTGGTTCCCTCTGGGGCTTTACAAAGACCAGTGGCTAAGGACCAACTTCTGCCAGCCTGCTCTCCTGGACTGCACTCACCACCTTCCTCCCCGGCCCTGCAGCCTCCTCACTCTCCTCTGGAATCACACCTTGTCCGTGCTGTCAGCTGCTGTGGAGCAGCACGTCCTCTCACTCCAGCACTACAAGAAGCTTCACTGTGCCCTGAAGGTACCCTGGGCGGGGGGCCTGGGGGCTGTCCCAGACAAGGAGGGGTGTTTGTTTCCCAGCTAACAGCATCCTTCTTCCTAGAGTCTGGAGCTCTGCTTCTACGCTGAGGGCTGTGGGCTGCCCCTGGAGACTCTCCACTCTGCAGCCTTCCTGGTACAGGGGGATAGCAAGTCTCCTTTGGGTACTGGGGATGGTGGTCCCCAAGACTCTCCTTATGGTGCTCTCCAAGGAGGACATCCCTGGGCTACAGACCCATCCCTGTGCTTCACTGTCACCTCTTGTCCTCCCTGCAGTCGCTGGAGGCCCATCTGGCCCTCTGCTCTTCTAGCAGCCACAAACTCATCCAGAAATACTTCAGCAACAGGATCCAGCAGCAGGTAGGAGTCAGGATGGTGCCTCCAACCCCTCCCGGCGTCTCACCCTTGCACACACAAGGATGCCTGGCACAGCCTGCTGTGGACATATGGAATTTCTCTACCACCCTCCCAGCTTTGGAGCTGTTGGGCCTGGTTTTGCACCAGTGGTGGGTGGAAGGGGGTTCACTTCCATCCCAGAGGATGCCTATCATCCCCCATGGCACCTCAGGATGCCTCCAGCAGACTCTGGGCATTCCCAAAGGCAACACCCATATTCTTGTACCCCACTGTTCAGCTGAACACCAGCTCAGAGAAGTATGGGGCTGTCACCATCAAGGCTCTCTACCGTCCCTCGGAGCAGAAACTCCACGTGGAAGTGCTCAATGCTGCCAACCTCATCCCACTGGACTCCAACGGTGGGTGTGGGCGGGCTGGGAACCACCCCAGCACCACTCTGTCCTTGTCCTTCTTGGGTAGGGTGGAAGCTGGCAGTACCTGGAGTACCTGGGGTTCTGTCTTAATTTACTTTTGCATCCATGGAGGTGAACTGGGGAAAAAGGGTGGTGGTTTGCAGGACCAGGCAGGACTTGGTGCCCTCATGGGGCAGCCAGGGCTGGCAGCTCCTCCCCATCATACAAATCACAGCTGAGACAAAACCCCACAAGTCAGGGTGCCCGGGACAGTCTCTGGGGTTGGCTGTCATTTGGGGCGGTGTCCAGGAGATGTCACTCCTCTTGCAGCCACCCGTAGCTGATCGACCCGTGGGTAGGGTTGGGGATGTTCCTGCACCCCCAGGAATGTGATGGAAGGGTGGAGGTGGCAGTGAGGATGCCCTGACCTCCTCAGCCACCCCAATGTGTCCAGACACGCCCTGGGCTGGGCTGGATTGGGGCAGCTCGAGGGTCTGATTTCTGCACCCACCAGGTTCGAGTGACCCCTTCGTCCAGCTCACCCTGGAGCCCCGGCATGAGTTCCCCGAGGTGGTGGCCAGGACCACCCAGTGCAAAAGGAACGAGCTGCACCCCCTCTTCGATGAAGCCTTCGACTTGTATGTAGGGGCTGACACCCCCTGCCCTAATTGCTGCAGCGCCCCTGCCCTGCTCCATCTGAGCCTCTGCCGTGGGGCTGCTGCTCTGGTAACTAGGTCCTGCCCTGGGGTTTGACACCCTGCACCCCAGTGGGGGCTCAGCCGGAGGGTCCCCCAGTGGCAGCTGTGGGCACCCAAAACCCCAGGGTCAGGCTGGGGTGGGCTATGCCTGGGCTGTGTGTGCTGGTGGAGTTGGGATCAGTGCAGGGGCTGTTTTGGCTTCTCATGGAGCATGGACTGGGGAAGTCCCTGGTGGGAAGGTTGATGTTGTGAAGGAGGGGTGGAATGTGATTGTCCCCTGCATCCTGCCCCCAACCCTGCAGCCTGATTCCCCCTGAGAAGTGCCAGCAGGACGGGGCCTGTCTGCTGCTCACTGTGTTTGACTACGACACTCTGGGGACCAACGACCTGGAGGGTGAAGCCTTCTTCCCCCTCTGCCACCTGCCTGGCCTCAATGCTGAGGAGGATCAGGTTGACATGGGACGGGTGCCCCAGACCCGCCTCCCCCTCACCCACCCCAAACCCACTGGTACGTAACGCCACTGCACAGTGAGCCCCTCCCTGGAGGGGTCCTGCTTCATGACATGGAGAGGGGACTGCAGTGAGCGCTCCCCCATCACTCCCCTCTTCTACCAGGAGATGAGATCCTCCAGCTGCTGGAGTCCAGGAAGGGGGACAAAGAGGCTCAGGCCTTCGTCAAGCTTCGCAAACAACGAGCCAAGAAGTCCAAGGAGATGGAGTGAGGGAGTTGGAGGATGGTCCTGAAACAAGGAGCTCAGCCCAGTGAGGCCCCAGAAGTTTTGCCAGTGCTGGGCTGGAGCCATCCACAGTTTTCTCAGTGGGGTCGAAGGGGGCCCTGTTACCTCCACCACCTCCCAGCACCCATCTTGCCCCCAGCTTTGGGTGGCAACACTCCATTGAGGCTGGGGAGGGTGGCCACAGGGTCTTTGAGAGGATTCCTTTGCCTCTCTGGACTAGTGACACTACAGGGGGCTGTGAGTGTGGGGCTGTTCCTGCCCATCTTCTGTTAGCTGGCAACCGCTGGACCCGCATTGCCTGGCCATGTTCCCAGCCCTCCTGCCTGTGGCACTGGCCAGGGCACTGCACACAGTGACATTTCTTTGGGGTGGGAACAACCCGCAGCCAAAACTGCCTTTTTTTCCCTTTTCATATATTAAAAGCAGAAAAGCTGATGGTGGGCTGATGTTCAAGAGGAGTGTTAGGGCAGGGGCTAGTGCTGGCAGCAGCAGGGGGTCACAGGACAAGGCATTTGGGAAGGCTGCCCTGCTCAGTGAGATTAAGCTGGCAGAGTGCAGCTGGTGGGGGGGATGCAGTGGGACACACTGGCAAATGAGTGGTTGTGTCCACATTTCCCATTGGAAATGGGGTGGGGAGCTGGCATGCCACCAAGCCCTGCACTGATGAGGAGGAGCTGCACTGCTACCAGCAAGCAGGTGGGTCACTTGCTCAGGGACCTGCAGCACTGACTTCTGGGGCTGGCACCAGCAGCTGCTTTTTCCTCCCCTCCCAGACCTGGCTGTCCCTGAGGACCCAAACCTCTCCCCTTGCACTGGGCTCTGGTGAGACCACACCTTGATTCATGGGTTGAGTTCCCTCACTCCCAGGACATTGAGGGGCTGGAGCAGGTCCAGAGAAGGGCTGGGGAAGGGGCTAGAACACAAGAGCTCTGAGGAGCAGCTAAGGGAACTGGGGTTGGTTTAATGGGAGAAAAGGAGGCTCATTGCCTCTGAGACCTCCTTGACAAAAGGTTGGAGCAAGGTAGGAAAGTCAGTCTCCCAGGAAACAAGTGACAGCATGAGAGTAGAGAGCACTGGTGCATCCACTCATGCTTTGTGGATTGTTTTTCTCTTTAAAATGTGGGAAGCTCCTGTGTCTATTCTGCTACTTTTGCCCCAAGCCTGTGCCGGGAGCTTGGGTACCTCTCTCTGAAAACACACGGGTCCAGCATATCTGCGGTCACCAGAGGGAGGCAGGGCAGGTGGGTTTTAGCTGCAATTGTTAGACATTAGAAATCCAGAGCTCCCTCTGCTCCTGCCCTGCAAAGGGGTGGCTCAGCTGCAGCTGGTCACTGGGAGCTGTCGTGTCCCAGGAATTAAAATCATCACCCTCCTGGGTGCCCAAGCACCAGCTGCTTTCTCAGTGGGCAAAGCAGCTGCTGGGTCAGTTCAGGTCAAGTTCTCCATGTGAGGGTGGGGGGAAGAAAATCTCCTTTGGTATCTGTGTGACATGGCTGGGCTCAATCGACCCCACAGCAGCAGGGATTAAGGCGCTGCTGGCTCACCAGGAAGCTGCTTGCTGGCTTAAATCACTCATTTCAGTTCCCTGAGTAAGCTCTGCAGAGAAATGAGACTCCACAGAAGGGTCCCTCTCATAGAGACACTGACCCAGGGCGTCAGGTTCAGCCGGGTTGCAGCTAGTGCTCCCAGAGAGAGGAACCCTCCTGCTTACACTCAGCAGCTACTTTGGTGTTGGCCAGACACCAGCCTTCTGCTTTGATACAGGGGGCTGCAGGGTTGACTGTGGTGTTAGCTTAGTTTTAGGGGCGTAAAAATTGTTGCGCCCTAGTTTGCACTGGCCCAGACATCCCAGGGAGTGGGTAGCACCTCATCCAAGCAGGGTTTGTGTTGTTTTTGCTCAGATCCAAGTAGTTGTGTGGGGCTTTTCCCAACCCAAAAGAAACCAAACCCCTCCCCAGAGAGGAACAAATAAACCACAGGTGATCTGAGTGTAACTAACCCCATGGCCTGGAAGAGCGGTCTAAGCATTAGATTATTAGAGTGGTCTATTCAGTCTAGCAAATGCACAAGAGAAGAGGAAGAAACCCCCATGATCACCGTGCTGCTGGCACTGGCAGATGGCTGCAGCACAAGAGGGAAGGGGCAGGCAGTTTGTGTAAACATTTTGTTGTTACCAATAACCTAAATGGGGCAACTGGGATGACTGTTGTGATTGGACTATGGGTAAGTGGTTGATGCATCCTCAAAGCACTAACTGCACCAAAACCAGAAGGCAATTCTTAGATCCATGTCAGGCGTGTTCCTCTGGGTGCCAACACACGAGAGCAAGCCTGTGTTAGAAACTGGTGTCAGCAGGATTAGGGAGGTGACTGTCCCCATGTACTCAGCACTGAAGTACTGTGTCAAATTTTTGGCACCTCAGTGTAAGGGAGACATCAGGGTGGTGGAGTGAGTGCAGAGGAGGGCCACAAAGCTGGTGAAGGGCCTGGAGAATACTCTTGTGAGGAGACTGAGAGAGTTGGGGCTGTTTAGTTCGAGGGAGAGGGGCTAAGGGGAGACGTCATCGCTCTCTAAAAATATCTAAAAGGACACTGTAGAGATGTTGGTGCTGGTCTCTTCTCATAGGTAGTTAGCAACAGAACCAGAGGGAAGGGCTTCAAGCTTCAACAGAGGTTTAGTCTAAACATGAAAAAGTTCTTCACAGAGAGAGTGGCGAGGCACTGGAATGGGCTGCCTAGGATGGCGGCTGAGCTACCATCCCCGGATGTGTTCAATTCACTTAGATGTAGTGTTGGAGGACACAGTTTAGGAGTGAACAGGTAGAGTAGGGTTGATGGTTGGACTCAACGATCCCGAGGGGCTTTTCCAACCTGAATGATTCTATGCGAGTTAAATGTCCCCATCCCTGGCAGGGCTCACCTTCACCCAGCCTAACTCTTGCAGGAGACAAGATCTTGTGCAGACCAAGAATCTGGCTAATAAAGCTCTCTTTGCTCTGTGGTTTTGCCATTTTCAAAGGATTCAGCCTCACCTAACCGCATCCTATCGACTTGTCCTCTTTTCCACTGCACTTCAACCATAAAAGGAGACAACCACCCCACCCCCATCTTAAAAAGGGGGTTGATGTAGAATGGAGCTCTTGAGGGGTGAAAAGGCATTAACAAAACTGGCCCCAGAGATGACCCGGATCCATTACTTCACGAGCTCCACTATACAGGTTTCTTCGCACCCACCCAAGACCCAGAGCGGGGTGCGGGGCTGCAGACAGAGGGCTGGGCACGCATGCGCGCACACACATCCACACGCTGCTTTATTAGATATTGTTTCTTAGCAAAAAAATAAAAATTTATTGTCCTCTAAAAAAAAAAAAAAAACAACAACCCAAAACAAATCCATCCTGCCCTTGGAAACTGTGACACAGATTGAGTTCTTTCCAGCCCCACATGCAAATTCACTCTGCCAAGAAAAGAGTCTAAACCAGGTTTCCGACAGCCAAAACACATATTTACAGAGTACGAGAGAACGACAGCTGAAATCACAGTTCTATACATGGAATCAACAACACGTTTTACACACCACCGATCACCATTCTGCCAACTTCTACACGGACTAGGGGCGCTTCTGCCCAGTGCCCTTCCTCCTGGGGAAAGCGGGGAAGAGACTGGTCAAGAATTGCCACCAGAAATACTGCAGTGTGTAGTATTATTTTTTTAAACGTATACTGTATTTATTTTAACATTGGAAGCTACGGAGTGGGGAAGCCCCAGAAATCTCTCCGATGCAGTCACTAGTTTGCAGGAATACTTCACCTTTAAAATACTAGGTTTTACATCAGTAACATCTATTTTGCTGTTGGCCATCACTCCAAGGGTCACTGTAATTCTGGAGGAAAACACTGGTAATATTCTTCCTTCTCAGATGGGGGAAAAGGAGAAAGAGAGGAGGTTCGGAGGCTGGTGGAACAGCAATGAATTACTTAGTCCGTTCAGTGTTATGGGTAAGAACTTATCTTCATTGTCTCAGCTGGACAAGCCCTGCAAGTGGCTCAGGTTCAGCTTTAGAGATGTAAGGAAAGTGTAAAACCCTTCAGCAGGGGATCAGCTGCAGTGACTCCCTTCAGGAGAGGGATCTGCTTCAGCACAAAGTTGCACTCCAGCTCTGAGACTCTCCCTGGTCCTACCTGCACCACCAAGTCTTTGCCACAGCTGGCATGTGGCTACATCAGCTAAGGCTGGAAATTACCTAAACTTGGTCCTGTTAGCACAAAGTGGTGCCCAAATCCTTCAGTTCCCGTCCACAGCTCTAGCCTTGCTCTGTGACACCTATCTACCCAGGACAGTGTTGTCTTAAGCCATCTGCTTCTATATAGTTTTCTCCGTAATAGAGTAAAAGCTTATTGACCTTTAAGATACTGTGGTTTCACCACACAATTAAGGCTCCCTTCCCCCAGCTCTTAGAAGTGTCAAACCTGCACCATTAGTCACTTTCAAAGCTCCCAGACATCTGGGGAGGAAAATGTCATTATCCAATAAGGAGTCTGTGTGGAGAGGCAGGACCCAGCCGTGCTTGTGGCTGTTCAGGAACAGCCAGCTGGGCTGCTCGGCCAGAAGCCTTGCGGAAACAAGACTGCATCTTGAAGTATGACTCGGCCAGAAAAGCCCCGAGCCCTGACACGTTGCTCCATGTCCTGAAACAGGCTGCTCCTGCTTCAGAAGGAAGCATGACTGTACGATACAGGGGCTGTGTTTATTAGCACCAGGTTTACTTCAGCAAGACTCTCTTCACCCCATACAGAAGTTGACCACAGACTCATAAGCATTAAACTAAGAGCTGTGATTATGGTTCCTCCTCCCTGCCTGGGACAGGCAGTAACAACAGCTGGAGTGGGTCAGAAACCTGCCCCTGCCCCTTCCCCTGGCTCTCACCTCACTGGATTATGAAACTGTCATGTAAGTGCCCCCCCCAAATATTCACAAAATACGCAAAGACAAAGTTCTCTACTTCCATCTGATGCTTAAGAAGGTAATTCATTCACATTTCAGATATTGATTTTCCTTTTAAGCAGCAAACAAATTCATACAAACCTAAATTTAGAAAGTGTTTTGTCAAGCACCAGAGGAAAGGAGAACAGGCTATGTGCTTGTGCAAAGAGAGTGCTGAGAGACATGGGATGGGGGCAAGTGCCAACTCCTTCAGGCTGCTCTGCCATGAGGGCAGCGTGGCAATGGAAAGTTCAAAGGTAAGGGCCACAAACGGATGAAGCTCTGAATTCTTTGGTCCTTCAGTATAAGTTATAAATCAGACAAACTGTTTGACTCAAAAGGGAAAAAACATGCTTCCTCCAGCCTGGAATTTTCCTTCTGCCCCCACAGAAACTGGGGCAAGTGTCTCTCCCCCTGAGACCCAGTAGCCCTGCATCACTCTGTGACTGGAAGTTCCCCTGAGACAGCAAGAGCTGCCATCAGTGGAAAAGTCTCAAGCGAAGGGAAGGGGTGAAGGGAAGAGTCGCTGTGGGAATCGGATGCAGTCACACAGCTGCGTGCTGGCAGTTCTGAGGGGTGGCCAAAGGCAGGACACCCTGAACTGTCCCCCGCAGGCAGGAGAGCACATAAACCACCATGCTAATAAAAAGTGTTACAAACCAACAGCCAAAACAGGCTGATCAGCTCTGCTTCTTATAAATATTAAAGACCTGATACAAGAGTTTTATTTCCTATGATTTCAGTTAGTTACAAAAAACCTTGTAGTAAATGTCTTCTCTTAATTGGGCTTTTTCCTCCTCCCCCCACTTCTAATTTGTTTTTCTAAAAAAAAAAAAAAGAAATGTTCATGTCTTTTAATAAAAGGTCTTTCCTTAAGATCAGACCAAGGCAGATGCGCTGCCCCATGGCACAGACATTCAAAGGCTATAACCAAACATAGCCACGACAGTCACTCAACAGTGTCTCTCCATTAAAAAGAATTTAAAAAAACCTGATGCTAGTTACAATAAAATACACGTGGAAAAAAAAAAAGCATTTTTACCAAAAAAACCCCAAAACAAGTTAATGGGAACAACATAAAAAAAGAACTACACAGAGCTGCACTTAAGAGATCGTCTGGGAATGCATATTAACCCCTTTCAAGGAAAGGAAAGGTGGAATTATGGAAGCAAATCTAATTATGTCTTTGCATTAAATATGAAACTTTCTAAGAGGCTCCGGTAAAAATTCTTTTTTTCTACAACAATGGGCTGCTGGAGGTTCCAGTGCTTTTCCAGGTCAGGGAGGGGCAGCACAGGCAGCAATCCCGTGCAAAATAAAAAATATTTAGTCAACTGAGCGGCTTTTTGGTTGAAATCCCAGCAGGTTACTGCAATCCACTTGATGTACAAGTGCAGTGGACACAGTTGTGAAAGTCACAGGAGAGCGCAGCTACCGGACAGGTCTAAGCTGGTGGCATTTCTGTGTCACGCTGAACTTTCTCTGTCACCACAGGCAGACATGATCTCTAGCAGGAGGGCTTCTGGACCCCAGCAGCCCACACACCACCTTTGAGGTGCCTGACGCAGGCAACATCGACTCTGTTCAACAAAAGTGTCCTCAGACTATCTGGAATTGTTTGATGCATTTCAGCAGTGACTATGAATCGGGTCCCTGTGGCTCAAACGAAATTAATCTAGTCTGAAACAGTCTCTAGGCAGCCACCAGACAACGGGGTGTCTGGAGAGAACTAACCTCTGCATTCGTATTTCATTCATGAAGGGCTGTAGCTGACACAAGGGCAATACTTCTAAGGCTGCTCAGACCCAGAACACGTTAGCTGTGTCTGCAATGAACGTCAGTCACTGAATTTTGGAGCTCTGCTTGCTCTAGGCCCAATAAATTTTTTTCCCTCTTTTCTTCTTTTCGTACAAATATACAAAGAGTGTATAAAAACTTCTAAAAGCAAACTTTGCTGGTTAAATGACAGACAAAGTTCCTGCACATTCAGAGATCGGCAACGTGAGGCCCACCAGGCAGGCACCCAGCAGAGATTCCATCAGGGAGGACGGCTTTAACCAAGCTGGGTCAGTGAAAGAGGGAGACTGAAGACATGAAGGAGTCATTTCAATCTGCCTCGATCCTCCCTGTGATCTCAACTCTACCTCTGGAAAGCACGTGGAAGCCCCTCTTGCCCACTCTAAATCCTTCTGGAAATAGTCAAAAATTTGTTATCACCTAAATAGAAAAGAGGAGAAACACACACTCTTTGCAAATGGCCCTTTGATCTGTATGAAAAACAGCTCTCAAAGTTCCTCAAGAGTTAGAATTAGTGGGGCAGGGGTGAGGGGCAGTTTAGATACGGGATGTAAAATATTAAAAAGTGCTCTGCAACTAATTTCTGTTTCGTGTGCGTATGTGCGTGCGTGTGCATGCACGGACACATACGCAGGCCCGCGCATACGCACACGCATATACATATAGATATATACACATACATGTATATCTGTACACATACATATATATGTACGCATGTATAAAGTTAAAAAGTTCTATACGATATGATTAGAACGAGTGTCCTTGGAAGGTCACGACTGGAGAGAGTGGGGCCTGTTCGGATGGCAGATGGGGCACTCGCCCTCCTCGGCGCACGTTTCACACAGCACTGCGTGTTGGCACGGTAACACCACCCGGTTCTCCTCCTGACACTTAAGGCATTTCACTGACTGCATCTGAAATACCGCCTGCAAGAGAGGGGGACATGGCAAAATATTAAGCATTGAAGTGACAGAGCAAAGGGGCTGCTGTCCTGCACTCTGGGGAGCAGCAAGGAGACAGCAGGGAAGGACTTGTAGCTTATGTCCATTCGTCTCCTGACGCAAAAGCAAAGCAGCATGGCCTGATGTCTTTTAGGGACTTTAGGATCCACAAAGCAGGTTGGATTGAGTTAAACTCTATGTTTTAGGCACCAAGAGGTAGGTAGTTTCTGTACGCTGGCTAAAACTCACTTTGGCTGTACAGACACAGAACTGCTTTGGTAGGCTTCTGTGTTAAAGGGAAGAAGGCTGCAATCTGCAGCTCAAAGCCTTGCCCTGCAAATCCCCGTCATTCACCTTATCAACTTTCTCCAGGTTTGCCCGCAGCTGTTTCTGAAGGGTGTAAAGTGAAGAGAGCGAGAGCGTTTCCAGGTCAGAGAAGGAGCGCAGAAACTGGGGGTCCTGGCCTGTGTGGATCCTCTCTAGCTCCTCCTGTAGTTTCTTCACTTGGAGCTCCAAGGCTTCCCTCTGCTCCCGGGCCAGTTCACATTCCATGTTAGCTGTGTTGGCGCGATCATTGGCTTCCTCTGCCTCCTTTTTCCAAGCATCACAAGCCTACAAGTTCCAACAAGGAGGGTAAAAGAAGCTGTTGGAAAACTCCTCCATGAGCGAATCCCAGGCAAAAACACCCACTTCCATACACTCCTCACCAGGAGCAGGTTCTGTCCAATCTACTCTGTTCCCAAACTCTGAAATGTCTTTGGAACTCTGCTTCAAAGTACCGCTCAATCCAGATCCCTCATCTCGTTAGGCCGTGGTTCCAAATGTTTGGCTCACACTGTCAGAGGGCCAACCTCTGCACACTGGCAGAACTAAGTGGCAAATCATAACAGACTGTCACACAATTTGGGGCATCTGTTATGACACCTGGTCTTGCACTTCCAGCCTCTGAATATAGTGATGCACTCCCCCTATCCAAGGCAGCAGAAAGAAGAATGCTTCAGAAAAATCTGAAGTCTACAGCTTTTCCCACCACCTCAACATCTGGAAAGCTCCTTGTTAAAGGCTGACACCTGCCTACTCCTTTACACTCATCCTGCTTCCCAGGAGTTGCCCAAGTACCTGTTTGGCTTGTTTCCACGACTCTTCCCACTGCTTTATTGTGCCGTTGGCTTCATCCAGCTCTTGTCGTAGCCGTGCCAGCTCCGCAGCACCTGGACCTGACAGAAATGCAGGTGAGGTACTGGGCGAAAAACTCCCCGAAGCAAAGTGTTCCCATATGCTGCTGTTCATCCCATTTAAACCTGTTTCACAGGGAAATAGAGAGGGTTATGTCACAGGTGCTGGCAATTCCCCAATTCCTCCCTACCCCTGTGAAATCCAGGATTGAAAGATGTTCTCTATAGGGTTAAAGAGATCCTCTTCAGAATTACTTTAATCTCTAGGAATCCACAAGTCTACCACAGAGGGACTTTAAAGGGGAAGTTTCATACCGTCAGGCCTCATCTTAAAGATACAGGGAGGACTCAAGACAGTGAGTGGAGGCAAATTTTGAACTGGGCTGTTTTCAGAGGCATTGATTTCAAAGCAGAGCTTACCATCTGCTCAAGAGTCTCTGTACTGTTCACTGCCTTCCCACTTGTCTGAGAAGCACAGCCACCAGCACAGGTGAACAGACTGGTTCACAGAGCCAACCCAGGAGGTCCTTCCTCTCACACTACCCTAAGAAAACTTCTGCTTTTCCCTCACTCAGCTTGGTGCTCAGAAAAGTGGTCTCACATCCCAAAAAGGGAGGCTAAAATACACCAACATCATTCCTGCTTGCACATGCCAGAAACAACTAACCGGAAAACCCTGTTCACAAACAAGTGGAAACGATGGGATGTGCACCAGCTTCACCCCCTGCAGAACTGCAGCATAAAGCTAGTGACTGGCACCAGAGAAGACTAACTAACCACTTCCCTATTTCAGCTTCAAGTAATTTCTTCTTCCAGGAAGTAACTCAAAGCTTACAAGACCAAGCAGTAGAAAACCAGTTACAAATGCAATTGGCTGTTTCTCAAACTCTAGGGTTTGTACACTAATAATAAAAATATTTTTAACTGTGTCTGTGAGCAAAGACAGAGGCAGATGGCCTCTCAGTGAGGACCAACCCAACACCACTTCCTGTTTTAGTGCCAGCATAGACATGAAGAGTTACCAAAAAAAAAAAACCAGCTGAAAAACAGTAACTTGTTCTCACTAAGGGCTTAGATGAATTAACAAGTCATTTAGGAGAACAACATGGAGTCTTCAGTGGCTCAGGCCATTTACCACAGATCTAATCCAGGAGCTCAGTTGAGAGAAAGAAGTTTTAAATGGAACCTCAATTCACATTTTGTTTTTAAAGCTCCAGTTTTCTTGAGAAGGAATCTAACACTAAGCAGGATGCCAGCAAGCCACAAATTCTGCCATAATGCTGACCAAGCTTCTCTCATCATTTCTTTTTCCTCCCTCTTTCCACCTGCTGTTCTCATTTCACATCTGAAGCGGCAAGCTGTTGGCGAGGAATGCCTCCTCTGCACATTTTCTATCTAACACAGTGGGAACTAGCCCAGCAGTAGGAATTTTTGCAATACAAATAAGCAATAACTGCACACACTACACACTGACTTGTGTGCGTTCAGAAAGTCACATGGAAGAGAGACAGATTCCAGATTCCCAACTGCCAAGTTATGATTTACATCTCATACAAAACCCCAGCAGAAATGGGTCTGTGTATTACAGGATCTACCTTCTTTCTTAAAAAAAAAAAATAAAAAAATCAACTCTTTAAATGTATTTCTGAACGTTCTGACTTTCATAGAATGGTTTTTGGTTGTGTAACCAGGCGGTTGAGACAAAGACAAACTGCTTAACTTGTTTCTTCTGAAACTAAAAGCAGGCCTTACCAGCAAGTTTCCCTTTCCTTAACTGAAACTGGGATGAACAGCCTGTCTCAACACCAGTTAAGAGCAGAGATGTCCTCTGATGTCTCTTTTCTTATTACAGTAATTGTAAAAGCTGTTAAAGCCAAACAAACAGCAATGGCAAAGCACGGAAGCATGGTTTGGCCTCTGCGAACAAGGGATGTGGTTATACAGGTAAGCACATGCAGAAATAGACTACAAAAGCACATAACCATTCCACTCTGTTAAGCTGACTATTCAAATGTATTTGAAATTTGAAGCAGCATTTACATCTAGGAATAGTATGAATATTTACTGTTATTAACAGAAATGAGCAGAGCCAGTGTCACTGTAGCCTTGAGCCCAGTGTAATTTCTCAAGGTAACCATGTGTCGTGATAGCAAAATAGACTTGACCCCTCAATTCCCAGTTCCACCTGATACAGCTGAAGCTCCAAAGCAGTTTCTCTTCCCTCTGTAGTCCCTCATACAGGAAACAGACCCTCAAGAGGAAAAAAAAAACCCAAAAGAGAGAAGTGAAGGGGACAAAGCTGGAACACTGCCATAGTTTACAAAATCCATTCTGCAAAACCCTGTGCAGAGTGCCAGACAGGAGGAAAAAAAAAAGGAGCTTCCAGCACCAATCTGACCTGTGAGCAGTCCCAAGGGGAAACTGCAAACCCCATCTTCAGGAAGCAAAGTTGAGGACCCAGCTCTGAGTTTTTCGTGAAGTCTCAGTGCAGCAATGCTGGCAGAAAAAAGCAGAGCTCTTGCTCTGAGAAGCATCGTCAGAACAAGTCACTTAACTGAACCGTCCCTTCTCAGCCTAAAAACCTGAGGGGTAGAGGGAACTGCTCCCTCCTATCAAGGTATTAGGTGTTTTTTGGTAAAGGGGCTTCTAGTAGTGTTGCTGTTCTCGTGGGAAGAGGAGAGCTAAATGGCAGCAGTGAAACAATACATTAAAATTGAAGCTAAAAGAAAATACTTACATGGCACAGACAGGCATGTACATGGGGGGGACACACTGTGCATTTACCTAATGATCCATGAGAAGCTGATGTCCCCAGGAATGTGTTTTCTGATTGGCTTAAGTGTCCCTGGGGCTGATGGAGGAAATGCGATGAGAGGCTGACCGGTGGAGAAGGAGAGGCAGAGTGAAAGGAGGCAGAGCTTCCAAGGGACCCAGGGATATTTACAGGAGCAGAACTTTGCAGCAAACTCCCACCTGGACAAAGAACACACAGAGAGGATGGCTATGTATGACCATGAAGCATGGGCCAGAGCACAGTGCAGGAGCTCAGAGCAGAAGGTGTCAGCTTCCCTCTCTCCTTCCTAAGCCCCTCACGATTCCCTCCACTTCCCATCATGTTCCATTTCCCTCTCAGCCTTCCAGAGATGCACTGAATGGGCCGTCCCATGAGGGTTAAGACCCTCCAGAGTTCAATGGACTACTCTTTCATTGGCCAAAGCAACAAAAGGTTTTCTGAGCAAAGCTCACTCCCTGCCAGACTGGAGGATGAATTTGGTACACCTGGTGAAAAACTGTAATAAAAAAAATCACTTTTAAACCATATGCCTCTGCCTTTAATATTTCCAGACAACCTGTAGGGAAAAGATTTTCATACCAGGTCAGGTCACGAGCTTAACCACTGAAGACCAGTGACTTGCTTTAGTCATTTTAGACATACTTGAGCACCTAGATCTATCAATAATAAAAGTCCCAAACAAACAAAAGCCCGTGCTCTAGAGAGATCACAATCCCCTTACACCAGAGGTCATGCTGTCTGCCACGCACAGACTGAGGGATTGCTCAGCCCTGCTCCTCCCCACCTCTATCCTTGTCATCCTCCTTAGAAGATCACAGAGTAACACCCAGATCTGATGTGGACAGAGGGGAAAGCAGTGTGGAGGATCTCTAAGCCACTGTAGATGGGTAGCGGCAGAAGCAGGGCTATCAGCAGACATGCACAGTAAACTCTCCAACTAGGCTCTTCTCTTGAGCACGAAAGTGGAAGTGTATTTCTTTAGGGTCTCTTCCACAGGTCCCCTGCTACCTCAGTAAAGCTCTAGGCTGTGTAGCTCCCTCAGAATCCTTCAGATCATAGTCAGCTCTCAGTCAAAACCTGTCTTACAGAACAAAGGTAGCCAGAAACTTCAATCACTTCAAAAACCTATGAGACATTTCATCTTTTCCCTGGACATTCATTAGAGACAGGTAGGAGCAGCCTTAGCCTACCTGCACATACTAAAATGAGACAGACATTACAGGAATCTAATCACCATGGTGACACTCTGTGACAGATGGATAGCATTACCAGGTCAGTGAGTTTTCTATTACTGCTATGGAGAGTCTTCTGCTTAGGATGCAAACCATTATACTTTGGCCTGCTTTGAAAGCTATCAGATGCCTTGCAGAGTCCACTTGCACACTTTAAAGAAAAAAAAAAACCCCAAAAAAACCCAAAACCAAGCACAGTCTCAAGAAACAACCCCAAGACACCAGGGCCCAATGGCAAGAATTCAGCTCTGCTAGTCAATAAGGGCAAGCTTTCACTTCAAAGATACTCAGCAGTTGCCAGAGTTTGTTATAACTGCTGTTTTAACCACTGTTATTTTCGAACTGGTTTTAGAGCTTTGTTGGGCTGGCTCCACTGAGGTGACTGGGCAACACTGCTTGGCAGAAGATAAAGAAAGCTCTGTTGCTTTCATGTACCTATCATGATGCCACTTGTGTGGGGCACTGTGCTGCTGTCAAATGTCTTCTCCAGGGCAGCCACTCCGAATTCATTCAGGTCCAGGTCATCCAAGGCAGACTCTGCCAGACACAGAGGTACCAATTATGTTATAAAGGACCAACAACTTCAAGAGATAGGATGGCCCAAAGAGCCTACATGCAGAGGAGCCTTTGCTCTCTATTTGTCAGTCTGCACAGCCCTACTCTCCGCCCTGTTCACTGCTGCTCTTAAAAGGCTTGGCATAAGTGTCACGGGCAGTTTTTCGGTTCAGGTTCTTTCAGCTCATCTGATTTCTTTTGGACTCAAAGTATTCCCAAATATACCAATGAAAACAAAAATCTGGATCTTCCCCAAACTGCTCTTTCAAATCTGTCCATAGCACGTAGCAACACTGACATGTCTGCATGTGGCTTGTCCCTACTTGGCTGAAGAGCCACATGGAAAAAGAAATACCAGTAGAAGGGAACACCTGAAAACCATCTCTGAGGCTCAAAGATTAGGTAAAATAAAGAAAGCTGATGAATGCCTGCAAATGTTACATCCATTTGAATGTGCCTCATCACTAATCGTGATCAATATAATTCTAATCCACACATGCCCACGTATTACTGTTTTAAACAAATAAGTGAGATCACCTCAGAAACATTAGGCTTAAAAAATAAAAAAAAAGGAAAAAAAAATCTCACAGGTGACCAAAACTCCTGTACCTGTCTAAGAGGAGTGATTCCACTCTCTGGACTCTCCTGCCTTCCCTTTTCTTACAGCCTGCATCCTACACTCTACGAAAGACACGTCCTTACAATCTACCTGGTGGGTAGCCCCTACCATAAAACTGTCATTTAGAATGTTAAAGGGTTATAACTGTGGAAAATGTCTCTGGGATTCCCTGCCTGCTCCAAGACCTCCTTGTCTCTTTGACAAACCTAAACCTAAGGCCCTTTACACCATCTGACATTGTGAGTAAGTGGCTCAGAGGCCTTCTGTTGGTCCTGTGAATTTCATCCATATGACCTGCAGAAAACATCACGTGTCACAGTCACAGAAAAAGCTTACGGCCTCAGGAATCTGCCAACACTGACAGACCACACCTGGAGTTCACTGGAACACTTGTACTGTTCCAATTCCCATACCTGGTGATCCACATCTGAGGAAGCCCTAGTAACTTAGGTGAAAAAACGGGCAAAGTTACCTATGACAGACTCAACGGTGTCACTGGTTGGGTAGAAAGGAAGAGCATTTGCATTCATGCCTGGTATGCTGCTGGTGCCGGCGGGGCTTGGTGGCGTTGCAGCCAGACTGGAGGTGATACTAGAGGAGATGCTGGATGTCAGTGGGCTCCCCACTGGGAGAATACCCAGTATGTCCTGAAAGAAGAATTTTAAAAGGAAAAGTGGCAGAAAATAAAACATCTTTATAGAAGAATCTCTTCAGAAACATGCACGAATATAAGCCAAAGATCAGCAGCAAACCTATTTCTGTCTGCTTCCAAGCTGACAGATGGCTGGTGCTACTACTGGACTGGGGGTGGGGGAAGAGATTAACAGCTTTTCTTTAATTTCTGCCAAGTGTTCTCCATTCTGTGTGTCCCCCATCTCCCAGTATTACAAACATCCTTCAGGCTGCCCCAGAATTAACTCTTGTGACCCACAGGTTGAATGTAATCACAAGGATGGGTCACACAATCATTCACTCAGACTTAGTTCAGCACACAACTTAGAAACTGATATTAAATTCTCTTTGCCGAATCCTTGAACTCAGATGACTTCAGAGATCCATTCCAGCTCAATTTTCTGTAATTTGGAGATTTCAGCACAGGTCAGGCCTATGAACCTATCCTGAATTTACACAGGTCTAGCCATTCACGCATAATGCCTCCAGCAAATCATCCCATCTTCAGGAAGTCATCCCTCAGGCTGAGCATCTCTAATGGTCTCTCAACTGTCATTTACTCCCTGCAGAGCTGTCTGCATCCACATATATTTCTCGTGTCCTTGTCTGTCGTGGTGTGAGCACTAAGTTCAGAGTCCTTCCAACAGTGCTATACCTGTTTGGGCTGTAACAAGGGCTGCTCCTGGCTCCTGTGTTCCAGTGAGTGTGACTTCATTTTTGCTTGCTGCAGTAAAGAAATGGAACAAAAGATAAGCAGAGGGATCAGCAGCAAAATTAAAAATGGCTAGCTGCTGGCTTTAAGAGAGGCCATGGGAAACACAGTCCCCTCCTCTCTTACAACCTGCTCTGGACACTAGGGAATTTAGAGAGCAGGAAAGCACAACAAACAGAAAACACTCCAAGCAATTTGCTTTCTATATACCAAGACATCACCCCTAGACTTATACAAAGACTTGTCACAATTACAGTTGCCTTCAATGCTGCTCTAAGTCCTCTGCTAGCACAAATAACATCTTATGAACCAAGGCCAAAAATGCATTATTTTGCCTTGCTATAAATAGATACTGGTAGGGCTGACGAGTTAAAAAGGGTCAGAAATGGTGGGAGAGTTTTTACATGTTTACATCATGTAAACATTTTGCAGCTTTGGGAAAATAATATCTGTAGATCATGTTTTCCCTCAAGCTTTTCTCACTCCCAGCTAGGATTGCCAGATGAAGTACAGTGAGAACTAAGCAATTTTAAAGGCAATATCATCAAAAATTACTTACAAAAAAATCCTGTCCCCCATCCATTAACATAGAAAGTTCAAAGCCATAAAACAGTAAGTGAAGTCATGCTTGTTAAAAACTGTAAAACTGCCTGAATGACAACATGTATTTAGAACTCCAGCCTAACAATTCAACTTAAGGACCTTCCAGTACTGCATCCTTAATGGGTGTCAAGCCTCTTGCATCACAACATCAGCCAGTTCTGAGCTACAATAAGTAGCTGGGAAGGAAGCAGCCTTATAGGTTTGCTGTTCTGCTGGCCTTGTTCTGCGCCTCCCTTGCGTGTGGCACAAGGAGATCCATCACACCCTCTGGGCACAGAGAGGGAGTAAAAAGGACTACAAATCAGAGCTGCTTGTTTACTCGCTCCCAATTCTCCCAGTCTGAATCAGACATGTATTCCAGGTGTAGAGTCTGCTCGATGGACTTTACAGCAAATGCAGGCAGTCACCATCTCTGCAGGGGAGATTCAGGCTTGATGCACAACAGCAGTGTATGAGACACAGAATTTACACCAACCTCAAGTGATACACCTTGGCTTTTTGGCTTAAACAGTTTTATGAAAAATAAAAACAATTGCTGAAGAGAGATGACAGAACCAGACACGAAAAAGAGCAGCAGTAGACTTCATCCCTTGGTTTCACTTAATTAAATCATTTTCTCTGCTGTGCTGTATGCCTATGGGCAGATGGGGAATTCAAAGCCTGGCAAACAGGCAGCTGAGATACAGACCCAAAGACCTTTCTGGGGCGGGCACCATTCTCTCATGCTTCCCTGAACGACATGCAGTGCTTTTACACACAGAAAAAACACCACTGAAACAACAAGGTCTTGTTTTCTTTTGCGTGCAATAGCTGCGCTACCTTAGCGCATCTGTGTGTGTCTGATAACATGCCTGTTTGACTATCCAATACATCCCTCCCTTGTTTAACACTGTCTGAACACAACACGTGCTATCAACAGAGGCAGCAGCTGAAGAGAAGGCACATAGGCAGCCATGCCCCGCCCCAAAGGGGCCTCCTGCCAATGGAGCTGGCTGGCTCGGGTGCAGTTAAGCCTTACTAGAAGGGTTTTTCCTTTATTCCTTTAAGGAGGAGGAAAAGTGAAGACATTTCTAAACTGGTTCCAGTTCCCACTGCCTTGAATTCTTGTTATACCAGTAAAAAAATGGAGCAAACTGACTGTCACCACTACGCCAGTCTCTTTTGGCTCTGAATACCACTACAAAGGGTGTAATATAAAGACAGAGTCAAAGGGCAGAATGAACTTCTCCAGCTCACTCTGTTTCAGTCAGAGAAAGAGAACAGAGCACATAAACTACAAGTGAAACTGTTTCCTGACCAGCACAGAACAAACCTCCTATACGGTGTGTGTCAGGACTCGGGAACACCTCCTGGTCACAGCACTCAAGTCCTTCCAGTGCAGCCAGCATTTTTCCTGCTTGCTAAATCTTATGGGACTCAGGAAAAGTATTTTTAGCTTTAACTGCTGGCTCAGCCCTACTACAAACTATGTGGAACCTATTAACACAGAATGGACATTTTTCATTCTACTAAGAAACTGTTTGTACTAATTCCACAGAGGAAAAATGACAAGTCTATTGCTGAGCTGAGCTAGAGTGTCTCAAGTTTTCAAATGAGTGGACAAAGTGTAATGCCTAATTACTGGTCTAATTTACAGGGTACGTGAGAATCTCTTGTGCCCACTGCAGCCAAAGGGAATTACAAAAGATTTTAGAGTAACTAATTATAGATCGAAAGAAAATTAAAATCAGGACACTCAGGAGACACCTGATTTTTTCAGTGGAAGCCTAGCATAATGCAACTGTGATTACTTCTGTCTAGATCTTAATAGCTATTTACTCCAGACATTTAACACCAGGTTTTGTTTAATTAAAGCCACATAACTAAGAAGCTACCTGAATACAGTATCTTTGTATCAGTCTGACTACAGACATAAATGCTCATCATCTGGCCCTCATTTTAAAAGTCCTATTCATGCTTCATTCCTTTTCTCCTTTGCTCAGGCTTGCTGCCCATTTTCTCCAAAGCAGGGCCTCCCTGGCACCTTGCCTTTGCTGGCAGCAGACAGGGGTTCTCTCAGTCCTTTGCCTTCACGTTCACTCCTTTGCAGCAGCAGCAACAGAGAAGGCGCACATGCTTTTTCTTTTGTTTCTAAACAACTGCTACAAGCTGCTGTGCCTGCACGAAGCGCCAGGATCACAGCATGGTCTGCTCTTTACCCCCAAAGACATGTTGCATCAATTTGCAGTTTCCTAAGCCACATCCATGGTAAGCAAGACAATAGAAGCATTTATAAGACAGCGTACATGCATACAGCTTCATCTGCATTTGTCACTAAATCATTTCAATTAGATTAAAACAGCGTTCAAGACTAGTCCTACTGCACAGTCTGGTCATATTTTCCAGTTGTAAAAACAAGTAAAACAAAACCCACACAGTCTGCTTCTAAATCCAACTACTTTATGTGGTATCATATCTGGATGGGATATTTCCACTGCTTTCTCACAGCAGTGCAATTCTAATGCAGCAGTATAACCTCATTAAGGCTGGCTTCTCTAATAATGCAGACGAATTTCAATGTAGCCAGGCTGAAATCATCACACCTTGTCATCTGTTCTCAAGCAATGTAGACCAGGTATTGTTTTTCTTTTTCATTTATTTTTTTCAAAAAGAAAGGAAATGTTTTTTGCAGGCACTTTCTCATAAAAAGTAGCTGTTCCTTTCCTTAAAGCTATCATTTGTAACAACAAAACTATTAATTGAAAAAGTGTAACACCAAGAAAGGAAATTCACAGTAAGAAGTTGACTGTGGAAAAGCTCATGTATGGCAGAGAAGATGAAAGAGACTGTTCTAGGCTTAGGGAACAGTTTGAATAGGACATGACATCTAGAAGATGACTGAGGAAGCAGCAAGGCAAGACTGGGACATCCAAAATGGGTAAGAGGGAATGTCATCACTGATGCGGGTTGGGTAAGACTGCAGAAGGTTCTTCAAATGAGAATGAGCAATTCAGATTTAAACACCAAAGCCAAGGGACAGAGTCAAGGATCAGAATGATACAGCCAGAGAAGCAAGAGCAAGTAACATGACATTTTTAATACAATGGAGAAATGGATGGTGAAGAGACAAACTAAGTCACAGAGATCAAAGTAATAGTTCAGAGTGGGAACAGAAGGAAGGATGAGTTTCTGAGACAATACAGGAAAAGAAACAGCAACTCTTGGTAAGGACCTAAATACAGAAAAAGGAAGAACAAGAACTGATATGTGGGAAACTACCCAGGGTCAACACAGGACAGAAGTTGTGAGGTTTAGAAAAACAAGCAGCAGCTTGACTTCTACAAACTGAGTGTGTGATGGCAGCTAAGTGGACAAGAACAGATGTAAGATGGAAGAGACTGGAAGAGAGTTTGAAAGAAACAGAAGGATCCAAGAACTATTCACAAGGACAGTGCATTGCCAGTTTTATTCCCTGAAAAATAAAGATACATTCAAGCTAGACTGGGCAATTTCTCATTCTTCCTCATCCCTCCCAACACTTCCAGTCAATACTCCCTTACTAACCTGGCATTTGAAACTCTTCAAATACTCGGCCCCCACCTGATCTTCTCGCTCAAACCCCGGTGCTTTCTTGTAGCTGCCGGCTGCTGTTACTGAGTCTGGAGGAAAACCAATGGTCTCCAAGCTGTGTGGCTTTCCAATGGCACCAGGAGGAGACCCACATATATTAGATGGGCTTCCGAGACTGCTGTTCCTACAAAGAATCTAATAGAAGGAGAAGTGTCAGGAAAGTGCAGCCTGCCAATAGCAATGGCTTGAAGAAGAGAGGTATCCCACAGAAGAGCTCATTCACTTCACTTTTCTGCATTGATTATACTGACAGTCAGCACAAACACACAAGCTTCCAATAAACAGCACAATAAACCAGGAAAAAGCTCCAGCAGATACTGGATTTGCACAGTCCCACAATTACGGTTTTCTTGTCATCACTTTGTACTGGAGTGCAGTCTTACAAAAAACAACCTACAGCTCTAGTGACATTTTTTGGTTTTTGAGGCCTTGGATGTGACTGATCAAGCTTCCAACTCCTGCACTTTCCTTAGGCTACAGTGGATCCTGTCTGCACTCTAGTAGTGTGAAACCTACACCAAGGAACGGGGCTAAAGCAGTCAGAACAACCAAGCATATCTGAGCTGTGTGTACTACTGTATCTTCTGCTTTCCTGTTGGAAATCTGGAAGTTTTAATGCAGATACAAGCCAAGTATTAAGAGCTGCATTAAAAGAAACCCAAGGATTTCCAACAGTTTCATTCTTTAGACTAGTACCAGGGATCACAATCACATGCAACAAGGCTAGTTTTGCACTGTAGATGAAGCCACAGACAGCAGGAAAGGAGATTAAGGAGGTTCAGAGAAAGTACCTATCTGGATTAACACATCTATCCTGTTCCTCTGGGACAGGAAATTATCTGCCCATGCTGGCAAGCACGACTGCGCTTCAGACATCATTTACACAGCCACTGCTACCACAGATTCAAACATGGCACCGTCTGGGCTGGCATTAGAAAGAAGGAGCATCCTACAATGTTTTGATTTTATTTTTATACAGACATTCTGCTGTCCATGCTTCCCCTACAGTCGCAAAGATAACTACTCACTGTGGTGGAGGTGGGGCTAGTTGGCAGAGTTCCTGATTTATTCCACACCTACAGTACAAATACAAAACAGAACAGGCCATGTGAGGCTGGCTGCTAGAGGGACCTTTTTCTCTGATTAATTCATCTTGTAAAGTGATCACCAGCAAAGCCATATTTGTTTGCAAGCTACACACAGATGCCCCATGGAGTGCTGAAGTCACACAAAGACATGTGTTGCCATTTGGCACATATCCAAGGATCAGGAAAGACTGTTTCAAAGACTAAGAGCTTAAGATAGAAAAGACCTAAACGGTCTGTTAAGTGGAAGGTGTCTTCGATCTCACTCCATCTTTCAGAGAATTCTGTTGATACATTCAGAAGATGAAGGGGGTTTGTTTTTACTCCTTTTCATGGTGTTATTTAGTGAGAGAAAATATTATATCCAAAATTTCGAGATCTGTTTGAAATTCTAGATGCAATCAAATACAGGAGAACTATAAACTGTTAGGTTGGCTTTGGCATCCATAAAATAAAACTATCAGCTTCTCTTTTGAACAGGGAGAATAAGATAAAACAGAGGTCCTAAATGAGTTCACCTCATTGTGATCAGTTTCAAATGAGTTAAGTCTCATGTCATTTTACCTTCTCAAAACCTTAACCAACCATTGAGAAGGTTGCACACCTTATCAACAGCAGTGCAAACAGGACAGTCTTCAGACCAAAAAAAAAACCCCTCAGTAAGAATGAAGTGATCTAGTAGTCTGTGGGCTTCCTATCTGTGTTTATCTGCTCAGCATTTAAAGATCTCCCTTCTTGCATGGACAACCAAAATAAAGTACTCCCAACAATCTGAGGCTTTACTGAAGCGTAGTCCAGAGTTCAGCTGTCTCCTCAAGCAGGAGAGGGAGGGAATTGAGGATATCCTATAATGCAACACACAATGTGCTCAGGCTAAGCCTCTAAGATTACATACATAAACAAACTCGCTTGTGGTTATGTACTTTAGATGTTATTGGTTTTCAGCCTTTACTTAAAGTAATTGGAAACTGAGCCCAATATGTACCTCCAGACAGGAAGGCGTTGGATCTCATGGGCAGATGTATTCCACTTTCCTGAAAATATATCAACAAACTCTGCACAGAAAGGAAGGCTTAGAAATTTTATAGGTGAGAGGACAATACTAAGGTCACTGAACTGTATGCTTTGAACAAACGAATCCTTCCAAAAATTGTGGAGCTGAGATGTGAAAGAAAAATGCCAGGTCCTTTGGGCTTTTGGATGCTCAGGAATTCTCTTCTTGGGAGAAAGAAGTACAATGACTCAGATAAATCCAGATTGATAAAATACAGACAAGGCTTCCCCACAGTGTTACATACATTGCTAAGGTCTGGGGCATGTGGACTCGAAGGGCTGACGGGAACAGAATCACCAGCTGCCGATGGCATGTACATGACAGGGCCTGTCTGTGTGGGGCTGGACACAGCTGAAGATTGCTGTAAATCTTCATTGAGCGTAGGCTCTGGAAGAAAAACAACACATGGAATGTTACTCAAAGCTGTGCAATTGCAATGGAGCACAAGATGTTTAGGAAAAAGAATACCTAGATATGAAGAAATATTGCAAAAGCACCCAAGTACAGAAGCAAGGCAAAAAACCCATCTGGCACACGGCTACTAATTATCTAATATTCCTTACACCATTACTGTCATCACTTGTATGCTGAGCTGCTCCTTAGTCCATTAATACTGCTCCAAAATTATCCTCCCTACATGAATTGTGTGTTACTCATTCAGCTGTCTTGAACTAAGAGCTTTCTTCATTGCTAGGCAAAGTTGATGAGTGCACTATAATTAGCTGAGTTTCTATCTGTGCGCAGGACAAGCCACTACAAAAACATATAATATCATAGAAAGGCACACACTGAAAGTGTCATTGGTTTGGAAGGTAAGGTAGAGATGCTGTACACTTGTAGTATTTACATCTAACACAGTTCAGCATCTTTACAATAACCGTATAACTGACACTACGCCTGTATCACTGTATCTTTAAAGGATTCCACACATTTCTTGTTAATGATCAGCAAAACTCATGCCAAGAGCAGATATAATAAAGAGGCCCCTGTTATTTTAATTGAATGAAACCCCTAGTGTTCACTTTACTATGGGAGAACTGAAAGATACCATTCTTAAAGACAGCACTCTGGCTTTAAAGTAGTGTCTTATCTGGTGCAATAATTTTGTCAGAAATAAAACATCCCCTAAACAACACATCATATTATACACAAGGGAGTTTCCTCAACAGTTTGTTTTTCCAGATTTCATTCCCTTAAGCATGCAGAATCATACTGTGTAGTTGCACTACTGTTGTTTGGGCCATTAGAGCCCACAGCTCTAGCTCTAATTACTGCTGGTAAACAAGGCTTCCTATAAAAGGAACTGCACAACCTGTGGGGAATTCACTGGGCCATTCCTTGACAAAGGCAGCAATTACTATTTCCACCATTTACAAAGGATAATCAAATAACAAAGATTTGCTCAAGGCTATGTAGTGAGCCAGTATCAGAGCCAATCTATCACTTTTGAGTTACCTGCTCTAATTGCTGCAAATTCAGCAGTGAGGTTGGAGCTTGAGCAGTGCAGAAAAGGAGCAGGAGCCACAGGACCAGGAGTGTAACCATTTATCTATGAATGCTGGTGCCTGCCTGAATATAGAACTCCCACAACCAAAACAGACCACTAGTTTATGGATGATGCAAGTGAGGATTGAAATAATGCCCTATAAATCAGGGAGCTACTGAGAAAAGAGGATTTGAGGAAAAGCAGGCAAAAAAGCTGCACATTTTTCTTCTCTAACCTGACTTAAAGGTTTAAACAAAACTACTAAGTAATACTATTTTTCTCATTATGAAAACAGAGCAACACATTACCTATAAATAGCAATTTTATCCTCAGCTTTTTAAAATACAACACTTTGCAACATAGCCAGGTACAGTTCATTCACATACACTGGAGAAGCAGCTTCCACTTGTTTAGAATCATAGAATCATTAGGGATTGGAAGGGACCTTGAAAGATCATCTAGTCCAATCCCCCTGCCACAGCAGGATCACCTAGACCAAATCACAGTCAGGGACACAAATCACACAGGGACAGTGAGAGCTATGGACTGAGTCCTTGCGGCTACGCTGTGCCTTCAGCTCTGCCAACACCTCCCCCACAGTAGCACAGTAATACAGGAATCACCAAAGTTAATGCTTTGTTTTGAAAATCCTTCACAGAAGCTCTAGTTTAGTGTCCCTGTATTTTAAACTATTTTGGCCAGAAAGTCTCCACAGTTCAAATACTCATAAAAGACAACAGAAGCGGCCCACATACGTTCTACATGTGCAAAGGCACAGAAGGGTCCTCGGGGACAGCTGCCAGACTGCTGCATATCATTGCATTTGGTGGATTTGTAGATCTAAGGATGGGGAAAAAAAAAAAACAAACCAGACGTGAGCAGGAAAAACAGTGACTGCAGCCCAGGTGCAAAAGTACTACGAAGAAACTCTACAGCAAAAGGAGGAACACAGGTAAAAGGCGCAAAGGCCAGTAGAGTTCAGGTTGGCCATTTCAGCACTTTGCTTCAAAGACAGGAAAAACCACTATAGTTATAGAAACACCAAAATATGCCCATCACAGCTAGAGCTCACCCAAAGACTGACATGTCAGCTCACCCAAAGGTCACCACTGGCCATAAAGTCCCTCAGTCTCACTGGAAGCTCCATTGACATTACGAATTGTCAAAGGTAGGAAACAGCTGACAGATGACAGCACAGAAAGGTACAGCCATATGTTTGCAAGGAAAACAACAAACCATAGACAGTGATTGTAGGAAATGGATTATTCCCCTTCCCCCCAGTTTGACAGGCGGTGACAACGGTTACTTTGCCAATACAGGCCAACAAAGCTTTTCAACACTGTCTCACATGAAGCAGACTAGGACAAGGTCTTAATTACACTTTCTGTAGAGACACTGACATGCTCTGGTCATGCCACAACTAAGAGCCTGGTGGTTTTTAGCACCAGTTTGTGATTACCTATGGCCTAAAGCAATCATCACCAACCCAGACCTCTTCAAGGAAACACATGCTGTGTGCTCCCCTACGAACTCACATCACACTTTCCAAAGGACCCCTACTTCTAAGACTGCTGTTACACTTCAATCATCCTCGACTTTTCTTACCTCCTCCCATACAGTTTACCTAACGAAAAGGCACCCCTGTCAAGAAGCTGAATTTCAGCTGACTTCCAACATGTAGTTTCTCTGCATCCCAGGAGCACAGAGCAAGCAGCCCATGCACTCTCCCAGGTAGCACACAAATGTATTTCCTAAGACTGGAATGCTTTTGCTTTTCTAGGCAGCTACCAAACAGAGTGAGAAGGTTACTGTACCTCTGGATGGAACTGCTGTTCCGTGCGAGTGTGGCAGTATTGGCATGAGTCTCCATTTTCACACTTACTAGGATCTCCCCACTCGTCTCCATGTTTCACACTGGGACATGGTGAAGATCTGTGTGAATAAGGAAGCAGGAGAATGCCTCAGACTCAGAAATGTGCTCTGAGCTTTGCTTCCTCAATTGGGAGGCAGGTTTGGCTGCCCACCCTCAGTTTTACAATCTGTTTGGCTGATTGCTGCGTCCCCAGGCCCCACCCAGCTGCTTCTGCATCTTTTCCCCTCAGTTCCAATTTCACAGTGAAAGCAGCATGGCTTAGCTCTCCATCGGAAACCCAGCAAAAGCTGAACCAACGTAACTATATTAGCAGCTGATGTGATTAGTGTCAGGGATGCTGGGCCTGGTTTCTGTTTTAGAACTGTATGTTCATAGAAAGCCAATAGGTTAATTGGCTAATCCTAAAACACATAATACCCTTACAGTGGTGTATTTCCAGGGTTCTAGTATGGCCATGTGGAAAGGAGGCTGAGTCAGGTCACTAGGGAAAAGGCAAGTGCCTTTTCTTTCTCTCAGCCACTGTGGCTTTTTTTCACAGGTCTGAATTTTTGCATGACCTACTTCCCCTGCATTTTATGCTCTTAACCATTCCCTCAAACAACAGCAGAGGGAAGCAGATAGCAGCAGCAGAAGCCTGCATGAAAGGCAGCCACATCAACTGGGGGTGGGGAACACCACACTGAAGCCAGTGGAGATCAGGAGGGGAGCAGCTTTCACCTCTCCCCTTCCCAAAGTGCACAGGCCAGGACAGAAAGCATAGACTGCTGCCCGAAGACTTGCTCAGTGCTTCTGTTTCTCCTTAAAGTGTTTGGATTAATGTTCCTTAGATTTTAAATTATTTATTTATTTTAATATGGGATCTTCGTGCTGATTCAAAAATGTCTGAATGTTGGGGGTGGGGAAGGGAAGTAAGAACATCCATGGTATGTATTTTCTCTCCTGGCTTTCTCACTTGCTCCTATGTTTTTCGAAAAAGAACTAAGGAAAAGCCCCACTGAGACCACAACAAAAGCTCTGTTGTGTCAAAGGAAATGAGGGCCTATAACTTGGATGAAATGCGTTCAGGGAGAGGCAGCATGCTGAAAAATCCAGCAACAGCTGAGTGACAAGAATGCCTCAAAAGCCCAATTTTTAGCAGTTGTTTAGGAATGCATGTCCAGCCAGAGAACTGGTCACACTGTGCCTCACTATTCCCATCACCAGGCACACACAACAAGCAGCCTGACTCTGAATCCTTTGCCATGAAAACTCCACTGTGAGTTTATTTCTAGATTTAGATTAAAGCTTCCTTTTTTTTTTTCCCCCTTTTTCTGCACTGCTTCCTACAGCAGGAGTTTGAACAGTAAGGGGACACTAGATACAGGCTGTTCACGTAAAACCGAAGTTGTAACTTGATGTAGCAACAGTCTTATTAGAGAGACTTGTTTGTTATCCTCGTCCTCAGCAGAAATAACAGCCCATCACATCTGTCAGCACAGGCCTTGGAGACAGACAAAAAAAACTATATAGTGGGTAAAAAGCCTAGATGCTTTCAGTACAGATTTATACTGCACCTCATCACTGAGCTGGGAAACAGAATATCCAGAACCACAGTACCTGTATTTATGTTTCCTAGGGCTTCTTCTTCTATCTTTGCTATTGTGGTAGTAGGGACAGGCATAACCCTGGCGACAGAGACGGGGGGGTTTCTTACATTGCTCTGTCTTGTAATTTCCCAACACATATGTTGTATCTGAAAAAGAAGCAACTGGTTAGTGGGAGACGATCATGATCTATATTTATTGTTAAAAAGTTTTTGACAGGAGTGGGCACAAACACCAGACTTTGAGCCCCACAGACCTCAAACAACACTCACCTTGCCACCTTGGCTCCTCACTGAGTATTTTCTCTATCATGGCATGGCTAGCAGCAACTGCAGACTGACCCTCTATGCCACCTTCTGATGTAGTCTGACCATTCTGCAAAGCCTCCATCGCCTGAAGCTCCCTACATGGGCAGAGTTTAATGAACATACAGACTGAGCGAGTGCAGAGACAGATAAACGCATATGAAACCTGACACCTTGGAGTCCGGCAACAATTCCCATCCGGGTACATTTCATCCACGCGTTTTTTGTCAGAACATCCTCAGTTAAACAGCAGCTGCAATACACAGTCCTCACTCCCTGGAATTCCAGATGCATTATTTTGACTCTTCTCACTAGTCTCCAAACCATAGTACAACTAGTTTAAAGTGTGCTCCCTTCTCCCACGTTGAGTATCCTCCTTGGTGATGCTCAAGATTTGCCTTATTAGCGCAGGAAATACCACCATCACTACATCAATTAGCATTTCATGCTGAAGTAGTACTGTCCTTCCATCATTTGGGTTTTTTCATTAGGGACAGAAATTACCTTTTGCATATAGAGCACCAACCTCTACTAACCTGATGTCATACACCGGAGAGCGTAAGTCATGGGGCCCATGAGCAAACGCACAGTGGACTCCATTCTTCGTGCAGTTTCCCTTGGAGTCTGTCTCATGAATGCAGATTCCAGTTTTGTAGTAGCGCAAATGATACCTCCTCTCTGTGTCTCCAGTAGTTCTATGCAAGAAGGGACATCTGAAGTACAGAAGCGGGGGAAGAACAGACCAGGTTTAGTCACATGAGTGATGAACTCAACACTAGCAGATGACTTAGTGTAGAGATGGAACACTGCAGTTTACACCTCTGCTAACTCAATCCCTTCTCCTGTGCTGCCTTCCAATGCTACACAGAACCCCTAAACCTGTCACTACGCTGTAAATAATAGTTTCCCTCCCCACAAGCCAACTGGATTATTAAGCCTGCAGCAGCTTATTCTAGTCTAGTGACCAACAGCGACCTGGAAAATAGCAAGGACACTGTCAAGGTGTTATGCTACACTTGCCATGATTGAAGGGCCATCACATGGCACACACCAGTTGCTCAGCAGCCCCTCTAGACTTCATCTACCTATAGCCAGATGCATCCTGATGCAGAGCATAGAACAAGAAAGGAGAATTACAACACTACTGTTTCAACTTATGCTTCGTTTTGCCTCTTAGACAGAATAAAATCCCAGTCTACACTCAGAAATAAAAGAAAAAACAATATTGAATAGGTACAGTTCAGATATTGCAGCATCAAGCCAGAAATGCAGATAGGCAAAGAGTTCTGAGATGACAAGTTTTCATTTGCTGAGTTTTAGCCACATAGGAACCAGTTATCTAGAAGCCAAAGGCCCCAAATATTATATTTCTAGTCCCTTAAGGTTCTCTTCTAACAAGGATGAAAGTATTGAAGCTGACACTTCAGGCTGAGGATTATTCCATTCTGCTGTGCTCACAAGATCTTTATTTAATTGGGGAAAAAAAAAAAAAAAAAAGACACTTTCCTGATAAATAGCATTTTTCTGTGTGTTTATATTGGCACCATGAAAAGGAACTAAAATTCCATCTTTCTACAGCATCTCTATAAAAACATTCCCTATATGACCACAGCTTAGCTACACTATTTAGTCTTCCATAGCTGTCATGTGTCTAAAGTTATATCCTGGGTTAACTATTTAATTGCTGGAGTGTGCCACATGCACAGCAGATCACAGAATCACAGAACATTAGGGATTGGAAGGGACCTCAAAGGATCATCCAGTCCAATCCCCCCGCCACAGCAGGATGCCCCAGATCAAGTCACACAGGAACACACCCAGGCGGGCTCCAAACCTCTCCAGAAAAGAAGACTCCACAAACCCCCTGGGCAGCCCCTTCCAGTGCTCTATAACCCTCACTGGGAAGAAGTTACAGAACCATAGAATCAGTCAGGGTTGGAAGGGACCACAGGATCATCCAGTTCCAACCCCACTGCCATGGGCAGGGACATCCCACCCTAGACAGGCTGGCCAGAGCCTCATCCAGCCTGGCCTTAAACACCTCCAGGGATGGGGCCTCAACCACCTCCCTGGGCAACCCATTCCAAGCTCTCACCACTCTCACAGTGAAGAACTTCCTCCTCACATCCAGTCTAAATCTACCCATCTCCAGCTTTGTTCCATTCCCCCTAGTCCTAAAAAGTCCCTTCCCAGCTTTTTTGTAGGCCCCCTTCAGATACTGGAAGGCTAAAATAAGTTCACCTCAGAGCCTCCTCTTCTCCAGACTAAACAGCCCCAACTCTCTCAGTCTGTCCTCATAGCAGAGGTGCTCCAGCCCTCTGCAAGATACACTTGCAGCTCTGCTCCAGTTAAAACCTTACTGCAGTCAGAGACAAACTCAAATAAAACAAACTCTCTTACATGGTGCCTTATTCTGGGTACCTGTCATTTCCCTACTGACTTCTTAAAAGCTCAGGAAGACAAAATAAACTATCAAGTAACTGGAATGATTAAGAAAGCTGGGGATAGATAATTCAGAGGCAGACTGGAGGACAAAGCAGCTCTTTCTTCAATCTGTGAAAAACTAAGCTGCCCCGCTAGTAAGCAAGAGCTTTTAGCTGACAGTCAGGGACTTAAGGGAACAGCGTCTTTCTGAGCCCATTCACCAGTGAGCTGTTTTTCCCACCTCAGCTTTGCCTCACACACCACATCTCATGAGAACAGTAAACGGTGCCAGAGCCAAATTCCCATCTAAGTCACCCTTAGTATCATCTCTGCAGCAGGCCTGGAGCACATGGGTTGCTGTCAGAGTTTTTACATCTGTTCTCATGTTACGTACATTACAATGGCTTTGCTGCTGCCTTGCCTCAGCTCTACAAGAACTGGCTGGAATCATCACCTGGCCTGATCCCAAAAGCCTAATGCCTGAAAAGCAGGGTACAGTCTTTACTTACTCATCTCCTTCTGGGCAGATTCCTGTGGTCTCGTCATACTTGGTACAGTAAATGTCAGGGCTGTAGTTAAATGTACCATCCCGGCGGCGGATAGATCTGCGACGACGCTGGTTGACAAAGTGCCAGTGGAAACAAGTGTAGGGCCGGTGCTGAGTGCACTTGTGCTGCACAAAAAGCGGGCACTGCTCTGTGCGGAACTCCTTCAGGTAACTGCAGGCAGAAATCCAACAGCAGGAGATTAGGACCAGGATGCTGGTCAGAAGCAATATCCAATCACCCCGCAGAGTCTGGGCCAAATGCAGCCACATCCATCACAGAGATGCCTGATGTCCTTCCCACACCCTCCCCTGCTTTCCCTCTCAGTAATGGGGACCAGAAGCTGCCAGTTGCCTGTAAGGGGAATATATTAGTTACCTGGCCAGTTAACACAAATGTGAAGGCTCATGATGGTTGAAATCACTACTGTGCCTTTTGGTATCATTTTGAAGAGGCTTTTCATGAGCTTAGAAAATAGTCTGTAACAAACACAACTCTTCAGTACCTTTGTATCTAATTCTACCTCAGACACAAAGGGGTTTCCTTCCTGTATGTTCATTTTAAAAAAGATAACTAAAATACATTTTCCTGCAGCCATGTGTAAAGCTTCAAGTTACTGTGAGAAAGAATTCTAAGATTCTTTCATGCCCCATCTTCCTGGTTTAACTCGGCTTCTTCAGTGAATACCTGCGTACGAAATTAAAATTAAATTCCTTTCTCTCTTGCAACCTGGTGAATTCAGGACTCAGTCCTGAAAAGGGTGATAACTATCCTCAAACTCCTGCATGTTATGCTGCTCTAGCTTTAATATATAATTCTGTGAAAGTACATGTCTTCTTTTAGCCTGAGAACCAAAGTCACAAGCTTTTATTTGTGACACTAATAACAGTCTCTAAACCCAGATTGTAGAGGATTACAAAATGGTTTAGATCAACATAATGATCTGACTGATCTGTGTGTAGGTGCTTACAAAATCCACATTGCCTGAAAGCCATTAGCTGCCCTGTGTTTACAGGGAACACACAAGCAGCTTGCATCTGAATCCCACCAGGTTCAGTCTCAGAGACACCTCCTAGAACAAGAACTTTCTGGTCTCTCACATTTAGAGGTCAGTTTAAATAGTAAGTAGCAAAATCTATTGGTCAAAATAAAAGTGCTTGTATTCTGCTGGAAGCAACAGCAGATACAGATTAATTTTAAACCGTGTTCTTACTCTGAGGCAACAGTACAGGAATTTGTCAAGAACTCATTCCCATATCAGATGATCTTTCTATCATTTCTAAATCAATGGGAAGATGTCTAATGCTCAAGGATGCATTTACAGATAGTATCATCCTGCCAGATTCATTCTGAAAACAGCTGTAAATAAAGCCTCCTTACCCCTGGCTGAAGAGAATGTCTCCGGAAAACACACAAATTCAATCAAAGTGGTTTTATTTGCTTGTGATCAAGAAAGAATATCACTGGCAAAAGCTTTCCTACACTGTATTTTGCAAGCATGAAAAGATAAAATCCCTTTCTCATCTTCAACCTCCACCTTGCAGGTTCCACTGTTTTGGATCTACTAAACGCACAAGGCTGGAGAGCCTCCACAGCCGGATGCAAACCCTTTTCAGCCCAATCCCATCTGTTCCCTGCAATCCTGCCTGGTTGGAACAGTATCTGCTTATCAGAAAAAGCTGAGCCAGTGTGCAGGAACTAATCTATTTGGAGCACGTAAGGGTTAACCACATGGCTCTGTTCCTTTTTACTTTTGAAAAGCCAGCTCCATTCAAACAAACAGAGATCCCTACTCCAACCAGAGCAGCAATTCATCTGAAAACTGAATGCTGCAATAAAATTAATCCATTCTTGAAAAGCTTTCTAAGCTGATAGGCCAAGTACAGTTGTAAAAGGTGGAATTCCACAGCTTATCTTATCAGCCCACTAATGAGACTAGGAACAAATGTGACTGTAACAACGTTAGAAAGTGAACTAAGTAAATTTAAGCAGCACCACACTCACACTTCACTAACCCATCCTCACCCTTACATGTCCATATACAACTTAGAGACATGAGATTTTAGTCACTCTCATTTTACACATGGACAAACTGCACAACAGGTGGCTACATGCCCTGGCTAGTTATCACACAGCAATCAGAGTTGGCAACAGAAACCAAGAGCATTTAAACTCCTCCTTCACTGATGCAAGCCCTGTGCTTGACTCGAACAACAGTGTCCTGAACTTCTTCAATGATCTAGAAACTAAGAGGAGGTCGAGTTGAGCATCGAGCCCAGTACTCCAGACTAGAAGTGATACGTATGTACAAAACACTATTAAACACCACAAAAACTTTACAAGTGTATGATCAACCAAGCTGAAGCCACTTAGTTTTAGCAGGAGAGTTTAGAAACATACCAACTGACTAGGGATTTCAGTCTCTGGAGCATCAATTGTTGCTGAAAAGTATTTGAAAATTAATTGCATTTCATGATTGGCTTAACTCCCTGGAGAAACACTTATTATAATGTAAATGTGAAACAATGACATATGTAAATGGTTCACCTGAAAAGTGTTTAACACCTAACTTGCTTCATCAGAAACTTGTTGTTTAATGCCCTCTATTAAGTAAATGATCTCTCACTCTTAATTTCAAAGCAAGTCCTGCAAACAGGTATCACTGTGCTTCAGACATTAACTGTGCATGATGACCCCTGCAACAGACCCAGCAGAAGAAAGGAGAGTTGTCACATTAACTCCATCATTTTGAGCCTTTCAGTCACTGCTTCAGGCTTTTCCTTTTTTTTTAAGCCACTACAACATTTTAAAATCACCCTTCTCCACAACACCCGCACGGTAAATTGCCTTATAGCACTGTATTTTCTTGATCCATGAAGTAAGCTTTGACTCCTTTGGGAGAACACGGACCACTCAACCAGCCACTTTGTATTAAAATATATGAAAGGCATCTAAACCACATGTGTTTTGGGAATACAGAAAGGATACATGGACCGCACTACTGCAATGTGATGTCTCAACAAAGCAGAAAGTTATTAATATTTCAGCGGCCTCTTTGCAAAGGCTCTAAACAAAATCAGCGAAAATGCTGTCATGGCAGATCCTTCTGGTGTCAATGGTCTCTATGCATTTTTTTCCTCATAAAACAGCTGAGAAAAGTAATTTTTAAACGACCCTTGAAACAGAAGACATGTTCATAACTGGTACACAACCCATTTCACAGCACGTCAGCCAAGTGCTCTGTCTGTATGGGAAGAGGAAGCTCCGCAATGATAACTTGCATTTCTCAGCTTCTCTCTAAAGACCTCTGGAAACTCTACATGAGAGGCAGAAGAATTATTGTCCCTATTTTGAACAGGAATTTCTTCTCTTTGTTCTTTTTTAAATACATCAAACTCAGCAGTTCAGTGTTGCTCTACTCTACACGCACTTTGCTTTCTCTGTGTGTGTGTGTGTGTGTCCCATTTCCAATTGCAATTTTGTAAAAGTGGAAACACCACACAAATTCCTGGAGGAAATGTTATCATTTATGAATCCTACTAAACAAAGACAAATGCAATTCTAAACAGTCAGGACAAGACTGAGCAGAAGAATGCAGATCAAAGTCTCCAGGCTGAATGGGACTTGCTGCTGAACAGGATGGAGCTACAGGAAATGAAAGCTTCTTTTATGAGGAAGACAGAGCAGAGGATCTTGACCAGCTTTGGGAATTAACAGAGAGTGGCAGAAGCAGCAGAGTATTGGGGGGGGGGAAGCTACTTTGCTGAAATTCCACTTCCTCTGGGGTGGGATGGGGCAGTAATGACTCTTTGCAGGAATTTACAGTGGCAGAACTGCTGTCTTTAACTGCCAGTAGCAGCTCCACTCTCTAGGGCTGGACAGCAAGTGTTTACCTCTGCAGTAAATTGCAATAGTTCCCTCTCTGTCCCTGATGAATGGCGTGCTAACCTGTCCTGAGAGCCACAGGATAAAACGTGAGTGAGGTGGATGAAAAAGAAAGAAAACTGTACTTCCAAACACCACCACCAAAAACATCAAACCTGGCAAAAAGGAGAGGGAAACAAACAAATGAAAGAAACCCACAAGAAACTGTAACGCAAAAGTTTCACTACTAAACTCAACAATTACAGCCTTGCCCTGGTCACCCATGTTGGCTGCTGCTGCAGAGATCTCTTGCTTTGCTGCAGCCTCGTCGTGCTCAAGTGGCTCAGCTCAAGAAGATATCTGCACCCCAGAGCCACAGCTTTCCTGCCAAACTTGACACAAGTCACACAAGCAATGGCACCTTAATTCAGAAGAATGTGCTGGTAATGCATGAAGACTGTTGAGCTCCAAATTCCCCATTAAAAGCTTTACTCAAAGCTCTCTGAAATCACTGGAAGATGCGTGTTGGCGCCAAGAGAGAAGCCTCTCCCTTGTAACAGAGGGATCAGAGACACTGGGAAGAAAAACAGTAACAAAGAGATTGGAAATGAAAGGATTAAACTCAACTCTTCCACACCCTTCTTGCTCCCATAATGCAAAGTTGGGCCCTCCCTCGCTTCCAACACCTCCTGTGCTACCTGAAACCTTTACACAGGCCCCAAGACGAGCTGGTCTCCTGCACAGCCCTCTCATTCAATCTCCTGTCTGCCAAGGTGAGCGTAAAGGCTCACAAAGAGGATCTGAATCTTCTGCAGCAGCATTACACCAGAGATGAAAACCATTAGGTAATTGGCTAATCCAGACTAGCGCACTGTCTGCAAATGCAGGACAACAACAAGATCTAACACAACTGTTATCTAGATTCATTACATGTTGGGGTGTGTTTACACCCATGAAACTATGCTGCAGCACTCTTAGTAAATGCCTGTGTTAACGGGTTGGTGTCTGGTGTTAGACCAGTGGAAACATCTTTTACGTGAGCGGGAAGGTTCACTGGCCACAGTCAGTCAGGCTCCGGCCCTGCAGCCATTCCGTTACAAGAAACTATCCAGAGAGGGCAGCCCAGGACACGGCCAGACAGTGCAGATCCTGGACCTTTCTGTACAGTCCAGCCTGGTGTGGACACTTTTAATTAGCAGTAGTAATATTAGATATCACTAGTTCTGGGCTGCAAAAAGATTCTTAGTACTAGACACCATCCAAAACACCCCACAGAGACAAATTTAACCAAGAAACCTATAAACAAAATGTTTGGTTGGGATGATGAGTGGTTTCTAAACCAAGGCTATAGTTCCTGATAAGATTTCAGGTAGAAAGAAAATGCTCTTCTGCCATTACCATTTATTTTAGCCCTGTCTGACTTCTCTCAGCAAAGATTGATATATTTCATCAATGTGAAAGTTCATGGCAATGTTGGGGACTTTGCTGGTGCTTTTACATCAGTCATGCCCTGCTCTTTCAGACAGGGCTGCACAAGGCCATAAAGCTCTTTGTGAAAACTCAGGTGGTCCCAGCTCACCTCACTTGCAGCTGGACATCCTTCCTGAAAAACGCAATATGAATGACAGAGGTTGCTGCTCTCAGCTGCTCATCAGCTTTCTTTTACTAGAAGCTCCTGATGACACCCACCTATCCAGACCGTGGAATGGAGTAAGTTTTCCGAATTCGAAATAGGAAAAAAACCCAACAAAAAACCAGCTTAACTTTAAAGTTTAAATTAGTGGTTTCAGCTAACGCAGATAAAATTATCTGAAGCAAACCCAAAAGACTGCCTGCAATGTAGGCAGCTCTGCAAAACCCAGGAGAAAATAGCTAACTGTCGATACAGATGTTTTCAACACAATAATGCTTTTCTATTGAAAATATTTTCCAAACTGCTATTTTCTTCTTAGGCTCAAAAAGCCACCCCAACATGAGAGGAAAAAAAAAGCTTTCCATATTTAATCAGCTCTCTAAATTCATTTCACCCTCATAAAATTTTATTGCAAAAGATTATATCAGACACACTTTAAGTAAGAAACCCATGACTCAATTATTTTCTTTTACTGAACTGTGGTATTCCAATTCAAATGAGTCAGTGGTACATGACAGAAGCTACTTATTCCAACAAAATACTCAATAAAAATCCTGCTAATGCACCTTTCATTTAACATATCGTTACTGATAGAGGAAACCCATGATATGCAGCTCTGACATTGCTCAGGAGTTTTTATTCCTAGAGCGAAGAAGATATTCCAAAATAAGATGGGGGAAAAAAGAGGATTTAAAGAACAGTGTCATTGCAAATTCAGAGAAAAGGTTTGATAGCAGCATTCCTATGATGTCTTACAAAGTGCTGGCATTTCAATGCAAAGAACCTTCCTGACAGGGAACAGCCTTCACCTCTCAAGGTTTCTTGGGAATTAGGAGGAAAAAAGGTGAGACAAACAATCTACCTTCATGGGCATCATAGTTCCTTAATCCCAGAGGTGCGCACAGGGCAACCAAATCCCTCAACTGCCAGCTGCAGACTTCCAGCAGCCTGGTTTTTCAGCCTGCCTAAAGCTCTGCAAGGAAATGTTTTGCATCCTTCTAATAAGAGCAGTAATTAAGACAAATCTGTTTTGATAAACAATATTTTTTACATACTGGCAGATGTAATCTAGTATTGAAACAGAGCATCACACGAACCACTGCTGCATATCAAACAAGAACAAACACTTCTAGCAGCACTCTCAAAGGTTTTCATCGGGATTTCAGGAAAAGTTCTAACCAGGTTTTAACAGTAATCTACACCAGTTACTTGTGGCTCACCACTACTTGGTATTTCCCCTTTTTCCATATTCAATGGCATTTCCCCAAACAACCTCACAGACCTGACCAAACCCTCACAATTCATGCCAAGGCTTTTGCATGCCAAACCATGAATGGCTTGACACCAAATGAAACCTGCTCTGTCAGTGCATCTCAACAAATCCATACCCAACGAATCCACACTCAAACAGCCAGGTGTAGTTTTGTAAACCTTGAAAAGATCAGAATGCATTTAAATCTCAAAGAGAAAAAAAAAGATCGATTTACAAAACCAAAAGGCAGACTGTGAACGTGGGAAAGGAGAAAAGGATAAGGAAAAAGTTTCAGTAAGCTCACATGTGTCAAGAAGACAGACTTCACATGCCTCAGTGTTTTCTTTATCACCGAAATAAATCGAACCTTCAACTAGAAAAAGGTCACATGGCAGACAGCACTGTATGATTTTAGAGCTGTTAGAGTTCCCCCTCTCCATTAGGGCTTGACAATAATGTCACTCTAAGGGCAAAGAAAGAAAGTGAGGGTTGGAGAGACTTATTACAAGATGCTAGGAGTTAGGCTTGTTTGGTTGTGAAGGTTTTTTTGTTTTAAGAGTTCATATAACTCATTGCCTATCTTAGAGATCAAAAAGGCAACCACTCAAATGCATAGCCCATGGCTCCTCAACTCTTTGCCACAGAAATAGATGGCAGCACAGAGTTTTCCCTTTTTCTAGGCATCTGATTGGTTTAACAAGTAAAGCTGAGCTGGATGCTTCCAAATAAATGCACTGCAGAAGCTAAACCACAAACTGTGAGATCATAAAAAACCAAAGATAACACACAACAAGAGTCAGATTGAACAGTAACCCCATCGCTCCTGTGACTCTGTTTCTGGATTTCCAAGATCACAAGGTGGACAACAATGCAAGTAATTCAGTTCAGCCACGAGGAAAGAGCTATCTACTCCCAACACTTTACAGATAAGAACTTCAACTGAGGGACTGCAAAATTCATGCTAAAAATGACACATGTAGGCAACTACCAGAAACGATTGGGACATTTTTCAGTTAAAAGGAAAGTATCAGACACGAACAGCTGTGTCTTGTCTACTCTGAAAAACTAAGAAAAAGCGAAGAGAGTCACTCCAGCTTGGTGCCAGCCCATCACATGAAGAGAGCCTTGCACCAGCTTTAGCAAAACACTGTGTGCTTCCACAGAGCAAAACTGGCTTTGTTTAGAGAGAAATACCATGTTGTCGCTAAGTAGCTCACCAACACAGTGTCTTGATGAGGAAAGAAAAATTGAGGCTTTCAATTCAGTTAACTCAATAAAATGAACATTTTTCACTTTTGTGCACAGGCAGGACCAAGCTGCACCAAATTACAATCACGACACAGACTGTGGGTGTCGAGGGAAAGAGGGGCTTGTTCCGACTTCCCTTGAGCAGTGCATCCCTCGTGCTTGGCATACAGAGAGTCATGTCATTCAAACCCGACAAATAAAACTATTTGAGTCAGTTTTTGGCACCTGGCTCTCTTCAATATGCAAAAACTTGTTGCTTCAGTGGACCATGAACTGTCTATGACCAAATCATACCAATAAAACCCATTTTAAACACAAGAGTGAGTTTACACAGAGCTTTCATCTTTTTAATGACAACAATCCAAGCACAGGAGTATGCAAATATTTGAGGGCACCATATTTTGAGATGTTTCCTTAAAAGCCATTCCGCAAGATCCAGAATTCTGCATAAAGTCTGGAGTTTACATTTACATTTCCTTGAGTTTGATCTCTTTTTTTCCCAAATTAGTTGGCCATGAATATGTATTACTTGACATGACCTCTAAATTAACGAAGCATTTAGACAACTCATGCCATGTTCTAAGAACACTGCCAATTCTTCCCAAAATTAAATGACACCTTTCCAGTTTGACACTGCTGGTTTACATAAACCCCAGAGCTGTACACCTCCCCCTTTCAAATGCTCATCACCCTGCTGCAACTGAGACAATCCTCATCACACTATGGGTTGGGTTCTGCTCTACAAACTATTTAGCTGCCATTAATCCTTCCTACAGCACCTCTGTAAATGCTGAGTCTATCAGAACAGGCTCCCACTGAAATCATTATTTTCTAGTCACATGTGGGTTGAGCCTTACTGCATCCAGACAGCAGTATGCCGATTTAATTTATAAGCCAGGTATAAATTAAACATTTATACCTGGCTTGTCAGCACAATATATCAACACGTGCTTAAACAGAAGTAGTTGAATGTTTTACTACTAATTACTTCCCAAAAACTTCCATACACAGACTTCTCTATTATGGTCATTTATTCAGCTTATATCCAGATAATTTTTCTCTCTTTATATTAATTGGATCAGATGGATTACGTTTCTTTATCACAGTGTTAGCGTTTGTAGCCTCAGAAACATGGAGAGTGCCTACGGAAAGGTAGGGTTCCAACAGAGTTAACACACATCAGGTTTGCCGAAGTAGACCGCAAAGAATTAAGGTCTGAAAAATACACTGATGTCTTGTACTGTAAAAATTAAAGCTCCAGCTTCCAATCAAGTTTTTCCACACTGTGCTTCTCTCACCATTGATTCATTCACAAACAAAGCCTATCCAGGGCTAGAAACTGTAGAAACACCAGGAAAGGCTGGGAGCAGGGCTGGGCTGGTTTAAAACTTAAGTTACTCACTCTGCTAGCTCCCTAGAACAAAACATCCCACATGCAAGAATTCATAAAGGTTACTTTGGAAAAATATTATTTCCATACAAGCCATTACATAGCTCAGGGTTTCAGTTACAGATTTTTATGAGCATTTTTAAGCAGTAACCTCCAACAGCTTGTCTTACAAGAGGTGCTTCAGAAACAGAGCATGGGGACATTCCTTCTGATCACGCCAAGAACTCTCATGATTAACAAACAGCTCGTAGATCAGTTACAGCCCTCTGATCACAACAGTTTTCTGACAGTACGTGAACTGTTTGAAGCTTTGTACTTGCACCAGACCAAAACCAGAAAACCAAAACTCCACAGCAAAGGACAGCTCTGCAGTGCTCTCATCCAGACCAATCTACATTTGTAAATGAAATGGCATCCACTTTTTCTCAGGGTAGATGCCAACCAGATCTGCAGCATCCTCCTTGGAAAGGCTTATATTTGTGAACAGACATTTTCAGTTCTGAGTTTGAAACAAAATGCGGTGATTATCTAACAAGCATGAACCTGCATCCCATAACACATGTGCCAGCACAAAGAGAAAAGGCAACTCTTACTGCTTGATTTGGAAGAATCAATGTTAGACTTTTGGTCAATTTTCTTTTCCATTCAGCATTCAAATCAGACTTCAATCATGTTTGCTACAGCCCAGAGGACTCAATAAGGCAGACACACCTCAGATTCAGTCCTACACACACACAGACAGAAAGAAGCACCATTACACATCCCCACACCAGACTGTGTTTCAAACAGGTACACCAGCATCCAGACACAGACCAGCACCCATCAAGGAGAAAGCATTCAAAATACAGGCCTATACCACAACTTCATAATTTTCCACTTTGACTAATCAATAGATGAATAAATCTGGTGGCACTCTCGAGATATTTTAAACGTGTAAACCACGTATTATTTTTTGTTGTTGCTGTAAAGCTGCACAATTGCCCTCAGGCATCTGCTGGATTTCTCTCTGCTGTGTTGGTAACGTTCAAGTGCTATTAATGAAGGCTCACAGTGTATTAAAAATTAGAGGAGAAAAAGTACCTCTGAGCATACTGGGTGTGGACTGACAGCTTCTTTTTGACCACAGTGACATGCTGAAGATGAAGGCTAACAAGTAAAACAATATTGTCTCGAATTAATTCTGAGTTTTGCAGATCCTCATCAGGAATAGCTTCAATAAACTCTTTCCCTTTCTGTATGTGCATGACTGCTTATTAACCTAAAGAAATTCTAGGCATATGATGATAAGCCATCACTCCTAATAAGCTACTATGCATCTGCAATTTTTGGACCAACAGATAGCTAGGGATGGCTTACGATTTTTCTTGTCTGACCACAAAAATCATAGTGAGTTCCTCCTCTGCCAGTGCTCTGGCAGCTATATTAAATTAAACATATCTAACTTTTAATAAGAGATAAGAATTGGCCTGGTCTCAAGCATCCCAGCAAGACAGCACTTCCATCGCCATCACTGCAGTTCACCACTTACAACTGAAGTATTTCTTTCAAAAGAAACCTGGAATTTCTCTTGTAGCAATAACCTTCTAAACTTGAATGAACACTACAGCAGAGTAAGGTTGTATGAGTCAGAAGACAGCATGCAGCAAAACTAAGAGGAAAAGAAAGTGTTGCTATTCATTTTAGAGAAATATATGGGTATTTCAAATGTCAAACTGGTATTAACTGCATCAAGTACTGATCAAAATACACAAGCTGAGAAAATTATCACAGGCATCTAAATTGGCTGTCATCACTAGGTGGAGGTTGAGAAAGTACGAGCTGCCCCATGTTCTGCATCTGCCCCATGTACCCTTCTTGGAAGGCTTTGGAGTTTTGATTGCCCCGATACAAAAGACAGAAACTACCTCTAAACAAAGCAGAGAAAAAAAGAGGTAGGTAAGAAATTGCCCTTGCTCTGCAGCCTGCTGGCACACAACCAGGAACAACCTCTTACCTGATTTGCAAGTGATGTGCTAGATGTCACAAAAAGTTATAGAGGTTATAAAGCCTTTGTAAAACAGAAAGCTCTGTGATTGTCTCACTCTTCTTGTCCATGATTTCACCAAAATTTAATTCACAAAGCTTTTCAGGAGGAAACTAATTGAAGTGATATTAAAAAAGCAGTGACAATTAGACAAATGTCTTAGTTGAGACACAAGTGATACTGTGAGGCAAAGGGATGAATTAAGTAACTTGCCACCACCTCTTTCAATACAATTTATTGAGTTTGTAAAAAGCAAAAAATACAAGCTTAACAGAAGGAATAACACACCACCACAACATCCCCCGAAAATGAATGTAGCTCTTGAGGTCCTGACCAGCAGGTTCTTGTGAGCCTTGGATGCAGCAGTTCAAAACACTATCACTCTAGCTCTTTATTTTGCTCCTCTCTCAGAAATTACAGTCCCTCCTAATGGGGTTAACAGAAGGAAATATGTGCCTGCTCCCTAGCTGCCCCAGTTCACAGTCTGGTACATTCATACAGCCTACCAGTGACAGTTAGCTCATGCTAACACACCACATAGTAAGAGTAATTAAGTGATGTCCTGACATAGTCCCTCCTGACACGTGCTTAAAGGCGTAGGAGCATCCAGCCAAACAGCCTGGCAGAAACACCAAGAGGCACCGTGGGAAGAGTTTCACTGGTGAGGACACCGGTCAAAGCCTTTGGGACAAGAAGCATTTCAGCTGCTCAGAAGAGTCAGAAAACTTAAATCTGGTGAAAAGAACAGCTCTAAAGAAAAAAAAAATACTGAATCGCAACTGGATTTTCCTTACAATAAAGCCACATGGTATAAAAAGAGATTAGACAGTACATAAACCTAGAAAATAAAGAATGCTATAATGAGAAGTTCTAAGTCTTGAGAATAGAATGATTGTTAATTTTGTCTCCTATGTCACTAAAACTATCCTATATGCTAATACAAGCAATACATAAGCATTAATGTATAATGTCTAAGGGCTTTTCCAATCAAACTATTTCAAGAATTGTTTTCCAAGTCATAGCAATTCTGCATGGTTGAACCTCTCTCCTCCTTCACGGAGTTTTGGATTTTTGAAATACCAAGCGTCGCCAGGCCAAAATGAATTCTGAAAATGTCAAAGCACTACAGGAAGCTTTCCACTCTGTAAAATATTTCTATGCCACAGATAGAGCAGTTGTCCACAGGCAAATCCCCTGTCATTTTTGACATCCAGAAGTACCTTATTGCCTCAGCACAGGCGTTAATGAGCAGGACAGCACAGTCCTGCACACAGCCTGCACTGACCGGGTCCAAATGACCCTCAGTGCCCTGCAACCCATCTCTCAAGCTGCTGCTTTCAGTGTTTATCCTTTGACAGACTGTAACATCTCCAGTGTTATTTTTCAGTGCATACATTCAGTGGTAAACACATGCTGTGAAGGCAGCCCTTCCTGTTCACACTCCAGTACTTTTTATTTCCAGCTTCCTGTAACTATTCACACTTCCTAATAACAGTTTGCAGTGGACTTGTACTCAGTGAAATTCACGTAGACTTAAAAAAAGAGCAGTGAGAACCAGCCAATACTTCTCTGGTAAGCTGACACTTACAAGTAATGATGCAGTAGGCTGCTGGTAAGTCCCTGGTTAGCCATACTCACTTATTCTGTGATTCTCTACCTATCTCCAAGAGCATTACCAAATGTGAAACCTAAGAATGCATCGAGGTGGTTTTTGTTGTTTTCTGGGTTTTGTTTGTTCAAGGCTTTTGTTTTTTGTTTAAACAGCAGGACTAGTTTCTATTTTTTTATAAGTCCATATCAGCTTATTGATCTAAGAGTTGTCACCAGTAAAACCAAAGCAGAATTCGGGCAACAGTTTATTATTTTAAGAGTTCTGATGGCTTAAAAAGAACGCAAAGGGTTTCTAAAAACAATTTCCAAAGCCTAAACGTATTCACTAGGTTGTGAAGACCACCCACTTCAAGCACATCTAATGTAGAGGCTAACAGACTATGCTGACAAATGCTAAATGTTCTACAAGAGAAAGCCACGTCCAAAAAAACAAGAAACAACTCCGAGAACACATTAGCTGCACATCTGGTTTTTGGTTTTCTTTCCAGACAGACAGTCTGCACATCTGACATCACACATACTGTGTTCGAACTACCAGTGATAAGACACTGTTGATAAGAAGATAAGGATTACACTCTGCTACTACAAACACTTCAAGGTACGTTTTTCTGTACTGTTGGTTTTGAGTAAGAATTTAAAAAGTAGGATTTTGAAATAACTCAGACTGTGTGTGCAATCTTTTTCATCACAAGTACAGCTATGATTTTGCTATATTTATTTCTTCTTCACCTGTGCTTCCATCACTGTCCCAATCAGAGTTCCCATTTAAGGTCGAGAAACCACCAAACAAGATGCTACTTGAGAACGTGCAGGTACAAAACTGTTTATGCTTTGAGCAAGAACTAAATCTTTGTACCTGATTTTCATCACTACTTTAAATCATCCTTCCCTCAAGTGCACTGGTCCTTCATCTCCACATGGTTGGCATCAAAACAGTTGCAAGATAAAGCCTGGGTGAGTATGACTGACCGGAGAGATGCAGTTCTAGCACTACTCACAGGGTACTAATCCTTCAGGAATTTCCCACAATTTCTCCTTGTGCAAAGGGAAAGGTGAGTTTTTGGTCTTTTACACTACAAAGGCATAACAGCAAGGCTTATCTTACAAAGGAGGACAGAATGTGCTCCCAGGCACTTCAGTCCAGACCTCAAGTGAGAAGACAGCCTGTGGGGACATGGAAACCGAACACTTATTTACATGATGGCAGCTGAGATTTAAGACTGCCACACTCAAGAGAATTATGGTGACTAGCAATGACCAGTTTTATACCAAACAAATCCGTGTCCCTAAGAGTTTATCATCTCAGAGTATTTCCAGCACACTTTTGAGGATGTGTATTTCAAATAGATTAGAACAAAAGCACTTTTTGTGTTTTTATTAAGTGAGCTACCTTCACCCAAACATTTGTTTTCCTGCACAGTTATTAAACCATCTGACTTTCAGGTGAATGCACAGCGAACAAAGGACTACTCCACTCTCACTTATTTAAATTCTGCAATAAACACCCAAGCAGTGGATAGACAATCGTTACAACTCACAATTAGAAGAGTCCGGTCTGACTGAACACCAATGAAGACAGCGAGAGCCGAACAGATAGGCGGTACCAAAATAAAACTACACGATAGCACTTGCTATCTGCAAGGCCAAGCAACAGATCATGTACTTTTAGTTTCTTTGAGCTCAGCCTTTATCCACGTTTGTAGATAAGACATTAATGACAGAGACAGATACACACACAGAAATAACCCTACTGGTGAGAGCTAAGAAATGCTGCAAAGTGAATACTTCGTTGAGGTTTCACAGAGTATGCCCACACCAAATCCACTTCCCACCATGAGCAACCAACTCATCCCTGCACAGCACAACACCTTAAGCAGGCAGACCAGCCTGTGGGTAGCCCAGACGTAAGACCATCCACAAGACCATCCACAAGTCCATGTCACCCCTTTGTTCTGAGGAACACACAGATCTCATCTCCTGCTGTGAGATGGCAAGGAAGAGCCCTATGAAGACAACTCTGATCCAGCAATCCAGACAGAGCACAACAGCAAGTTGCTGAGAATTTCATTGCTCACTCAAATTTCACAAACACAATACCAGATCCCCAGATAAGGACTAGCCATTCGTAATCAAATACCCAAATTTGGCAAATACCAGAAGGACTTGGTCTTCAGGAGTATTTAGCTGCAGGCTACAACTGCTACCTAGGATACAAGCAAAGGGGGATTTTAGGCTCTTGTTCTGCTAGGAGACAATGACAAAAGGTGTGAGAGAACATCACTAATCCCAGGCTTTGGGGGTCTTTTTCAGCTTTTCTTTTGTTGTCTAGAACAAAAGCTTCTGACAGGATCTAGAACTGCACTTCAAAGTGCCTTAAAAATCTCAAGTATCACCAAAAAAAATCTAATGCAAATAATATCAAGGCTTTAGAAATCAACGCTAATACAGAAGTTGGAATGTTTCCTAACAGTTACAACCAAAACTTTCCAAGGCAGAGATCCCCAGAACCAGATTGCCTGTCCCCAGGGAACAGCAAAGTATGTAGATAATTAAGCTTGCTCGAGTTTACAACTTGTAACCCTCGTGTCATTTTGTGGAAACAAGCTATATTTAAGGGGGAGATGGGGAAGGAATATTTACATTTTGACAACATACAAGTTGTTCACATGAGCGACCACCAAATAAGTTCCCATATGTTATCAGAAGGAGGTTTACACTATGACGTGACCCAGCGTACAAATTCAAGACTGTCAAAGTATGGCTCATACCCTGCTGTCAGTGCTCGGCAGCTCCCAACTCATCCTTCACTTATGGTTACTCAGCATCTTCGCAACTGTTTTCATTGCAATATTTTTAACATCCATCTGAAAAGACATGTTTTGCCCTCTGGAAAGAAGCCAATTGCACCATCACTTTTGCTCCAAACTGTCCAATTTTCCTCCTCTCTTCTATTCAGCTACCATGTCCTGATCCTCCTTCCTTTGCTCCCAGTTCTGGTACTCCTTCTTCCACTTTTTCCTCATGTTTAATACTCTGTTTCCATGGTCATGCTTAGCCATCTTATCACTCTGGTCCCCCGCTACCTACTGCGCTTAACAATATCTGCCTCATCATGATACTTTCCCTCTGTCATTTTTGACTGATTGCTTCTCTGCCATTGGTGTCACCCCATCCCTAGACAGGTCCTGCACCTTCTTCTACCACTACACAACACTCCGAGCAGACTCCTTCACACCAGTTTATCCTATAGAGTTGCCAAACATTCACTGTTGACACCACCAGAAATAAAATAACCCATGAGGCTGTGACTTCCCAACTTCCTGAAGGCCACCACAGGATCTTCACAACAGACATTAAACCTAGAAGACCTCATCTTGCCCTAGACCCAGAACAGTCTGAAGGCAGAGGATATCAAATCACCTGTGATCCCTGTGGCAGGCATACAAGTTATAGGGAACTGTGTCTCTGCACAGTCTCTGAAGGTTTCTATTCCACATATCACAGATATCACAGCATGAACACAGGGGAAAAGTCCACCAGCAACTTCATGAAAACACAAAGTAACAATATAGGCTACTCTGCGAACTTGCCCTTCTCATTGTGGGTAGGGGAATCGACACAAGCAAGAGATATGGGTAAATTCTTTGACATTTTTCTGTATGCGGACAACACCCTAAAGTGATAAGGCTATACAGTTTGGCACACATATCTTCTTCACAAAGAACAGTCTTAACACTTTTTCTTTAAGGGAGGACAGGGGACACCTGACCTACTTCCATCCATTATAGATCCACTACTAGCCCATCCTCACAACAATGATGTTCACTCGCAACTCACACCATTACCCCTACTGCACAAGGGGAACTGAGTATCATCACTGCAACTTCCAACCCTAATAGCTTATTACAGGCCAAGCTCACGCAGCGTGAGCTCCAGGAGGTCACAAATCCTTAGACAAAAGAGTGAATAATACCGTCTGCCTCAAGAAGGCATATTCCTTCATTGAGGCACCATCTCCAGTGATGGAGGCGACACACACCAGCAGCTGACAGCAGAATCACACCCCAACAGTGAATGAAGAGGTGGGAACAGGACACACACTTCTCATGACTTTTGTGCAACATTCCCCATGAGGGATATTTCTCACATGCACGTGTGGAACATTCCCCTGCCCTGTCTGGGCAACTTCTGGAGGACAGCTGTCCCGACCAGCACCCACGGGGGTCATCCCTGCAAACAGGCCCCACACGAGGCTCAGACCTCAGGAACCCTAAACAGAGCAGCCCCCGCAAGCCCACAGGTGTCTGTGGAGCCGCAGGGAATGAGAGACAGGGGTGACAGCCTTGGGACAGCGGGATGCGAGGAGCTCAGCACTCCCTCCCAACGCGTGGGTGGAAGAAAAAGGCCACCGTGGTAAAGAGGACCCCCGGCGCTGCGATGCCAGGCCCGGAGCTGCGATAGATGCGGCCCCGCCACAGTGGCCGGACCCTCTTCATCTCCCGAGATGGGGGCCGCGGCCGCCCGTGCATCACGGAAGGAGAGGGGGTGGGGTGTGGGGGAGTCGTTCATTCCCCGCCCCCCCTCCTCCCTGGCTCTCCCCGCTCCCCCCCTCAGGCGGGACCCGCCGCCCCGCTCCGGCCGGGGCCGGTTCCAG